>VUYV01000043.1:2924520-3356532 GCA_008711295.1 Anarhynchus alexandrinus | reverse complement strand
GGGCGGGGGGCCCTGGGCCGGCGGGGCGGGCAGGCTGCCAGCCGCTGCCGGGAGGACCCGTCGTCAGGGCCCTGAGGTGCGTTTCTGCTTCCTTTCAGGGTGTCTTTTATGAATAATCAAAAGCCGCAGAAGCCGACGCTATCAGGCCAGCGTTTTAAAACTAGAAAAAGAGGTAAGTTAGCTGCAGTGCGCATACTGCTGGTACCCGCTGCCAGTGCTGGCTACGTGGGCCCCGGTAAAAAGTCGGTTTCTGTCAATAAACTAACGTTTTTATACTCCTCTCTTAAATCTTTTAAATGAGACCACACTGAATACAAAGTCTTGAGGCTCACTCTGGGTGCTAGAATGTTCTCTGCGCTAATAAAAAGATCTTTGGCAGTAAGAATTGTAGCTGAATTTACTTAGATAGTCTTGGCTGAAGAGGTGGCCGTTCTAGAAGCGTACTGTGTTTAGCCTGAAAGCAGAAGTGTCTAGTGCCCGTCAGTTACAGAGGAACTCCAGCACAGGCTTGTTGCAGGTTAATACATACATCTAAAGAGCACCTAACCTAGTAGGAATTTCAGTGTTAGCTGCTGGATAAAAGTTGCATTGTCCCTTTAATACTATAAGAATACTTGATTTAAGTTAAAAAACAAACCCGCACCGCCACACACCTCCCCCTCCGAAACAAACGCACACTGAAGTGTGGGATGTGCAAGTGCACATCTCTGATTGTGCACAGTTACTCCCATAAGAAGAGTTGATGACTGAAGAAGTGTGATGAGTAATTCAGTATTTTGGTGGTGTTTTCTCAAACTTAAAGAGGAAGCGGGGACAGCACTTAGTTTCTGTTGAATACTGTTTATTAATATGCTAGCAGTGTTCTAGCTCAAACTGACAGCACTAAGGATGCTGTAGATACTGAAATAGTAATTAAGTCATACAGAAGTACATGTTGACTTTCAGAGCCTATTTTAATGTTAAAGTCCCCTGAGAAACTGTTGGAAATGAGAGTTGGATTTAGTCTGTCTGGCAGATGAAACGCTAGCATTTTGGGTTGTTGTCTCTTTTTAATCATTTAGCCATGGTTTGGCTTCTAAGCAGCTTTGCGGTAACAATGAGCTTCATGGATCTGTCCTGGAAAATAGCTGATCCAGTATTTCCAGACTTCCACCCAGCTGTTACCTACCAATGTGTTGATACTTGCACTGAATGCAAGGACACTAGTATGTCCTTTACAGAAAGGCTGCTAACAGATGCTAGCAAAACTGGCTAAGCTGTTCTAGACAGCACTCAAAGTAAAGTTTGCAGCTGAGTTCTGCTTCTTTGGTAGCTTTTCCTCTCATGGCTTTCATAATCTAAGGACAAATTGAGATGAGTAAAGCTGAAGACGTCTTCCATTTAAGGCTTTCTGTAGTTACACAGGTGGATTTGTCCATATTAGCTATGCCCTACCCATAGTGAAAACAAGGCTATGATCAACTGATGTATCTCAAATGTGAAGAAGCATGTGTTCTGCTTTAACAACTAAAGATACTAAATAGATAAGCAATTATAGTCCACCATTTCATGTTTATTTAAAAATAAGAAGTTAGCTCGGATTTCTACATTTCCCCCAAGCACCTGAGGAAAAGCAATTGTTTCAGACTTATTTGACTCCATATTAGGAGGAGGGGATGGTCTGCATAGCCAAAAAGCAAGTACTGTCAGTTGGCTCTAACGTGATAATGGTATGCAGCATTTCAGAATATTTTGTCCAAAAGGTTGAGAGTCCTAGAGGGCTGAAACAGAACATGAGTAATAGCGTAAAATGTACAGAATTGTAGGAGCACGTATTAAGAGGTGCCCTCCAGCGTGTAGCTAAGCCTCTTTTTTTTTTTTTTTTTTTTTGGAAGGGAAAGAGTGATCTAACATGTGAATGGAGTATAAGAATCAAACTGAGAAGTCAGATAAGCTTTATTAGAACCAACTAATGATCATCACAAACAACTGTTCTTAGTGAAAGTACTGTAAGAATTCAATTAGAGGTAACTAAGGAATGTTTTAGCTTTTGGTAGCCTTTCCCCCAGCTTTGAATAGGGGAATGAAAGCAGTAGGACTTCTTACTGCTATGTTGGCCATTGAAATTCATTTTAGGCTTCACTGTTAAGTTGCTATTTGTGCTAGTTAATACCACTTGTCTTGGAAGACTGGAACGATCTCAGTTCTGTTTAATTTCGGGCTTGCCAGTGCAAGTTTTGTTTTGGATTTGTTTTTATTAATAAAATTTAAATTACAAACTTTAAAAACCAACTAGCTGTGTGTGGCAACTGCATTTCAACACCTTGTCTTCACAGATGAAAAAGAGAGGTTTGACCCTACTCAGTTCCAGGACTGTATTATTCAAGGTTTAACCGAAACTGGCACTGACTTGGAGGCAGTAGCAAAGTTTCTTGATGCTTCTGGTGCAAAACTTGACTATCGCCGCTATGCAGAAACACTTTTTGACATCCTGGTGGCTGGTGGAATGCTGGGTAAGTCCCTTTGATAGGGCTGCTGTCAGCCTTTGTTCACTTGACTCTACAAAAGCTCAGGGTTTTTTCAGTGTAAAAACTCTGCTGAAGAGCCCATTGAGTATGTAGAACGGGGTTTAAGTTATCTGTGGTAAACTGTCTGACCATCTTAGGGACTAACTGAGCAGTCAGGTTACTGTAGAAATATTCTGTATACCCTACTGCACTTTTGCTTGAGTCAGTTTGCATTCTTCAAAGTGTAGACTCTACAAACTTGGCTTAAAGGAAAATATATTGGATTTTTTTTTTTTTAATCAGGGGTGGATCTTGACTGTGTAGTTAAGTTCCCTTCTGCTGATGTGATATGGATGAATGCTTGTTTCAGGTCTGTGGTCACAAGGCCAACAGAGTTGCCCTGAAAGATTCTGACATCGTCCTGTGCTTTGTGCTCCCTGCCCTGTTATTTTGGAAAATAATATAGTTTACAGAAGAATCTGAGGTGCTTAGTCTTGGTAATGCTATTACAAATTGTTTGTTGTTGGCAATAGTGAGGTCGTAGGCTCTAGCAGATGTTGGGGAGTGAGAAATGAGAGGGTGGTCAAGTCAGCAGAAGACACAGGGAACTGAAGAAGTGAAACGTGATGACGAAAGATCTTGTAAACTCATGTGCACACTGTGTGTAAAGAGCAGAACAGATGCTCACCAACCAGGTGAGAAGTAGATAAAGCTAAATGAGGGTGAAAAGTAGTGAGGAAAAAAAAGAGTTATTTCTAGATTTAGACTTTACATTTCCTGCTTGACTTAATACTGTTTAGTGAGAAAGGGTTCAGATGGCAGGGGCCCATTTAAAATACAGGCTGTGCAGAGGACCCTTTATGTTATCTCCCTAGACTGGAAAAGGTCTGTCTCAGATTTTAGCATTTGTTATGCAATAGTGGGGGGGGGAGGATTTAAATGAGAAATTTGACAATTGCAGAAGATTTTCTGTAATGTAACAGAAATAAAATTCAAATGACCTAAATGCGTAGGGGGAGGAGAGGAAATACCTGATTCTGGGCCGCAGTCAGACTGGGGATGGCAGTTCTGCAGTGGGGGCGGCTGGTTTGGGAGAGTGCTTCTGTTGTGTGTTCAGGTGGTCTTCATACTGACACTGTAGAAATGCCAGGTGGCTTCCTCAAACAAATGCTGAAAAGCAAGGCTTTCAAAATGGTTAACTTCACTAAGTGTGCCCGCTTATCTTAAAGCTGTGTATTGGAACAGTGTTATGCAGACTGAAGTTACTGTGATGTTCCTTTTGGCAAGAGGCTCTTTTGCTGATGTTACAAGAGCTGGTAGCATGAGTAAGTAAACTTGTCTGCCATGGAGCAGGCATGGAGCATCACTGCTTGAAATTGGTAATGTACAAATTGTTACGATCTGTGGGTTTACATTCAAGAGTCTTAACCTCTGCATACTGCCTTAGGAAGTGTTCCTTCTAGGAATGAGGCTGAGAGGGAGGGGAAAAATGCATTGCGGCGTTAATGATGATATAGGGGTCCTTTACTCAACTCCCTCTCTGTAACAAGTAGCTAGGTAGACTAGCTTTGATCTTTAGTCAGACAAGGCCCAAATAAAAACTGCCATCCTGTTGCCTTACCACCTTTTGATATTCTTATTGCTGATGCTGATCTCCATTTTTAAGTCATGTTTTTGACTAATACATAACAAAAGGATCTGTCTTATATGTAGTGTGTCACAGAGATCGGTGATGAGGTATTCTGGCAATGGAGTTGGTGACTTGCATTCACTCTAGCTAGTTAAGCAGCCTGGCTACCAGTCAAATGCCTGTATTAAACTGATAAGGGATGGTGAAGAACCATCTTCTAATTAGCAGCTAAAAATCTGAAGTGCCTTTCGAGACTGAAGTTTCAAGCTCATCTCTGGGGCACTGAATTGTGAACGTGCATCTCTACGTGTTTCATCTCCTGTTGTGCCTCACTCTGTTATTTAAAAGACACTTACAAAGCAGCACTATTGCAGCAGACACTAAAAAGACACTTGCTAGGATTAAGCAGCTTTAATGGCTTCCTTTAAGGGGAGAGGAGCTCATGGTCATGATAACTTATCAATATGTAAACAAAGATGTGTCGCCAATGCAGTTAGCAGTAGGAGGTCAGAATATTTAAATGTTCATGTCTAAACTACTGATTTTAAAGTTCCACTACAGCAGTGGAGCAGGTGGAAATGTAGGGGCATCTTCAGTGATCCAGTCATTCAGTTTATCATGAAAGGGCAACGTGTTGCATGTTATGGGTATTGGAATTCTTACTGTGGACACTGTTCAGTACTCTCAGTGGGGAGTAATACCACTAACGCTGAAACCCTTCTTTAGCCCCAGGTGGTACCCTGGCAGATGACATGACACGTACAAACGTCTGTGTATTTGCAGCACAGGAAGACCTAGAAACCATGCAAGCATTTGCTCAGGTCAGTTCTGAAATGAGTACAATTTAACTTAAACTGATTAGTGGTCAAAAATGAAATGTTTGTGTGGTTGAAAGTAAATAAAGTAATAATAAAGAAATAAAGTATGGCTTTAAGATGTGTACTAGAAGAGGTAGAGTATAGCACTGTTCTAATCTAAAAGTGCTCTAAAGAGTTCAGACCAACTTTACTGAACTTGATTTTTTTTTTTTAATTTTAGTTAAATGGTAGTTCAGAGCAAAAAATAACACACTCTGTATCTTTTTAGGTTTTTAACAAGCTAATCAGGCGTTACAAGTACCTGGAGAAAGGCTTTGAAGATGAAGTCAAAAAGGTATGGGCCTTACCAGAAGACAAATAAACCTTCAAATTCTGCTGGTTAATCACTCTATACAGAAGAGTTATATCATACAATGGGTTATTAAAATAAAATGTTTAAGTTCTTAATAGAAGAACAGCTAGGTTGTACGACTAGTGACGAAGACTACCAGTGAAAAAGTGCTTCTGCTAGTTGAATAGCTTGATTGAAACAAAAGTGTCTAACATGGAGGCAGTAGCCAAACTTTCATAAGAGATGGTAGTTTGATGGCAACTCTTCTTACTCCCTTTTGCAGTTGCTGCTGTTCCTGAAAGGGTTCTCAGAGTCTGAGCGGAACAAACTGGCCATGTTGACGGGTATTCTGCTAGCCAACGGGACACTTAATGCATCAATTCTCAACAGTCTTTACAATGAGAACTTGGTTAAAGAAGGTAAGTGTTGCCCAACTGCTCCTTTAGGGAAGGATGGTGGGGGACAGAACCATGACAAGTAGGTGGGAATTGTGATGACAGTACACCCTTGCAGCTCACTAGTTTCATCTGGTGATAGATTCGCTACAGGATTAGCAAAGGTGAACACGCTGCCGCGCAATGTGGAAGGTGTTGCTAAGACTTCAGAAAACTGGCCTTTTCAGAAAGCTTTTGTGTAGGACTTCCCTGCATGACGTTGGGGGCTGCCATCACTAGTGTTGCCCAGCAAGGCAGTAATGTATTTTGGAGAGGGACCTTCCAGGATGCAGAAGGTGCATCGTGTCTTTAGGTTCCTTCCTAAATTACAGCAAGGAGAGTTGAAATTAGTACAGGGAAGCCTTCATGATGCTGAGTGGTGAGGAAAGTCCAGCATGCCGGAGGCTGCAGTATCCTTGGGCAGAGGCACTGCAGACCGCACTGGGGCTGCCTCTGAGCACAGCTGCTGCTGCTGCTTTGAGCAGGGGTCTGGCAAACTAGGTGCCCTGTACTCTCAGGCCTTATGATGCCCTTTGTTTCGAATTTCAATAATAATATTACTGTTCCCGTTGCATAGGTGTTTCTGCAGCTTTTGCAGTCAAACTGTTCAAATCATGGATAAATGAGAAAGATATTAATGCAGTGGCTGTCAGTCTTCGTAAAGTAAACATGGATAACAGGCTGATGGTGAGTACCACTGAAATTACTGATTTATTACTTAAGCCAGTTTAGTAAATGGCATTTACCAGCAAAGTACTCAAGATGCGTTTCTCTTGTGAAAGAGTTGTTGTAAACATTGTTTTCAGGAACTCTTCCCAGCCAACAAACAAAGTGTTGAACACTTCTCCAAGTACTTCACTGAAGCAGGACTAAAAGAACTTTCTGAGTATGTTCGGAACCAGCAAACCATAGGAGCTCGGAAAGAGCTGCAGAAAGAACTTCAGGAGCAGATGTCACGGGGAGATCCGTTCAAGGATGTAAGTATTTGTCTGTAGACAAGGTGTAGGTGTGCTTTTTTTTTCCTTTTTTTTCTGTAGGAACTTTGCTCAAATCTGAAATACAATAGCATCTAATACTAATCTGAAGTTGAACACCTAGCTCTCACTAAGAATTAAAATTAGGACCAGGGTGTTCCAGTATTAGCTTCGTAGTCTTTCCTTAACGTCCTACATCCTGCTGTATGATCAAGAGGGTTGTTTGTGATTCTGAAGGCTTCTAGGTTGCCTTTAGAACAGAAGTTTTAATTTAGCTTAGTGCCATATTTGACCTATGTGCTGACTCTTTTATTTTAACTGGCAGATAATCTTGTACGTGAAAGAGGAGATGAAGAAAAACAACATCTCAGAACAGACTGTGGTAGCCATAATCTGGTCCAGTGTAATGAGCACAGTGGAATGGAACAAAAAGGAGGAGCTGGTAGCAGAGCAAGCCATTAAGCATTTGAAGGTATTGTAATGGAAGTATGGACCCTTGCAGCCGTCGGGTAGAGCTTGAGCTTCCCTCTGTCTCCAGCTCCCTTTTAAATGAGTTAAAACCTACAAACCCCATAATGCAGAGGCAGCATTGGACAGAGGACTCTTCCCCTTCTAACTGTGGTATTACAGTCCAAGCTACTGAGGCCAAAGCAGAAGCATTTCTTCCTGTAGAAGCACTGTTGGGGTGGGGGCTGCAAATTTCTAAGCAGTGGCTGTTGGAAACTGTGAAACCAGTCTAGTCAGGAGATAAGTGCTCTGTGTGTGCCAATTTGTCGTTCCTGTTACAGCAATACAGCCCTCTACTTGCTGCCTTTACTACCCAAGGTCAGTCAGAGCTGACTCTTCTGTTGAAGATTCAGGAGTATTGTTATGACAACATTCACTTCATGAAGGCCTTCCAGAAAATAGTGGTGCTCTTCTATAAAGGTAACTTCTGTGGGGTTATAGTTTTGGGGGGTTGTTTTTGTTGTGGTGGGGTTTTTTTTGGTTTTTGTTTTTTTGTTTTTTGTTTTTTTTTAAAGCCTGCGTTTGCAGAATGCTTCAGTCCTGATAAGACTTGTAGGGAAGATCAGCGCTACAGCATTGCACTTCATGAGCTGAAGAATGTTCCACCTTCTGTTTTCAAAGGTGGAGCAGTAGAATGCAAAGGTGGAGCAGTAGAATGCAAAGGTGGATGCGTCTGTCCTTGGGGAAGTACCCCTCTAGTCAGGGATGCTGTCTGTCTACTAGATTTTTAAGAGTTGTGGTAGATCAAAGCTAAGTGTAGATTTTAAGGTTCTTTGGCCCTTTTAAGTTAGGGAAGGCTACATGATAGTGTATTCTTGTTAGTTCTCTGTCTGAACACTGGCTGTGAACAGCCAGAGATTGAGACCACCAAGGTGTTTTGGGGTGCTCTAGGCTTGCTGTTAAATGGCTGTTAAAAGGTATAACTGAAAAACATGCTGTACAAAACTGAAGATTATATTGTACTTGTAAAATTTTAAAAAAACACTTCCTGTGGTGTACTTTGGGCTTTAAAGAATTTGCCTCTGTTCATAGCAGCTGACTGAAGCTTTCCTTGGAGTGTGTCATCTCAAATAGCTGTGAAACACTCGAGACTGTTAGTGGGAGTGAAAGCGTAGTGCTCAGGGGAACCCCCAGCAGCCAATCCAAAACGCACGGTTCGCAGAATTTTAAAGTAGGAGGCACTCCTAGTGCAGGCGTGTCCAGCCATACCCAGGGAAGGAGTGTGGATTGTGATGCTTCCAGGGGAGGAAGCAGAGGCTCCCAGTCAGGGGCTCTGGGTAGGTGGTGTTCAGTGGTTTGCTGTGATAACACTGCTCTCGCTCAACTTGCAGCTGAAGTTCTGAGTGAAGAACCCATCCTGAAGTGGTATAAAGATGCGCATCTTGCAAAAGGAAAGAGTGTTTTTCTGGAGCAAATGAAAAAGTTTGTTGAATGGCTCAAGAATGCTGAAGAAGGTAACCAGCAGCTTAGCTCACAAGCTGAGGTTGTTCATTTTGGGAACCTTAGTGTAATAATGCTTTGCTTTGGGGGGTGGGGTGTTAATTGCTGGTCTGAGACTGGATGTGCCCCCCAGTACTGGCTAGAAAAGCTTGCTGGTGAAATCCATGTGGATCCAGTAGCAGCTGTTTATTACAGGGGATGCGGGGCAGGGGCTGAACTCGGGGTTGGGGGGCGCTGACCTGCTGCCAGCGTGGTGATGAGGTCTCTTTGTTCCAGAGTCGGAGTCTGAAGCTGAAGAGGGTGACTGACCTGTGAAACTCTGTCCTCAGTAAAGCAAACAGGAGCTGTAGATACGTGTCATGTCTCATGTGTCCTTCTGATTCTTACATCCTACCTCCCTGTATCAAGCATGATATAAGGGCTCTCATGGCAATTTATTTTAACTGTTTTCTATCGTTATTGAAATACTGGGTTTAGTTTTTAAAACCATGTTTTAGGTAGCTTACAGGAGCTATTATAGATTTGACTCTAACCTGCATTTGTCCTTTCAGTTATTCTACCTCCTGTATTTTCTACTGTAAGAACGTAATTTAAGGCCTTCCACAATGAAATCCATCTTATCCCTTGGGTTTTCTATCTATAGTTGAGTAGACATGATACGGTGAATGAGATTTATGGCAGTTCTCTTTGCAAATTAAACTGTAAAAAGCCTCCAAAGTGAAGAGGCCATGGTTTGTGTGGTAACTTGGTGTGACACTTCAATCTGTACCATGTGCTCCACATAACACCATTCATAGGTGGTTGTCTGTCTCCCCAAGGACTTTATCATCTCTTTACTATACTTCCAGCATAAAGCAATCCTGTATGCCAGCTCAGCATCCCACTGGAGAGCAGCTGTGCTGGTGGCAGTGAACGGTAACCATGCTGGGGCATGAGGAGTGGCATCTCCAAGCCTGCTGGCTGTCACAGCGGGTGGCCTGTGTCCCCAAGGTGCAGCACAGCCTGATGCATCGCTTCTGGGGGAGCTTGCCACTTCTCCTCTCATGGAAGGGAGAATGTTCCAGGTACAGCTGCCCAAGGGCCCTCGAGAGCCCTGGCCTGTGCTGCTGGCAGGGCTGGGGCAGGGGGGGGCGAGCGTGCTTGTGGTGCTCAGGTGAGGTGGTCAAAACTCTACCCCCTCCCGCTGAAGTTTAGAGATTATTTTATGCTGGCAGTTAACGTGTTAAACCAAACAGCTTATCTGTTCCCTGAAACTTTGAATTCTTAATGTAAATTCTCAGGACAGCAATTCAAGAAAGATTTGGTAAGAGTGAAGTCTATACAGCTGTAAGCTAATAATGAACATTAACTGAAATACTGGTAACTTGGTAAATTAAAAATTTTAAAAAAATTAAAAAAAAAATTGGTGATCACAAAACAATCTGTTCAATATTACAGTCATCTTCCTTACTTTGTAACTTTTTTTTTTTTAACCAAATAAAGGCCATCCCTACACTTAATGGCAAGGGCTGTCTCTGTTCTCTTAGCCAAAAAAGAAGCATCAGTCACTACAGGGTGAAAATCAGTTCTCGGTCTTTTGCTATTCCAATGACAGTTGAATAAAAGATAATTAGAATACTTTTTTTGCTGCTAGGTCTGTTTTATAGAGTAGAGGGTGTTCTTTTCCAAATGTTGGAAGTGCAAATGTCCCAAGATTTTTATTTACTGAGGAAACACAACCAGATTCATCAGTATCTTTTTCTTAAATAAGTTTTATTACAGCAACTGGATTAAACTTCAGTATCCAAAAAGTCACAATACAAAATAAGGCATTTACAAAATAACTGTACAATAAATACTTCAATATTTTTTATGTTTCTTTGGTGGACTTGACAGCTGGGTCAGCCTGCTCAGCTGCAGGCGATAGTGCCCTTTTTTCCTGTTTCAGTGGGAAGAAGAAAGGATGTTTCAGTGCCTCTTCAAGAGTAATGCGCTTGGCTGGGTCATACTCCAACATCTTTTGAATGAGGTCAAAGAGATTCTCATGGTCAGAGTCATGGCAGGTCATGAATTCCTTCACGAAAAAAACAATTAAACGTGGTGGGGGGGGTTAATCTTACAGTTGCACTTAAAGCTCCTCTCCCCAAAAGCATTTTTCCTTCTGTCATCTTACCTTCAGTGGCTTACAGCGCCTTGAGATGTATCTGCCAGCAGAACTGTGTTCATCCCAATTCAGCCGGTGCTTAACAAAGTATTTGCGTTTCCTTAAACAAACAGACCACAGGTTGTTATGCAGAGTCTGTCCCTTCACTAGATGTTTATTAGCATGTTTGTTCACAAACTGAGAACTGAGCTGGGAATATTCCACAAGAGTGGCCAGCTTGTTAAGCAGAGCAAAAGGATAAGTCTATTACACTTTTTTTAAAACGTTGCTATTAAACCAAATGTGAAAATACTTAAACTGCAGCAGACCAGGTATGGAAAATGTAGTTACCTGGTTTTCTTTATCATGTGATCTGGCAAAGGCCCCAGGATTCGCTCCATCATTGCCAGGTGTTCTTTGCTGTCATGGGTCTGGAGGGAAAAGACATTTTTGTTCATTGTTTGAGGAAGTTAAGAACAACACCCTAACCTGCCTGCATTTCCGACTGTACCCTGCAACCAATAATCAATTTCAGATTAAGGGAAAAAAAGAGTCTGTAAGTCATCGGCTTCCTGAAATATGTTAAAATCTACTGGAAGTTTTTTTCCCCCCTTGGTCCTGCCTTTTTTTTTTCTTTGTTCATAAATTCCAAGTTTCAGCAATACTGTCAAGATGGCAGAAATCAAGTATGTGAGAAGTATTTGCCAATGGTGACAGATGAAGCTACAGCTGTTACTAGCATGGCTTGTAAATTACAAATGTTAACAGGGTGAGCCTTCCTATCAAGCTTCTGCCAAAATGTTTACTGAAAGCAACCTGAAGAAATCTGCTGTACCTACATCATCTGTTCTCTTCAGCTTGGCCCTACAGAAGAGAACAGCCTAATTTCTTGCACGGACTGTTCTATTTAGTCCTCACCTCCCTGTAGCGTATTTCCACCAAGCTAGGGAGCATTATACACACTGCATCATTTTAAGGTTCATAGTTACCTACCGGAAATACTGTGAATCCAAGGTAATATTCTATAAGAATACATCCTATGCTCCAAACATCACATGGGTGTGACCATCCCAGTGCTGTGAAAAGATTCAGAAGGTTCATGTTTATACCAGCCTGCAAATAGTTTGAGAGGTCAAGCAAGACGCGCAACAGATCTGTAGCACCGGTTGATGCCATACAACAAAATCTTACAGGAAAGATCAGCCTAACAGAGTTCTACTGACCTAGGATAACTTCAGGAGCTCTGTAATGTCTTGTAGACACCAAAGTGCTATGATACTCATCATCATATGTTGCGCTCCCAAAGTCCACAACTTTGATGTCTGGATTTTTCAGTGTGCGTTCATCACATTTCTGAAATGAGCCACAATAGGATACAAGTGACCAAATAAACCCAGACCATTGCTGCAGGGGAGGTGGGGAAGAGGACAGCAACTTACCAGTTTGGGGTTATACTCTTCTACATAGTCAGACGTCACAAATAAAATGTTTTCTGGTTTCAGATCTGTATGTGTCAACTTGTTCAAATGCAAAACTGCAAGATAAATGTTGTCAGCAAATTCCACAAAGAAAATTGAACAAATAACGCAAAAAAAAGAAACATACTTACAGTTCACAGATTTGCAGATCTGATATGCCATCTGTCTAATGTGCTCCAGCCTAAAGGGCTGAAAGCCATTCTCTTTAATGAAGTCATAGGTGCTGAGCCCCAGGAGCTCAAAAACAATGCAGACATGTCCATAGTACTCAAACCATTCTAACATCTGGACACAGCGACTGCAAAAGCAGGAAAATACATGAATTGCAACAGGAAGTTGTGTAACGCTCAGATACATACATCATACGTAGTGATGTCATAGAAATCTTAAAGCCAAAACAAAGTACAGTCAGTTTCATATACTTACTATGTACTGCTGGGATCCGATGCATTTAGATGTGCCAGTACTTGTATTTCTGCACGAGCTGCTTCGGAGTACCTATCAACATTTTTTACTATTTTCACAGCTACATGTCTGCCTTCCCTGAAAAGACAGGTTTTAACAGTGATTGCAACAGTGAGCAGTTTTAACTATATTCAGTAATTATCACCATATGCATGGTCTAAAACAACAGGAACCTTATCAGAAAAGGTCTTTTTTTAAGTACAAAAAGACATAATATAACCAAGGTTCATCAATGCACAAACACAACTAAAACTTTAACTTTTGCAAACCTACCCAATACCTTATATATCGGTATTATTCTTAAAGGTTAAAAGTCCCATTTACCTCCCCTTTGTATTTATGTATGCTGGGCTAATATTGGAGAAACTTCCACATCTCACAGCCTAACACGACTGTCAGTCAAAAATAAGAAGCTGCCTTCCCTTGTTTAAGTAGTAAAAATATAACTGAGGCGTCAAATGTCTTCTACAGTGACTAGAAAGACAAGCTAGTTTCATACTATTTTGCGCACAGCAAAACTGCCATTGAACACAAAATACATTCTTGATTTATAATATACTCACTGCTAGAACCCAAATGGCATTGCATCATCACAGGTGATACTTCAAGCTAAGCTACATGACATCAGAGACCGTGTTCGTTATACAGAGCTGGGCTGGCACAGGCCCCAGGACTGCCCAGAGTGGGAGGTTCAGCTTCACCCCATGGTGTCCCCCATCAGCCTTCGACCCCTGCCAGGCTGGGGGGGCGCCTGCGGAAGATGCGCCCATCACCTCATCCACCAGCCCTGCACCACCCTCTTGCCTCCGTGCTGGCTTTAGCATGACGGACTAACATAAAATTATGTTTGGCCACATGCAGCAGCCTTAAAGAAACACACAGCAGCGCATGAGGAAGTAAAGATAAAACCTGGTACAATCAGAAAGCACTTCCCGAACCACACCGTGATGGTAGCAGTAAGAAAAATTACATGTATTTAATTAAAAAGACTTACGCTTTATGATCGATGCATTCCACTACTTTTCCAAAAGCACCTTCACCCAAAGTAGCAACAATCTCATCTATAAAGAAAAAGAACTCTCAGTCACATAAGCTATAATGTTACTCAGCTATCAGAAAACAAACAAACAAACAAAATTAAAACAAACAAAAACACTAAGTACTATCACTGAAGATTATTCTAGACTGTTCTTCTTTAATTCATAAATATCTAGTTTGAGAGATGTTACTGGACAACTCTCATCAAGGCACATTTACGGGGATCTCATTCTAGCAGGTTCATTAACTTCATTTACTATTTTGGGGGGAAAAAAAAAGGAAAAGGGAAAAAGAAACATATTTAAGTTCTACAGAAAAAGAATAACAATCCCCACCCCCAAACACAAAAAAAAGTCAAGACAGAAAGAAAAGACTTCCAAGCCCCCTCACATCTTATGCTAAAAGAACTTATTCTAGCTGAAAAGTTAATAAATTTTGAAAAATTTTCTATACATCTTGCACTTAGTACGTCTCCACTCTGACAGATCAGGTGACCCTCCTCATCATCCTCTACACTCCTGGATCTTTTCCTTCGAAGACTCTTCTGGAACGGCACCAAGATCGTCCAGCCAATCAATAAACCCGAGTGAATTCAGGTCAGAATACGAAATTCATTCAGCAGGGAGATATTCGGGCATTCAGATACACGCCAGGCCACAAACGGTTGGCAGGAGCAATTTCAAATTCAGTCCCCAGAAATTCACAGGGCACAGTTTATGTTACAGAAGAAAAACATGGCAAGGAACAGATTTTCAGATGAGATACTCAAAGTGGCAAGGCAACAAAAAATTACAACACAATTGTTTTTCTTTTAAAAGACTGGTTCACTGAATTTTACCTTAGGGTTTCAGTGCCCACATTTTTTTTAAAGCAAAAGGATTCCATAATTATCATATACATATGTATATAAAAATAGCCTTGTGGCCATATTAAAATATTCATCTTAAGTAATAAGAGATTAAATCACTAGTCTGAATATTTGATAAGAATTTTCTTTTAAAGTCATAAATAGCATATACATTTACTTTAGGCAGTCTCAGCTGAAGATCTTAAATTATAAATCCTATCTTCAGCTTTTTTAAGAGTTAAATATATAACAAAGACCAGAAAAACTGACCTGCTAGTAGGCAGATATCTTACGTATCTGATTCTACAGATTTTTCAGCAATACTTACAACATCTTACTAAATAAATTTTTAAGAAGTAAAAATCTGACATTATCTCCTTGCTATTTCAGTGATACTTAGTCAAAAGCAAGTTTAAAGGCTTGTGCTTGGATTTTCGAGTAGGGCTGAAATAAATGCTTGTCATAATAAAAATTTTGAAGGCATAGAAGTGATGCCTGTATTTCAAGTACTCCAATTGATGGTTATTGTTCAATCTGCTCAAATATAGCCAATGAACAAATAGCAAGACTGTTCTATGGTATCACAAGCATACCTACAAACTATACATTCTCACTCAAGGAAATAAAATCCTAGCAATCTACTACTATTAGCTAAAGGAATAAACTATAAATATCATCGACAGAATTCCCCAAACCCCCACACTCAATTACTACCGCCCAGATAAGAATCCATCTTCTTAAAATAAAAAAATCCTAAATTAAAATTGGTCACACCACCTGTGAATGATGATGACGACAGGTAGTGTGATGTGTCTTGTATTTCCTTTTGTAACTACTCGTCCCACTATAACCTGATGATTTGCTACTGTGATGCCCAGTATCACATCCTTGATTGTACTCGTTTCTGTATTCTTCAACATAGTGTCGTTCATGATGGTCTCTTTCATTTACAGATTTGGTTTCTGAACAGGTACTACAAACAAAGGATCAAATAAACTTAATTAAAATAATTCTAGTACCCCTATCACAACAGCTTCTTGTTTTAAGCTGTAAGACATCTCTCTCGAAATATCTCCAACAGAAATGAATACATTATCAGATGACCTGATGAGAATAATAAAATCTTAAAACGTACGCTTGCTGATATCAGGAGTCAAAAAGTTATTTACCTGTCAGGAAGTTTAGAAAGACCGTGTTTGCAGTGCTTGTTCTCCTGTGGACCAGTTAATGACCTCCTCTTTCTCTTATTAGCACTGTCACATCTTCTGCGATCTGGACTTTCTTTTTTATCTGAGTCAGCATAACTAGTTTGCCTGGAATGCCGTTTGCAGTGCTTGTTCTCCTGTGGACCAGTTAATGACCTCCTCTTTCTCTTATTAGCACTGTCACATCTTCTGCGATCTGGACTTTCTTTTTTATCCGAGTCAGGATAACTACTTTGCCTGGAATGCCGCTTCTGTAACAAAGATGTTTTGCTCTTTGAATTACATCCCAAAGTCAAACAATTCATCTCCAAAGCCATTAATTATCAAATTAACACTATAATGAAGATTGCTTTTTTCCTCAACTACCCAATTTTCATTTTTTCTCTTTCTTCCACGTTATTTTTAATCCAAGAGCTTTTCCAAATTAAATCCTTTGATAGGGGAACATAAACCAATAACCTACTTTTATAAAATATTTTAAGTATCATGGTTCAGACACTAAACACATACCACGCATGTCATTTCTGCAAAGCTGCTCAGGCACCCAATGAGGCATATGCTAGGCAAAAGGCGGCTTCCGTGTACTTAAAAAGGGCATACAAATATTGCCCAGCAGGCTTTTGAAGACTTCAAGGAACTTTTCATAAACTCTTACCGTGCTTCCTTCTATAGATTCCTGGAGAATTCCTAATGCTAAGTCAAAATAACCACAGAATGGTTTAGGTTGGAGGGGACCTTGAAGATCATCGAGTTCCAACCACCTGCCATGGGCAGGGACACCTCCCACTAGACCAGGTTGCTCAAAGCCCCATCCAGCCTGGCCTTGAACACCTCCAGGGATGGGGTATCCATAGCTTCTCTGGGCAACCTGTTCCAGTGCCTCACCACCCTCGCAGTAAAGAATGTCTTCCCAATATCTAATCTAAAACTAACTCTTTCAGTTAAAACTTAGGTTATGTCCTATCTCCTCCTTGTTCTGGAAGATGAGAAGATAAAATAACTCACTACACGTCTTTTATTTCACTTTCCAATCGCAAAATCGACCCCAGCTCACGACCTGCGCCTCAGGCCGACACGTCCGGGCTTCGCAGCGACGGCGACGCCGCCGAGCGGGACGCGAGCGCTCTCGGCGCCGAGACACGGCGGCTACGGGCGCTGCGCAGCCATTGCCCTTCCCGCGGGCGGGGGACCGGGCGCCTCGCGCCCCCTTCCCGCCATAATGCCTAAACACGGGGCGCCGGGTGGGCCCCACGCACACCCTTGGGGCGGGGTCCGCGTCCCGCCAAACCCCTGCTCCGGGCAGGAAGCTCTGTTCTCTACTCCGAGTAGGGGCACGGGAAAGGGCTCCGGCCTCCCCCGTTAAAGCGGCCGAAGCCATTTTCTCTCCGCACGCCACAAGGCGCGGGCAGAGAACATGGCGGCCGCGGGGAGGCGGGGGCAGAGAGGCGCCCCGGCCGCCCGTCCCGCCTGCTCCGGCGGGGACGAGCCGAGCCACAGGCCGCCCTCCCCCGCGGCAGGAGACAACCTCCTTCCCCCGCACCTCGGCGGCTCCCTTCCCTCCGCCCCGCCTTCCCCCCGGCGGCGGCCCGGCCCAGCGCCCTCCAGCCTCCCCCCTCCCGCCCACCGGCGGGGAGCACGCGGCGCCCCTCCCCTCCCCTCGCCCGCACCTCCGCGCCTCGGGAGCGCCGCCGCTCTCTCCGGGAGCCGCCGCTCTCTCCCGCCATGGCTGGGCTCAACGCCGACCCTCGACCCGCAGCCCGCTACAAAATGGCGTTCCCAGGAACTTTCTGGACGCGCGGCGGCGCGTCAGAGGCACACCCGCGGCGTCACACAGCGGGGCGGGGCCGCCTCGCGACACCCCGCTCCCCCCGCGCCCCGCGGGGGTTCCCGGTGCCTGTTCGGTGCGGGGCGGGCGGCGGAGCCCTCCCGGCGGCGGGGTGGCGCTTTGAGTGGGCATCGCTTCAGGACCGCCGACCCGCCGGGCGCCGCCGCCGCGCCCCCCTCAGCGCCCCGGCGGTACTGCGCGCAGAGCGGCGCTGTCCCCGCACCCCGCTGGGCGGTAGGAGAGCCCCCGCTCTGCCCGCCCCGCTCCTCGGAGCGGTACGGGTGCGTCTCACCCGGTCACGGCCTTTGGCGGTCACCCCGCGTGCCTCATCGGGCGATTCTGCTAACGTAGTTTTACTTGAGTAAAGCAGCTTATGCAAAAACAGTCAACTGTTTTCCTGCTGAGAACTTCAGAAGAAAACGTAACACTGGAAAAAAAAAATTAAAAAAAAAATTTCTAACCCTCCTTTAAGAATGACGGCAAGAAGGCTGCTTTTTTTTTTTTTTTTTTTTTTTTTGTTGAGACTAATTGCTAAATCATTTTTCAGCGCTGGTGGCAAAGCCTGTTATTTGTCCCTCTACTCCTCTAGCCAAATTAGAGGCTCTCAAAGCACATACCCAGTCAGCTTTAAATCAACACAGGTTTAAAGGATCACCTATGACTAACAAATTAAATATATATTTGTAAATCATTGGCATTAAAACCATTTCTGAATAGTTGAACACTTTTTTTTTTTAATGTTTCCTGGTATCTTTTACGAGCTTTTAGTCATGTTTTCTGAGTCTGGACAGAACATAAATACCTACTGTAAAACTAACAAACTAAATGCAACTCTTTAAGTAAATGTACAGATCAGTCTTCTATACCCACAGAATGAAAAACCAAAACAAAACAAAAACCCCCAAACCCTCCCACAAAGCTAACCCTTGCTTCCTCTGCTGCTCACCACTACAGCACACGTGGCAGCTGACTGAAGCCACAGCCACCCCTCTCTTCTCTCCGTGCCTTGCTGCAGCCCTTCACAGCCACCACCTCTCTCAGAAGGAGCTTTGGAGCCCATCAGCCATCTATCAGTCCTCACCTCAGCAGAGCTAACCGAGCATTACGCCTGGAATTTAGTTCTCCAAAACCCGCAATAAGCAGTCAAACATCTCACGTACAATCTAATTTATGTGGAAAAAGAGCATCTAAGGATACAACAGTCCTGAAACACTACAACAGCCTATACACATCGGTTCCCTAAAACCCAGTGGGTTTTTTTTATCCTGGGAGGAACGAAACCTTCTGAAACACTTCCACCCCTGATAAATGACCCTCCTCACTCTTTGTATTTTTTTTTTTTTAATTTATTTCCCAACTGACCCTGTGATCAACACACCATATGTACATTACACCTGCAAGTTTGTCACTGTCCACAGATAATGCACCATTATTTTCTTTTTGCCCGTTGCTCTCCAGCTTAGACTAAGTACTGCCCCCAGCATGACATACTTCTAACACCAACTTTACCTATTGTTTTTCTAATGCCAGCAAAGGTCAGAGACAATCTGGGATATATATGATGAGACCCTCCATCACAGTCATAATGCAAGATTGTTGTGGTAACGTACACATCTTTCCTTGCATAGGTAGATCTATTTCGTCAGAACTCACTTTGTGGCTGTAGTGTTTGTGATAAAGGACCAGACTGATGGAAGTAAACACAGGAGTTTATAAAGCACAAGTTGATAACAGTAAGAACAGTACTGCCTGCAACATTTTTGCCTATTTAAAGGACTATACATGTCACAAAGGTCCAAACAGCTGGTGACACAACAGCTGACTGTGTGCAAGAACTAAATTGCACATACGCTGTACCCAGCAATCACCCGCAAAATCACACACTTCCACAGCTGGCCTCCTTCCTACTCTCTGTCTTACTTTCTCTTCAGCAAGTGGAGGGGACCAACCCCACCATTATTTTTCCTGTTGTATTCTCAGGGAGAACCTGGGAGAGGTTCAGAGCCACAAACAGGAAAACATAATACAATTTTTAAAAGTTAGGATGTAATCCTGTCCCGTAAGATCACTCTCCTTTCAATAAACAGCTTTAGATAAAAAAAGAAAGGATCTAAATTTAATGCATCCTCCAGAAAGCAAATTGCTTGGGTCCCTGTATTTCACACGTTCTATATAACAGCCTTCTTTTTGGGGAGGAAAAACAAACATAGACCTGAAGTTGTTTCCAGTTCAGTGCTAGATGTCAGCATTTTAAATTACTGGTTCCTTTGCACTGTAGGAAAGTTTCCAGTATGTCATTCCTTCTGCATGGCAGTAGTGTCAATGTGGCAGTCAAGCATGCAGTTGCATGCTTCTGTCTACTTGCTACTACCACTGGTTATATGGAAGAGACAGAAAGAGCACAGAGATAAAATAATTAAATCCTTTACTTGACTGACTGAAGTATTGTGGTAAAATGTATGAAGTCTGGAGGAGGGCTAGGAGCTTTAAGCAACGCTCCATGCAGAATATAGAAACTTTGTCCCAGAGAGAGGGCACCGATTAACTTTGCTCATTAATGCCTCAGGAATCTGTACTTGGCATACCCTTGGCCTTTCTCTTGCAAATAAGTTCTCCTCTTTATTTTAAGAGGCAAAGTCTCAAAACGGGAAATACTGGTCTGAGGCAGACTGCAAGTCAGCTGGACCTGGACCTCCCAAGGATTACAGAGCATATATATGAGACTGGACCTTGCTAAGTGATGTTCAATGAGTACAAGAAGGATTTGGGGAAAAAGTCCAGAACGGTAGGAGTTGGATGCAGGAACTGTGGGTACTCTCTCCTGTCCAGGTCCCTCATGCACAGTTGAAACTAGAAATATACTCTCTCACCTCTACATATTATAGACTCAGAAAGTGAACCTCTGTGGAAATAAGTTGATTTTTTCCTGCTTTATGAAAACAATCTGATGCCGAAATGCATTTTTTAAATCTACAACAAGAAGAATAGAACATTCTGCTTTTCCCAGCATGCCCAAGGCAAAGAACTGCTTTTCTGATGTGTACAAATCACTCTCTTTTCCCTGCTTAAGTCAGTTTATTTTATGCTTACTATACTAAGTGACTGGAGCATAGGATCAGCAATATACATATATACATACATGCATATGTATACATGTATTCTATTTTTCCTCTTGACCAGTCCATATTCAGGTATCCCTGTACCTTCTTGCAGACTATTAGAGCCCAACAACATTTGGTCTCAAATAAGACCAAACAACAGCTCTCTCTTATTTGTTCAATGTCATCTTGGCCACAGTATGTTTTATTATTTTGGGTGTATCAAGATATTCTTGTGTAGAAGTCTGACCACGGTCTTTTTGTCACTACTCTTTGTTGTGTTTACCCCCTACTGTTTGTGCAACAGAGTGATGAAAAACAAGTTACAGTAAATCCATGGTTACTTAATTTCGATCAACAGCCATGTAAAGACACAAACACTTACTCTTTCACACCAAAAGCATTGTCCCAGAGAGATTGTTTCCAATCTACCTTTTGGGGAGGCTGAAGAGGTTACTGTTCCAACACAGCAGTACAAGAGCAAGCACTCCTCTAAACATGGTCTTTAATCCTCTAGGAGAGAAAGGTTTCATCTATCTATGACACTGCTCTCACCTAGGGGAAAAAATTGCATATCTTATTCAGTTTTCTAGAAACCAGTAAAGGAAGGAAGGTTAGAATTTACATGAGAAAGTCTCAGAAAACTGGTAGTATGAAATTGTAGCAAAGGACATTGTTTCAACATAGTATCACTAAGAAAGATAAGACAGAAACCAAAGATTTGAAAAAAATATATATATATTTTTAAAAGTATTTTCTTATTTTACAAGTATAAAAAGCAATGTTTAAAAATCAAAATCGTGGAAGATCCTCTGGAAAAACTGGCTTCTAACGCATAAGACTCTTCTATGACATCTCCCAAACAATGTCACGACTCCTGAAAATCCTACATTCCATAAGCAAAGGCATGATCCAACTCAAGTAACCCTTTTTAGTGACACCTCAAACCCCATAATCCAGCAGTTGATCTGACCAGTCTCTAAGGAATGTGTCGAGGCACTCTATGGTTACAGAGCAAAAGGATTGGCATGAATTGTAATATCTTTAATGCGAACATCATTAAGAGGTCGGTAGGTTTTCTCATTCACAGGCAGCTTCTCTAGCTCATCCAGGGTCTCCAAGCCATCAATAACTCTGGAAGAAAAGCAGAAGTGCTAGGAATCTCCTTCCAGTAACAATTTAAATTTCACAACTGAGATATCTCAAAGCACTTCACAGTTAAATATCATAAGGCAAGGACTTTGCAAGCAAACGATACAAATAAGACAGCCAAAACATTATATATGGCATACAATGTATTTTGAAAGGAAATATTAAGCATCTGTGACAGATTCTGATAAAAAGTACAAATAATTCCCACTGACCTGACAGTATCCTATTTTATACCAACCATAGCTGTATAAAGACCCTGGCTGCACTTCCTGGCAGACAGGACTGACCAATCATAGTATAGGCTTCAGCAGTAAGATACTGGCCATACCCAACTTCACTGAGAATTACTGAAATCCTATGACTGGAAAATCAATTTCCAAACATGAGATTATAATTTCTAACCTTCTGACTCAAAGACAACACTGGACAGAATCATTAATAACTGTATAAATCTAATGGCACAAATACGTTTACGTTTTCAGATTTCCTGTTTGGGCTACAGAAATGGCCAGAGAGACTGTTCTGATAAACCTCTTGCTTTTTTGTTTAAATAAATAGCTCTGGTAAATCTTGGCAGTTTATTCCCACTTGGCAGAAAACATGTTGTGCTGTTCACAGCTCAGTTCAGTCACATTCATCAACTCTTTGAACCTAGGATGCTGGATTGTGGGCCAGCAGGGACTGCATATGCTGTTCTGCTGATTCTGCAACTGGGGCAGAACTGCCCCAGTATCTTAAAAGAGACAATCTGGCAAAGTTCATCTGTCAAGAGTCTCTACTCTTTTCTAAGAAAGAGATGTCTAAAAAAATTACTTTCAATCACACTTCTAACAAACCCAGAAATGAAAGGAACACCTATACTTAGATGCCTATAAACAACACAAGCGGTAGAAGATAGTATTTTCACACTTCAATAGTTTCCTTTGAACATTTAACTCCATTTAATAAAGACAACTTTTTCTCTGCAGATTCAGTTGTACACTAGAGACTTTTTAACAACAAGCAAAAGACATTGCCATGATTTTGAGATAAAAAAGCAGTATCTGAAAGACTTAAAAATTAAACATTTGCTTTAAGGATGATATATTATCAGTAGCATCTATTAAACTAAGCATGTTTTTAAATAATGATGCATCTTAAACAACCTCATCTGATTTTATAAACTGTCAGTTCTATGAGTTTTAGCTGACCAACAGGAAGTTCCACCTGAACAGAAGCATGACCATGTCAGTACCACACCCATCCAGTCCCAAATCAGATTCTTGCTTCTCAGTAAACCCTACAACTGTGTAACTAGTTGTTCTGGAGCTTGCTTAAAATCAGCCTGCATCCCTTTGGGTATGGATGAAAAGGCAAGCTGGAATAACTGGCTGGGGGGAGGAGGGAGGAAGAAAGGAAAAAAAAGTCCATTCTTGAGGTAATTTTTAATATGCCTACTTCCACTGAATTCTCCACTACTAAGAAAAAGGCAACATTTTGCAGTAACCAATTCTGATGACAGTGCAACAGCATATATTTACATATACACATCCAATGTTTTATAGAGTTTTAGAACCAGACACTTCTAAATTTGCATTGCATGTGCCCTGAAATATTCGGATCCCTCACACACTATGATAAGGCGGCATGCAGTTGAATCACTTACTTTCCAAACACAGTGTACTTCATGTCTAGGTGCGGCTGCTTGCCGTAAGTGATGAAGAACTGCGATCCATTAGTATTCGGACCATTGTTTGCCATTGAAACTACGCCACGGACACTGTGCTGAAAGAGGGGAAAAACCTCAACATGAATACACATCTGTGAAAGGAGGACTTTAACCTGTACAAAGTGCTCTGTGACTTAGTATTCTGCCTCAATACCAGTATTAAGAACAAAACTTGGTTGCTAATGTATTCCATCACAGTCCGTAATTAGCTCCTCAAAATTGCTCTTACAATGAAAAATTACTTCTTTGCCTTCAGTGCATGAAAAACACTTTGTTACAAAATCTTTCTACTTCTGCTCTCAGTGATGAAAACCCTCAAACCTAACTTGTCAAATACAGAAATGCCTGTTTCTATTTTAATAATAAGGTTTCTATCCCTTTATTGCGAGATTATACTTTGCTTCATAATTACAAAAGAGGTATTTAATACAGTACAACACAATGCTGATCGTTCTTCAACCTGTAAAGAAAATTCATATGAAAACATAACTGCATATTGAAAGCACAGAAATACCTTTAGGTATTCACTGAATTCATCTTCAAACTTCTTGCCCCAGATGCTGTTACCTCCTTTTCCAGTGCCTGACAAAGAAGCACCACAATAGATTATATAATGAGCACCTATTAAGTAGCAGAACAAAACACTGACATAGCCTCAAATTAAATTCAGTATGAGTACAAACAGACACACAGCTGAATCAGATTTTCTCTCAAACAGCTGACACTGTTTGGGACATTTTCCCCCGAATGCTTTAGAAGGAGTCTAGCCTTTCAGGCAGAAACCAGAGAAACCACAGTAGCAACTGCTACCTGTTAACAGCTGGTAAGTCAGCAGAACAATCATATTTAGTGGAAACAGCTGGAAAAAATAAAGTTTGTAGAATGCTTTAGTACTGCACGGTTATTTAGAATTAGGGTAACAGCTGCTCTTCTGTAAGCTCACCACAGAAAATGAATCTCATCATATAAACCTCTATCAACAATACAATAATTCTTATATTTTATTTTTACTTTATTTACATTTTTGTTTTAATATCCATACTTATAATTTATTTTTATTTCTTTCCTTTTTATTTATATTTTATTGTTATGTACATTTTTCTATAGAGATACCAGGACAGAAGAATTTACCTAATGGATCCCCTGTCTGAACCATGAAACCCTTTATATTCCGATGAAATACGCATCCATTGTAGTAGTTACTAGCACAAAGAGCCAGGAAATTCTAAGGAAACGAAACAAACCATATTAACGAGCAATTCAGAAATAGTATCCTTTTATTAAAATGACAGCATTGGCAAGACCAAGACTAACTCTTTTGCCTCTGCTTTGCATTATGACCATGTGAATTCCACAGAGTATTGCCACAGAATACTAATAAATAAATTATAGTTAATATGCTTCTTTGACACTGTCACAGATACAAAAGATTTTAAATAAAGCTTACAGCACAAGGTTGTCTGACTTGCGGAACAGACAAGAAGCCTGAGACAAGCTCAGAAGTATCACTTCCATTCAACATTTTTATTTTGTAAATGTAATATTGTAATCAATAACTTCACACCTCAGCTTTGTTAGTTACAAAGTAAATTATTTCAATTCATGCTGAAGTTTATTGCAGAAAGGAAAAACCGGGGCCTCTGACAAACCAGGAGTGATTCTCACTCTCTTAAACTAAAATCAAATCTGTGTGAGCATGAGCAAACACAGGGAAATTTGGGAATCCCAGGCCATGTGCTGTTATTTCCCCTTAAGGACAAAGGACACTTTGGGAGATGCTGGAATTTGGAGAAAAGCAGCCCTTAGATAAAACTTACCTGATGAGAAAAAGGCAGCAAAGCTCTACGCAGTATGACACAGTGCACAAGTTCCATGAGTAGAATAGGCACTGTACCACCTTAAAACATTAGCATTCCATTACGTGAAAAGATGGAATTGCAAAAGCCACTTCACCTCCTCTACAGTCTTCACTATTTCTACTGCTTGCTTTCAACACTAGGCAATCCTGCTCCTGTTACTTGACTTACTTCGCAAGTCTTTGGTGTACGCTCACAGAATAGTTCAATTTTAATATCTCCAACATCAGTATGCAGCGTGACAGCCTGAGCAAGAGGGAGAAAATAATAATTAAATCGGCAATGAAATACTAACAGACTCAGTTTTATTTCCCAGTCCTTCCAAGAACATAAGCAAGTTCCCACTGCCTATAACCGTTGTTTCAATATTTGGCCATAGGCAAAGCTACTGTAACAAACCTTCCACCTTTCCAGTGAAATCATCAGAAAGCACTTGGTTTCATTTACTTTCAGGACTAATCAAGTTCGCCATGGTAATGCAGAAGCTCTGTTTCACACTACCACACTCCAGAGTTACATTATTCATTTGCAAACTGGACCTACTCAGTCACTTAACTGCCAAGTTGAAGAATCAAGGTTATATCTATTTCAGATGACAGTGTGGTGCACATACCTCACTGTTTTACAACCAGAGAAACAACTGATGTATGTTACTTGCCTGCAGCCTTCTGAGCAATAAGGCTTCTGCGTGGCACCGTGTATAATCTGCCTTTACACATAAGCAAATCTACGAAATTACACACTTTTCTTAAGAATTTATAAATAACCTTCATAAAATGTAAAATGGCAGTTATCCAGACACCTAAGCAAATATATCTCTATAGGCCAAATATATCACACTGCTCCCATAGAAAAGGCTAAACTATGCAAAAACAATTACTGTGGGGCTATACTGCAGATAAGTGTACAGGAAAACTAATAAAAAATCAGAATCATGTTGATACTGGCATATTGTTCCAGAAGTATACAACTAACAAAGAGAAGATAGTTGCCTGCAATGTCCATGAAGATGCTGTAAAAGGTGTACGTACAGTTTAAGACACATAGTCTTATGTCTTATTTCCTGATTTGCTAAACTTTTAAAAGCCTCCAAGTGTAGGAGGTTACATACACTCAAGCAAGGCTGTGTGCTTGCAACTTGAATAATGCTTCTGTAGTTAAAAAAAAAAAAAAAACCAAAAAAACCCCAAAACAAATTAGATTACCAAATAGTAACCAAAGTAGGATTAAAATTTAGGATCTTAGAACTGAAAGTCTAATTATATTTTAGACTGATGTAAATGGACCTATTTTCCTTTTCACAATACCTTGTTAGAAGTCTGGAATGAAAACCTAAACTTTTCATTATAAATTCATCACAGCATCAGAGTAAAACGTGTAATCCTTTGAGATGCAGAGCAGCTATTCACTTCCCAAGAGATGACCATTTCAGAAAGAAAGAAAACGTATAAAAAGGTGCTATTGTTCTCACCATGTCTGCTTATCAAAAAGCTGAGGTAGACTTGTATACGCCAATTTCCTGCAAAGAAAACATATGAAACTTGTTGGGTTTTTTCCCACCAATCCCCAATTCTTTTTGATTCCAAAATATTTGTGTGGTTATATGCTTTTAACACCACACAGCTTTACAGTGCAATTCAAGGGACGCTGTGGATAAATGTTTTACTTGCATTATGCAACTACGCAGCACATAAAGAACTAGAAAGGAGTGGAACAAAATAGCTTAGAGAAAGGGGGTGGGGGCAAAAAACACCTTTTACTAAGATGAAAGTTTATACTAAGCCATCACAGCTTTTCCAAAGATTATGGTTTTATTAACAGATAAAAACCACGTGTCAGTACCTAAACAGAAGTGTGACTTGGAGCCACCTTCTGACAGCTGTCAGCGCCCGCAACAGACGAGTACCCGCATCCAAGCGCCGAATCTTAGTGATATTTTCAAACAAAGCGTTTGGAATGTCGATAATAAAACGGCAGTTGTGTGAAAACCAACGCTTTTACAGGCTAATCTCTTCTCTGTACGTACTGCCCGCCCTGGTGAGCCCCCGACCGTGGCAAGGCCTCTCACAGCCGCCGGGGAGCCCGCCGGCAGCCAGCTCCCGCCCGGCCCTCCCTCCAGCCCGGGCTGCAGCCCGCCTTGGGCGGCGGGGCGCCAGGAGGGCCCACCGGTCCCGGCTCAGCACCCCAAGGGTCGACCGCGCTCACTGCGCCCCACCTGCCCCTCGGCTCCCATCGCACCAAGGACAGCGTGGAGCTACCGCGCCTCTTCTGCCGATTTTGAGGTATTTCCACCCAAACCCCAGGCACGGGACGCGCGGACCCCGTTCGCCCCGCCGCCCCCCACCGCTGCAGGACGCGGCCCGGCTCCTCCACCGGCGACCGATTCTTGCCAGGCGGCGCCCCGCTCAGCCCGCCCTCCCCGCGGCCGCCAGCTCGGCCTTCCCGCGCCGCCCCGGCGCCTTCACCCTCGCCCGGCCTCACGGAGGCCTCGCACAAACCTGCCGAGGCTGGACCCAAACCCACGGCCCGCCGCCGGCAAGCGGCTCCCCTCAGGCGGGCAGGAAGAAGCCGGGCCGCCCTCGCCGCAGCTCACCCCCAACGCGGCCGGCGCTGCCGAGGCCGCCCCCAGCTCCGTTAGCGCGGCGGAAGCGGCGGGGCCTGGGCGCAGGCTCCGCCCCGCAGCCCTGGTCCACCTCCTGCTCCTGCTCCGGCGTGAGGTAAGTGTGGGGCGGCGGTGGTGACGAGCTCTCCCCGGCGGCCTGGGTGGAAGCCGCTGGCGGTGCCCCAAGGCTGCCCGTCCCGGTCCCGCTTGCTCCTCCTGCGGCTGGATTCCGCGGGGCGGTTTTAGAGTGTGAAGATGGATGAGGTTTAAGTTCCGTACGCTTCATGCGCCGCTCTGCGGGGTCGTTTATGGTGTTTCGCCGTGAGAGCCCCGGGGGTGGTGCCCACGGCCGGCACCCATCCCCCCCCCCCGACGGCGGCGGCTGGGGGGAGGCCGGGCCGCGCTCCCCTCTGCCAGCGGGGCGGCATTCGCAGCCCGAACACTCTTAAACTGTTATTTCAGCCCGTGAATTGCCTAGGCTTATTCCTGCTTTTTATTTTTTTGCCCCCTGTACAGATAGCTGCATGCTGCCGCCTGGCACACAGCTGGCTCGCCGCCCTCTCTGCTGCATCCGCGCTTTGGGCCGCCTCCCCTCACGCTCCCTCATGAACCTCCGGGAGCTCGTTTCTGCCCTGAATGACTTCGCGTCCCTCTCTCTGGCTGAGAGCTGGGACAATGTGGGGTTGCTGGTGGAACCAAGTCCTCCCCACACTGTGAACACCCTTTTCCTCACTAACGATCTCACCGAGGAGGTGATGGAAGAGGCAGTGCAGAAGAAGGCAGACCTTATTCTTTCTTACCACCCTCCCATATTCGCACCGCTCAAGCGAGTAACGTGGAAGACGTGGAAGGAGCGGCTGGTGGTCCGGGCCCTGGAGCACAGAATCGGGATTTACTCTCCTCATACGGCGTACGATGCTGTACCTCATGGAGTTAATAACTGGCTAACAAAGGGACTTGGTGAGATTCTGTTAAAAACAGACAAAAAGGTTAAAATTATTCATTAGTATATGCTATTTTATGTGGGGACCTTCCCTCATTTTCCCTTCTTCCAACTTTTACAGGAATGATTTGAGGACTTTTTTTTTNAGAAATACTTCTAAGTACCTTAAACATATTTTAGGGAATTTATCTTGGTGAGGAATACCAGATACAAACACTAGAGGACATTTTCAGATGCATGACTGTACTATTGAATGTAGTCAGAACTGGTGCAGCGTGTTTATTGTCCATCTTGGTTGCAAAGTTTAGGCCACAGACTTTAAATCACCATCTTTAATTTATAAAGTTCAAGATCTCGTTGTTTGCAAAGCACTTAAGGTATCTGAAATTCTTTTAGATTTTTATCCTGTATTGTGGCTTGTAAATGAAAACAGCTATGTCTTTTCCAGCCTTATTTACAAACCAGAAACTAGTTTGGTTTTGTACAATTCTTAGGATAAAATGGATGGCATTAAGAATTACAAATAATATATATCCATCAACTTCTTTGCACTTGAAGTAGACTGTGCCTATAATGGAAACAACAGGGCAAGAAGTCCTCGTTCTGGTCAGGGAAAATGGATTCAAGTGCAAAATTTCCATCTTTTTATTGAATCTCTGTAGTATATGTGCTAAATCACTATTAGGACACTTATCCAGCTTTATAAAGCAGCAATCTTATACTGTTGTCTCAGGTGCCTGTACTTCCGTCCCACTGCATCCATCAACTGCGCCAAGCTATCCAGCTGAGGGCACTCACCGGGTAGAATTCTGCGCAGACAACAGTGAGCATCTGGACACGGTGCTGTCCAAAATCAAAGACATCCAAGAGATCTCCTGTCTCACTACTCTCCCTGCTAGGTATCTGCTTTGTTCTCTCATGTTGTGTTCTTTCTATTGTTTGAAACAGTAAGTGGATGGAATCGTATTTTACTGTTGTAATCACTTTGTTCCTCTGTGCATTGCTGCCATTTTTTTCAGCAACAGATCTAGAAACTTAAGGATAATCATCCCTTTCTGATCAATCTATGTTATACTAAATGGTAACAGGAACTCAGTGTATCATCACATACATTAGAGGTGGTAAAGAAGAGTATTAACAGGAAATTTGATGAGGTCAGTTGAGTTAAATTCCAGTATCTGTTTCTTCCAAGAGACTAGAGTAGACTAGACTAGACTAGGCTAGGCTATTACAATGCCTTCTTTTTTCCTTTCTGTGTGGTAGAATGGACACTGGGATAGAATAATTTTGTTTTACATTGATACGATGCTGAAATTTTATCTAGTTTCTTAGCAAGCACCAAGCATATCTTTCCTCAGGGTTGAAGGTGAAGAGCAAACACGAGTCAGTTTGAACTGCTCTCAGAAAGCACTGTTGGAGGTGGTGGCATTATTGTCCCAGAACAGCCTTCTTTATAACAAGACCGAGATTCTCTTATTACAAAAGGTAACAAAATCATGTATTACTTCCAGTGAATGTATTACTTGTGTGAGCTGAGTGCCCTAAACACTGAAGCATTGCAGGTTTCCTATGCTACCCCATCAGTGCTCTGAAATACCAGCCTGCAGGGATTTGAAGCCACACACGTTTTCCAAAACAATGAAAATAGCTGTGTGGCCTGTCCTGTTCTTAAATCAGTTCCAATAGCTACTGTAGTTAGTATGTTACATTCAAGAACTTTACATACATATTTTCTGATAAAGTTCAGAGGCATTCCTTCTGAATGCCCAATATACTCATCTTTGTACAGTATGAAAAGCAATGCGAACTTCTGGAGTCAGCTTTCTCACAGTAATTTTTATCTTTTCAGCCTCTTCTTCCCCATACTGGAATGGGACGTCTGTGCACACTGAGTGAGCCGGTCTCCTTGTCAGACATAATTGCACGTATCAAAAGCCACCTAAAATTGCCCCACATCCGCTTAGCCGTGGGAACGGGCAAGACACTAGGTAAGCAGGCCTGCAAGTAAGACTGTCCATTAGAACTAGTATTTCAGGAAGACAAGGAGTGTGAGTGTGTGCATGAGTGTGTGAAATACTGCTGCCATGGATCGGTTTACTTCCAAGTAGTACAAAGCACTGTTAAAGGCAAGAAACAGCTATTTTAGAATTTATGTGATACAATCACGCAAAAAGAATGTAATCTGTATTTTTAATTGGAAGTTTTATATTATGCTGGTTGTCACTGTGAAGAAGGGACAGTACAAGTTGAATATGAGACATCCTTTTTCATAATTTGTATAATGACTAAGATTTCTCCCCCCCTGCCAGAATATCAGACACAAATGCGTACCATTTTGTTGTACACTCCCTTTTGTGACTCAATGTTAAATTTCAAAGCACCTTAAAATAGTAAGATACATTATGTTATCCTTACAAACATATAACCATCCATGTTTTGATGGAAGAGAAATAGTGGCAAAGAAGGTGAACTATGCTAGCTCAAACAGTGGGTCACTAGTAAAATGTGGAGCAAGCATCCTCTTATCCCAGTTACCTACCCTAATCTCCAAGGAGCACAGCTACTAGTATCTGTGAGAGCAAATTTGTTAAGAACTCTTTGTAACTTATGAAACAGAAGTCATATTAGAAGCCTCTTATACTATCAATTGCACTAAAAAAATTCCAAACTATTTTGAAGCCCCTTATGGTGTGGGATTGTAGTGGTGTGACTTCACTTAAATCAACGGTAATTACATGGCAACATACTGTAAAACCTTAATAGAATTTGAAAACTCTCTGTGTCATGCATCCCCTCTCCCGAGTGAATGTAATAGATATGGAGAATTAAATTTCCTGTCACTGTCACATATGTAATAGCTTGGAATCAGCAGTCATAGCAAACAGGCAAATTTTTAATGGCATGGAGCAGCTCTCAGCTTGCATTGAGATCGGCCTTCTGAGAGCTAAAAGTTAGGAGCCAGTATATGTCAGAGGCAAAACACTCCCTTAGTGGCATCATTAGTTGGAAAACTAATGATGGTGGAACATAAGAGTCCTGGAAAGAGTAGCAGTCTATTAAAGAGTTCAGAAACCTCACTAAATAACACCTCACTAGGACAGAACTAGCCAGTAGCCAGCCTCCGTTCTGTAGTTTTCTGCAAACTTTCCTACCCCTTGAAGAAAATAAATCTACACATCTATTTGGTACACAGAGGATTTTGCTGTATTATCAAAGATGTTATGGGCCCATGACTCTTGCAAACTGACAGATGTGTCTCTTCCTCCAAGGAATTTACATTGACCCTAAAATCAAGGTAGTAATTATTGTGAAACAATTAATAGCAATACTGACATGAGGCTTGGACAGAGGGAAAGGAGTTTAACTGTGGCACCTTGTATCCTGCAGAATCGCCAGTGAAGAAAGCTGCTCTGTGTGCTGGTTCTGGGAGCAGCATCCTGAAGGGAACGGAAGCTGACCTCTATCTCACAGGTAAAAGATTATGTTGCCGTTTCATTATGTTTATAAAAATAGTCACTAGGAAAAAAAAAGGAAAAAAGAAGAGTTGACTGGCTGATGAAAGATTTGGCCAGAAAGAATTGCCTGTTATAATTGAGAAACAATCAGTTAGTTATTGGAATCACAGAAGAATAACATTAAAGCAGAGATAATGTGGATCAGATGGCTGTGTGGCACAATAAAGGTTATTTGAATTAAAACATTGCTATACATGCATTATTTCAACACAAGATCAGTGTTGATGGCAGTCTATTGCAACCTTCAGTGTGTTTCTCCTTTGGGAAGACACAAGGTACTTCCTCGGTTCCCTACAGAATTCTCTAATGGAATATAACATAGCCTACAGAATCTTCCAAAGGAACTCCGTAGCGTATCTGACCAAAGGGACACCTAGTCCATTACCCTTTTTTCCTGAAAGTGGGACAGCTACTCCCTACAGCTTGCTCAACAATGTGAAGGCTGCCTTGCGTTCTGTAGTACTTAATTCGAGCAAGTTCTTTGGCATGTCCCACCTCCCCCTTATATGCAGCCCTGCAGAGATGACCCTCAGACAGCTTCTTCACAAGGCTTCCCAATTGCTGTCCTCCATCACCGCAAACCACATGACATCCAGACAGTCCACTTCCAAACCACTCTGCACACTCTTACTTCCTGCCCAAAGTGGCAGAATCTACCACTATTCAAAGAGGGCAAGGAATTACTGTGGTTTTGTTTCAGTTGTATATGGGGCATATCAGCTGAAAGTCCTTCAACAGACACTAGAGTTGGAATGCACCATATTCTTAGAACAGATGGTGTTGCATTCCCCCTTGTGGACTATATCCCCTGTTATGTCTTCCCAGCTTCTAGCTAAGGTTCTGCATACATTCCAAAGAACTGGTTACTTAAACTGTACTGTTAGTGATCTTACATGGTGTTTCTTTCTCAAAATGGCAGGAGAGATGTCCCACCATGACGTTCTGGATGCAGTTGCCAATGGGATAAGCGTTATTCTGTGTGAGCACAGTAACACTGAGCGAGGCTTCTTGTCCGAGCTGCGTGACATGCTAGCTAGCCACCTATGTTCCAAAGTCAACATAATTGTGTCTGAGAAAGACAGAGATCCCCTCCAGGTGGCATAGGAAAAAAAAAAAAAGGAGTGAGACAATTCAGTCAAGGGTTTCATGGTATCTTGCACAGACCTAGCCAACTGCAAGCTTAATGAAGATGCTCTGAATTGGTTCAGTACAGAATGATTGTATTATATGTTACCTGAAAGTTTGGGATGTATTTTGTCATCTGTCAGATAAATAAATGCTTGTTTTGGGCTACAAAAGGCTGATTTACTCAATTACTGGGCTGCAGGTGAATGAATTTACTGTTACCGCATACTCTTACTAGATATATTTGATAACTGTGATACTCAAGGATTGGTTTGGCTAAAATATAAAAAACCAACATCTCTAGTTCTGCCTTACTGCAGTTGCATTAAATCATGTCAGTACAAGTCACTGATATTTTAGCTAATAAATCTGATAATAATTAATGAAAGGGTGTGGATCACCCATTTGCATTAACAGTTTTATTAAGACACCACTTATATGCAAATATAGAACACAATTCAGGTATTTGGTACTAGTATTCAATTGCACAATCTACCACTAATGCAGCTTTAAGGCTTTTTAACAGAGGTACTCTCAATTAAAAAAGCTTTGGAAGGTTACAACTTAATTCCTTAAGAAAGCTGTAAATGAATTTAATGTGCCTTTGTTATTTTCTTTTAAAAACAGTTTCTGTAACTATGGGTCTTAATTACAGAATTACTAAAACTGAACAAGTAGCATTTTCACCACTGGCAATGCTGGGGTTTATTTTTTAAGTTAGATTTTTCGGAAAAAAAAAACAAAACAAACCCTCCCAGTTGCGTACCTTACCATCTCTGGGTTATGTGCACGGCAGAAGAATATTTAAGCAAAATGAAAGTATTTCCATTGGAAATTTGTAAAGATCTTGGCACCATCCTTTTAAGTTAATAAAACTGGCTCATCAAGCAATGTCTTTACCCCATAATTGCATATGTCTTGTTCCATTTAAATGTAAGTGGAAAGAGATGACTCCGGTATTGTGTGAAGCTACTGAGGCTATATAAAGGCAATCATTCGTATCAATACCATGAAAACCTCTCAGTAAGCTGAGGAACAGAAATGGGGAAGAAACGTCTTCTTTCCCGAGTAAGGAAATGACTGTAGAAGTGATCCCTCCAAATCACAGAATCACAGAATTTTCAGAGTTGGAAGGGACCTCTAGANCGTTTTTTGAGCCGTGGGGATGGCCTTCTCCTGTGCTTCTAAGACTACCTGCTTGAAGTAAGACCAACCTTCCTGGGCGCCTTTGCCCTTCAAGACTGCCTCCCAAGGGACACTCTCAACCATGCTCCTGAACAGGCTAAAGTCTGCCCTTCGGAAGTCCAAGGTGGCAGTTCTCCAACAGTTATGTGTTGCTACAGAAGACATTAAAATGCTACCATGTTAGTATATACACAGAATTCAAGAGACAGGAAATTAATGTATAGATGGGGTAGTTGTCCAGAAACAGCATGAAATCAGGATAAAATACTTTTAATACAAAACTCACAGGAATTCATTCACAGTAATTTTCTTTAGCTTGCATGCTTGCGTCACAGAATCAGCAGCAGCCAAGAACTGATTCAAACTTAACCTTCTCTTAGCAGATGTGTGGTATCTCCTGCAGCCCTCCCCTTGGCCTGTATGGAGATCTAGTAGTCTACCAAAACTGTTAGTGGGTAACTCTAAACTCAGGATGATTATAGCACTTTGTTGAAATAAATCGCACATCTAGAAAACTAGATATAGTTGCCCTGAAAATGTACCATGGTATCACTATCTGTACGCACATTAGGCGGTGTCTTCCATATGTACTCAGAATATAAATTAAATCTTGAATTGAGAGAGTCAAAGGACTGCAAAATAGGACATGGTTGCTGCTTAGCTACAATACTTTTTAAGTTTCTCCAACAACACATCTCTTCAAGTGGCAGAGTTCTTGTTCTTGAACTCTACACCTAACTTACAGAACTTGCTAAGACACAGTGCCCTGAGCGCAGTGTTAGTGGTTCTGACGGCAGCCTAAGTAGTGACAGGCAGGATCTGATGCATTTTGCAAAGTTTTGGAATTGCAGCCTGTAAAATGCAGATGCAAGTGCCACCAAAAGAGAATGTTAGTTGGAAAATGTTTTGGGGGAGGAAGCTGCAGAGTACTGCTGGCATGTACCAGTTTTCCCCATCAAACTTTCCAGCAAAGCTAATTAGGTCCTGTAATTGTCAGTGGGGTAAGTAGATATCCCGTGTTTTCAGTACAAACAAAAGTCAGGCTGTAGATCTCTGTTGCTTCTGTCAGTGACGGGTAGACCAGGTAACAATATTATTCCATGTGATGTTTTGGTTCTCTTCAAAAGCTATATACTGGTACTAAAAGGCAGGCAAACTATTTTGAATTTTGATACCTTATAAGAAACAATATATTTTTACTAATTAGTTTGAAATCTTCTGCATGCTGCATGAGGATTCGCACAGATATTTGACATAATAATGAAAAGGAGGCTTTCACACAATTGCCAGGAGGATCTCTATCTTCCTATAACATAAAAAGATTGTGGAAGACAAGACAAGCTAATGAAAATTAATAAAGTACTTTATTTGACTGATTTGAACTATTACAACATTGAGCTGTAACATAGCTACCAAATATTAGACATACAGAGTGCCTGAAGTCTGACTAGCAGACTACAGTTGATGGAACTATAGGGCTTACTCCCACATACCTGAGAAAAAAGTGAAGAAAAGCTGTCAAACTTCAGCAGTCTCCCAACCTCTAAGGGCTTAAAAAAAGGGAGAGCTTATAAGTGGCATTTAAGGCCTGCTCCAGGATCAGTGGACACTCCCAATGTAAAAAATACATATATACAATCAAGTTTTTAAAAAATAAACAGCCTCTTCATATCCTGGATTGCAACTTGGAAAGTAGATGAAAGAAACTGGATCCTCTCACCCTTACCAACAGGCAATGACTTGAGTCCATCACAATTTTGGTTATCTAACTCTTCTTATAAAAGAATTTGGGTTTGGGGCAAGTCCTTCAGTTCTATTGCCAGAATTTAATAAGTTACCCACAGTGTCCCAAACCCACTAGTATTCTCCTTTCATCATGCAGTCAAGGCAGATCTCTTAGCATTATAAATCTTGGCTTCTTCATACACCGGAAGCTAGTCTTGTCTAACTGGTAAAGGAGTACTGGAAAGAACTCAGTTGAGAAAAGTTGCACCCCTGGTACAACCTAAAGCTCTGACCATCTAGTGATTTGCACTTCCCAAGTAAACTGCTCCAATCAAATCCTCATGCCTGGTGAGGTAGAGAGCAGAAGGCACAATCTTACCGAGTTTGTTTTTCTGGCTGTAAGTTTGGCTGCATAGATATGAAGAAGGCATCATTTGAGCTAAGAGACAAAGCAGACAAATCCAACTACAGAGCAAGAGATGCCTTGCTTACAGAAGTCATCATTCCAAACTACCTGAAGTAGTTGAACAACGAGCACCGTTCATAACAATTACTACATTTCAGTAAGTAGTCCAGCAGCCTTGGGGTTGGAAGGAGGGCAAGCTGAGCATAGGCCACTCTCCAGCAGCCCTTGAGAGCAATTGCCGTAGATGCTTTGAGAACAGAGAGACGTTATACATCTTCATCCTCTTTCTGTAAGAAGTCGGTCAAGGTACTGTCATCTACAGGAATTAATAAGTATTCCACACCATCAGCTCCCTGAGAACAGACATGCATACACATTCTGTTAACACCAGTGCACAGTGCAATGCAAGCCACTAGACAGCACTGCAACGCTAACGTTTATGTACAGCCTGGGTGAGAGCTGGCCAGCATTCAGGAGGACTACATTGCTAAAAACCAGGAATATTTCACTAGAGCAACACTGGAAATGCACAAATACTGAGAAAAGTCAGTAGATGAGAAATTGTCTGGTGGACTATGCTAGTCTGACACTACACAGCTCCTCAACACGATACTGCCTCATTATTAGGACCAGCCTGCATTCTTCCATTGTGGAAATACAGGTAACTATCGGAAGCAGACTGGCAGGCTCCAGCATTCGTTACTTCTCAAGGTCTTCAGGAAGAGGAGACCCGTAGGTTGCTGAGTAACCAAAGGACACTGCATTTTCACAGCCCCCTATCCACGTAAAAGATGTTGACAAATTGGAGGCATGAAAAGAGCTGCAATTACAGAATTTCAGCCCTTTGCTAGTTCCTAGGTGCTTCAAACAATAGAGTCTCACTGTGAGCTGCAGAGTGGTGTCTTAGGGATACTTAGTAGCAAGTAAGCATCTTTTTTTGTTTAAGGTGGCTGAATACCCAGAATTATCTTCTTCCCTCAACTCACCCGCTTGGTCCGGATGAGTTTGTGGTCCCTGAATTCTGTCAGCTGTGCCCTGAGCGTCAGGTCACTGTTCACAAGGAAAGCCTCCCGACACTGCTGATAGAAGTCTTGGAAAGACAGCCCTGGAGATAGGAAAAAGCAAGAACAAGACATTGAAGTGGTAAGATTGTAAGATTTTTCCAGGTCTAACACCACACGTTATCTCCACCTACAAGTCTTGCTGTGGCTTAGACCACAGTGGCTCCAGTAACATGGTCACTTCTTTCAAGTATCCAGCCAAGCTAATATTTCAGTAATTAATGGAAAACAGCTGAATTAATTAATTCCAGTCACCCTATTTGCCTAACAGAACTTTAAGAGTGCTTTAAATGTGCTTCCCAACATGGTTAATCTCTCTTAATTTTCAACTCCTCTATCTTACTTCCAACTTTCTTTACCATTAACATTATTCATATCCCCTGCAGCATCTGGTAGAGACAGTGACAGAGCATTCCACCTGTATCCAAGATAGCAGGGACACATCAGAAGTCACTTAGATAGGAACAGCACGGGAACGGAATCTCTTGTCTTTCCCTGGTCCTTTAAGTGCTAGTTATGCAAATTAATATTCTTCCTTTATTTTAATCTTTTAACTACACAGTTCCACATGAATGGCCTCAGTCTCGTCTAAACATCAAAGCAGACAACAGTAAGAGGAGGTCCTTGAGAACCAGCCAGTCTATTGATTTCCTGTCAGAGTCAGACACAGCACCACTAGAGAGACAGTCTATGCCACCGAGTCTCACTGAGCTAACAGTTACAGCACTTCTGTTGCTGGTGATGCAACCTGCATACCAAAAGCCAGTGCCACTGTGACTGAGCTGGCAATGGCAACACCCCAAACAGATGAGAAAAGGAGGGTACATACCTGGATAAGATGGGTTGTCCTTGTTCTCCAGCTGGTACTGAGCAAGCAGTCTGAATATCCCTCTAAGTGAAAGGAGGAGAGGGGAAAATCAAAAGGGAAAAAAAAAAAACCACCAAACCCAAAACCCCATAATTAGAAAAGATTAACTGACTTTTCCCTCATGATCAGGACTTTCTGCATGAATCTCATCACTGCACAAGGCTGGCTATCCAAACACTGTTCATTTAAAGTAACCAATCAATTTGAACCCAGGTCCTACCATCTTCTTCTTGAACATCCTTGTCAGAAAACAGGGATTGCCTCCTGCTAGGTGTAGACCAGAGTAACCCAGTAAGGAATGGATCCTCAGCAAGTGCTACCATGAAGTATAAGTAACAATGTGTTACCTGGCATTGAGAGTGAGACTGCGCAGGACATGCGTTAGGGAGCTCAAAGCCAAAGATCCAGATTGCTGTACTAAAAGCGAGTTCTCATAAGATGTTTCTTCCACATAAGGATTAAATGTGGTTGTTTCATACCAAAGCCAGTTGTAGAGGCTTAGCTTTGCCTGATCCCACACTAGACAGATAAAAAAGGAAGAGCAGACAGAACTGGGAGATTTAGCTTTTTTAAGGTGTTAAATAAGCAATACTAAAATGTACTTAGTTCTACTGTAGGATTTGAGGAAACAATGTACACTTGTGTAATTCACAGTACCTACACCCAGACACGTGCAGTTCAAGCAAGACAAATTCTCTGCAACAAAACATTTGCACACATCCCTTTTTCATACCAGCTTCATGGATATACTGTAAATCCTTCCAGAATCAGCAGTGTACAAAGAATTTCTGGCTGATGAACAAAATTATTTAGATGCAATGACAGACATAACATCCAATTTCCATTTCAGTAAGTCCCTAAATCAAAAGGTGCCAGAAACTTGGAGTCTATTTGTATATTATGACCAGTGACTAGTAGTTCTCAGTATCCTTATACAGTTTTGGTTCAACACAGCCATAGTCCCAATCGTGGCTTCTAGCTGCTACCGCCATATGTACATCACCAGGTCTATTTTGCACATCAACAGCAATACATGAGCTCATGAAACATGCTCAGCATCCCTAAAGTAGAACGCAGACTTTTCCCTCTTTGGTACACCCAGCCCAAGGGGACTCACTGAGAGGAGCATTGATGTGATCGATAGAGGCGATGAGGTAAATGCTAGGCAGAGAGGATAACTGTGCAAGGATCTGCTGACTTCTTTCTCCTCTCAACATCTGGCTGTCCAGGTTGTGAATCAGGACATAGAGCTCTAAAGATGAATCTGCAAGGTCAGAAAACACAGCAGAGAACCAATCAAAGAAACTGCCCACAAAGTGGTTCCCCATTCCCAGTGCAGCCTAGGACAAGTATTCCATCAGGCTCCATATTCATCACTCCAACATCAAATCACTTTCCTTATAGAGCTTACTTTGATCTCTATCCTACACTTGATGTTTCTGAGCAGCTAAAAGGCTTTTTCTCAATTCACTGTATTGCAGTTCTCATCACAGCTACTGTTCTTTTTGCAGTTTAAGCTTTTCTTTTATAATCCACTTGCCACTTGCTCATGGCTTTACCAGGAACTGCCCTTTTAGCTATGACTTCTACTCCTGTGATTCAAGGTCATTCAAATGTATTTTAGGATGGAAGTCTAAGCACAGTTTGTTCAGCTGCTTTTGAGTTACATGACTAGGATCCTTGAGCTCCTCCTCACACAATGAAAATGTACTTTCTATTCAGGGTTGGATCCAAAGCATACTAACTTCACTGGAAATCTTTCCCACTGAGTCCTCAAAGGAAGCTGCAAATCTTAGGTAATGCAAATGGTAGACGTTAAAATTTCCAGCTAGCTTGTTGCTGCTGTACTTATCCATGGGAACAGCTATTTTCTGAGTCCAGAAACTCAGTCCAGTATTCAGATTTTGTGCAAATGAATACATACTTGGCTGCCAATGGAAACCAAAGATTCCTCAGACTCCCAGTCAGATCAGCTATAGTGTACTACACAAGACTAATTTATGTAGATTCAGGTTGGTATGCCATTAATCAGTCTTTTCCACTTAGTCCCACCAGAAATACTCATAAGGTAATGATGGAATACAGAATGTAAACACTTAAACCACCAATGCTATGCACAATCAAGATTCCATGGCAATTGGAATATGTATACACTAGCAGTAAAACTAACATTCAAAAATATTTCAGCAAGTATTCAGTGTGGTGATACCTATTTAATTTTGCGTTTCAACCCAATTCTAACCTGCTTCTTTGACACTGCTGTCCTTTACTTCATCTTAATATCAGTATTTGCATATATTAAATTTAAATGACCATTCCACCAAACCATCTACATTTAAGCCTTAATCCAGCCTATACTGAAATTTATGGAAAGACCCTCAGGCCATGATTTTCCGGAGGAGCTCAAAGGACTTGATATCTGTCAGCAACTGTCATTCCAAATTGTTTGCGAGTTCTTAGTTCTGTTGATTTCAGTGAAGTTTATATCAGGTCCTCAAGCAGCCACTAAGAACCATCTTCCCTCATGTAGCTGGAGTTTACCTATCCTGTCTTCCACCAGGAAACAGGTGGCTACAGAAACACTGTGGAAATGAAGCACAAAGGCTAAATGCAAGAGAGATGAGCATTTCAGTTTGCCAAAGGGCTGAGGAGCCTCTGTCTTGTCAGAACACTTGCGCCTTCCTCCTTCCATTTCTAGAGAACTTGGTGTGTGAAGCACTGACTGAGGTAACAGCTTGGCATCATGTACACAACATATTCATGGCACATACATGTTTTCATATATGTGGCATAAGTTACAATCAAGAAAATATACTAGCTACAATAAACTAAGAAACTTTAACTGCACATGTAAAAACTATGAGGAAAGAAAACATCCGGGGTCTCCTAACAGTATGTAGACTCTAACATTTTTATGTATGTAGTTAGTCATTTTACCTTCTTTAAACCTTTTAATGATGAATTCAAGTTGGTCAAGGGGGCTGCGGAAGGTCCCTATATGCTCCAGTACTTCCTCTGTGATGGAGTTGAGAATCTGGAAAAGAAAACAGTAGTCCCTTCTGAAGGGCTCTGGCACTGAAGGACCCAGTGAAGAAAATCTGAAACTGAGCCCTTGACTGTCATGAGGGAGGTAATCTGATTTTTTACCATCAAATCCCTCAAACAGTCAACATAAACCAAAAATTTCTATCCCTTTTCAAAACAGTGACATAAAATAAGGCTTTAGACTGATAAGTATCTATTAATGATGGGCATTACTGCAATTCCTTGGAAAACATATGGGCTAATATCTTTAAACTCTTAGAGACAGGAACTGCTCATCATTCAAGATTCTGCTGCTATAGGATGCAGCAGGTTTCCTTAACATTTTACATTGAAAGACTTTAGAGGTACAAACCCATAAGCTTTTCCCACACTTACAGATCTCACAGTGATGCTGGGGAAGTATCCATTAACCACAAGGTGAACGGAATCCTGGAGGACAGAGGTACGAAACTTCTCTAACAAATCACGCTTTGAGCCCAGTCCATAAAGCAGGATATTGAAACCCAAGCTGCAGAAAAGTGAGCAAATACACCAAATCAAAACAAGCCTTCATAGTGGTTTTCTAGTCTGATCCACAGGCACAATTTCAAAGCAAAATTAAACTATTCTCATATCTCTTGCTTATCCTAATTGTTCCACAGAGAAAGAGGCAGGAAAGCATAAAGAGAACGTGGTAGGGAATCACAAAGCTTGGTTTATTTTTGAGAAGCAGAAAAAGCATCATCTTGACCAGAAAGCAGAGTATCAGGTCATTCGAATAGCATTGGGCAAAGGTAAGGTGTTCAACAACTGTCATTGACTTCAGTATCAACTATGGATTTGTTCCTTCTACCCTGCCACATACTTCTCTAACCATTTGCTCAGGTCACTGAGAAGTTATCTTCTTGCAACTCTCCAGCTTTCAAAGCTAATGTCTTTTTCATATGCTCTACCACTCCCCATGGACCCCAAATTTCTTCATATTCCACTCCCTTGCAAAGCTTCCAAGAGGCTTTCTCCTCACCAACATCTGCTCCTGCCTCAGCACTTAATTTCAGAGCTGGTGACCTGCCTTCTCTCAGGCGTTTCAGAATCTCACAGCTCTCTGCAGTTCTCCATTTGCTTTCCTGGATGCTTATTCTTTTCTCCATCCCATGAAGATAAACGTAAACCCAGATAAAATTTATACTGCAAATGATTCCAACAGCATTAAGGTTTCTTCATGCATAGATCATTAGGTACCATAGGCACTCAAAGTTCACTGCTACACCACTGGGGATAGCCACATACTGCAGTAGTGGGCTACTCACTACCAACTATGCTGCTGTAAACAAAACTGATTGTTCACAAAGGACACTTTTCTCATCATTCATGTTCCCCATTTTCTCATTATTCATGTTCCCTGGTTTTGAATGCCCTCTAGCTTGGTTTACAGAGGCACAGACAAACTAGCCAGGCAGAATGCAACTTCATTTCACTTCAGGCATTCAGTTCAAGGAGTTAGTCAGATATGATTTGGTCTACAGGAAACATTGTACTAAATTAATGTCACCTAATTTTAAACTTAAGCAATCAATCAAAGAAAAAAAGTCAGTCCTTAACTCATCCAAAAGATGTTGTTGATGTGAGGATAAGTTTACTGGCAGTGCCTGTTTACTAGGCTTCTTCAATGCTTCTCATTGGATACTTACTGTAATTGCTGCATCCACTTGGAAAACAGGGATTCGTGTTGCTGATTTAGCTCTTTAATTTCAGCAGCATAGGCAAGGGGAGTTTTTTTCAAAAGGTCATGCAGTGTTTGCTATGTTGAGAGAGGTAAGACGACAGTCATTCAAAGCTGAGAAAAAACAAGACATATATCTGGAGTCCTTACAAATACCCCTCTAGTATGGGAGCAGAACAGTTTTCACTGACAGTGCACTCAATTCATGTTTTTTTCCATGAAGACCCCTCTAAGCACAGGTTTGCTGCTAGAGAAACAAAACAGAAATTAAGTAACCTTATTATGGGAAATGGCAGCCAGACTAGGACTAGAACTGATATCAGACTGTATTTTATCTCTTCCTGCTGAGTATGGGAAAACCACTACTGAAATAATGGACACAATCAGAGCTTACACAGCACCAAGCATTGTACCAGGAAGATACCAACATCACAACGCTTCTCACAGGAGCAAGGGCTCCTATCGACATGCTTAGCCATGGTTCAGGCGTTTGTCACTACAAGAGAATGCTCACAAACATCATCTTAAAAAAGAAGTACAGCAGAAAGGAAATCATATGCAGCTGACAGCTAAATGTAGAAAAAGTATTATTTCAAAAGCATCAAGAATCAAAGGATTAATTCAGTTTTAAAGATATGCTGGGATGTTGATGTTTAAACAGCACAGTAGCATGACAAATGGCATCAAATCTACACTGGCCTTCCTCTCTCTTCAACTTTAACAGCTTTGCTTTCCACTCCCTTGCAGCAGAAGACAGTTTAGTCTGGAGAGAACAGAAAGACAGCTGCAATGTATCAAACAAGCATAAAGCGTTGAGAGACATAACTGCTAAGCCTTCAATTTCTTTGGAGCCAGCAGTAGATTTAATACTGAAAGTCTTGATTTCCTTCCAGAGCTGTTATGAAAGAACTTGTTAAGAATCCAGATGTTTCTCTGGGTAGCTGTTCCAGACAACAGCAGGCATCAGGCAATCTGCATATATGCCATCTTTTAAAACACAGATGACCGCAAAAAGCGGTCATAGACACAAGAGCTCCAAGTATTTTACATGCTTTCCTGGCACCTGTCTTTGTGTACCTGTCTCTGTAGGATACAGCTGCTTGCTTTGAACTGTCTTGTAGAAGTGGCATATGGAAAAAAATACAGTAATTCAGTCACCACAGTTAGACAGTTCCTGTCTCCCAGGAACCGGAAAGGGACAAAGTGCATTTCGCAAACTAGGCGACAACATTTAGAGCTGTCCCACTCCGGCACGTGGCTTGACCAAGTAACGCTCAGATGAAAAGGGCTGTCTCCGTTTCCTCTACACGTAAATAGTCAAGACAGTTTGTAATTCCCCTAAGTATTTCATTGACAAAGATGCTGGTTTGATGATAATTATTAAGGCAGGTCTCTACAACTCTGCTTCTCTCTCTTCTCCTCCCTGAAAAGCAAACCTGTTCTGGTAACTGCAGTTTTCAACTATCTGCTCACCTGATAGTGCCCTTTCCCTGCATTTTTCCTACTGTCTCAAGTTCAAACAACTGGGCACTGTCCCTGCTCAGAGCAGCAGTAGGAGACATAATGCTTAAAATGCTACTTAAATCAGCATTACCACCAAGAATGTAATCAGCAGAGATAAAGTGAAAACAGCAACATCAGGAACTTTTGATAAGGGAAACCTTCATCAAAGAAGACAAAAGCTCTGAGAGTTGTGTGCTTCACTATGAAGCGTACCTGAGTCAATCTTCTTTTCCGCAACTTCTGCAGCGTTCGGTCCGAAGTGAGCACTTTGGAACTACTGTGAGCTTCAAAGTATTCCTCCACCAGGTTGCTCTAAAAATGGACAGCAAGATTAGCCACAGTCCTGCTGTCGAGTTACCCCTCTCTCTTTGCACTCACAAACACGCCTGATGATGGCCAGTATAAGACACAGAGCAAGGATGAATAGAAAGCCAAAAGATACTTGCAAAAAATGGCTTCTACAGTACCATTCTGCCAAAGCTAACCTAATCAGATGGTTATTTCCTGAAGACAGAGACAGAAAAGAGATTCTGAGAGAGCAGAACATAGCAATAATTCTAAGGGGGTGTGGGGATCCCTGGTGCTGGAAGGAAATCAGACAACACAGCTGAACACCAAGCCAGAAAGTAATGTGTGCTTCTTTTGGTGCTATAAGAGTCAATTTCTTCATCCCTTTTCACTACAAGGGAGCTGCTGAGGATACAGACTGGATTAGCCCACAGGGTCACATCATGCCTGTCCAACAGGGATTGTTCAGAAGTACAGCAAAAGCCAACCCAACTGGTTAGATTTGAAATGAGTCTAGTCCTTCTTCTCCATAGTTAGATGTGGTCACTGAAAGCTTATTGTCACCAAACATCCATTCACGCTTGCTAGCTCAGGGGTATAGTTTCTGCACACTCACCATCTTGCTCTCTTTATTTTTTTTGGCTAGGGTGTTTTTGGGAGGAGGTGTAGATGCAGCTGTAGTTTTTGCTGGGGTCTTTCGACCTGATAAAACAGTGCTGACTTCTTTCTGGTCTTCCTCATCCTCATCCTCTGAGCAGGAAGCAGAATATTCACTCTCACTTTCTAAATAGGGATCTGGAGCTAGGGCATAAATTTAAGGTGAAAAGCTAGCAACAACTTCTTACACAGAACACATTTTACACCATCTTGATCTCACATACATTCTCTGGATGTTTTTCAAGCATACGATTCCTAAATACATTTCACAGAAAAGTAACATCAATGCTTAAGAGGACTGCAAACACGCAGCCACTTCTTTCCCAGTTCTAGGCTCACAAATTATGGTTTAGTAAAGCTTGCTCCTTGATACCAACTAAGAAACATAATCCTACCACAAAAAAGTGACTAAAAATGAACAATCAAATTCTCTATTTCTCTTAGCATGTCTATGTCAGTTTTCCCAAATGCCAATCATGCAAGCTAAGTATCTTTTGGGTCACCCTCTGCAAAACAGGTTTTGTAAAAGACCTCTGTTAGCAATGTTGATTGAAGAGCACAGCCGGAATCTGGCTCATTCTTGGTCTCTCAACACAAAAGAAGAAATAGAACACAAAACACCACACACTAAAATCTCAGCTGCATTCATTCTGAACACATAGAGCCAACCAGGCATTGGAAATACTTTACCATGAATGCCCCAGCCATCATCAAAAAGTCCTATGACTTGGTTCAAGCAATTGTGCCAGAGTTAAGTGTGAGCACAGGTTAGATTACTGAGAGTTTTGTCTCTTTTCATCATGCTACTGAAGTTTAGCAACTTGGTGCTTCTAACTCTTCCACCCCTTAACTACGTAGCAATCTGTTGTAGGGAAAAGGTCTACGCAGACTTCCTTAAGGACATTTCTACACTCTCTGCAGGATGAATCAGATTGCTTCAGTCAGACTGCTACTACAGGCAGAAGCCCACCAGCAGAAACACCCTCTTCTGAACACAGTGCCTCACTGACTGTGGAAGCTGACTGCAAAGGTTGATCTTTACCTGCTAGCCTCTTTCTGAGTCTGTAAGGTGTGGTAGACACAAATTCTTTCTTTTTACTCTGTAACAGCAAAGAAAAAACATGCATTAGAATAAGAAAACTATAATTCCTCTAAACAGCCGTCTGCCAAACAAAGAGTAGAATCAGGTTACATTTCCAAGCTCTTTCAGCCCACAAGAAACTGGGAAAGCAGAGGCAGTAAGTATGGAGAGTTCTTGTTTTGCCATTCAGAGCTAGAGGGGGGCAGGATCAGGTTCCAAAAGGGACTTAATTCTTTCAACTAATATCCCGACATGGAGGGTAGAAAACTGTGAAATCTCCAACCAAGATGCCAATCTTGGCCCCTTAGGAAGAGTCAAAACAAAGCAATGACAAACTGGAAATGCTTCAGCTCCCCAGAGCAGTCATCTTCCGCTTCACACTGTCTACTCCAAGTCATTTGGAAGTCCACTATGAAAACAACTACCGGAATGATGGGAGACCACTTGGAATACTAAGCCCAGAAGAAGTACAGCAAAGGGAACCCAAGCTGCCTGGGCTCATCAAGGCACGTCTTCCTTACATACGTGTAAAGCACATGTCTGACTCAGACACCAGATCAAGTCTGCAATACTTAGGAACCACTGCTGTTAATCCTGTCAAAGTGGATGTGAAATCATCAATGAGTGAACATGGCATCCCAAAACAGCATCTGTTCCAGGCACATCTCATCCTGGAACCTTACACTGGAAAAGCTGTGCACACATTTCTGGTATGATGCTATACCATTTCAGAAAGACAACTGTTTCACAGCACTCTCTTTATAACCAACACAGCTGGCAGTTCTGGACTGTACCTCTCTGTAGCATCACAAAAGATGACATCAACTTACATCCCCCCCATTATCACAATTTATTTTTTATAAACCAATGTTACAGTACAAAACTGAACAGCACCACAGTTCTTGAATTCCTGTTCTAACAGCACTCTGTACAATTAAGGCTGTTTCTTCCTTTGATGAGAAATTGGAAAGCTATGAGTTTAACTGCATATTAGGGGAATAGTCTCCACCCATGCTACTTAAGCTGTCAAACCCACTATTTGCCCACTGACTCTAAATCCCATAGTTCTGATTAACAGTAGCTCTGGTTCTCACTTGAGTTACTCCTGCCCAGTTAGATTAGGAGAGACAGCTGTACTGTGGATGAGGCTTTTCAAGGTCCTTTCTTTCCAGAACTGTAGTAATTGGCCAGTTCAAGTTTTAAAAGGGAGGGGGGGGAAGGAACACCACACCAAATAAAACCCAAGCAACGCAGAGTCATCACTCACCTTCTGCTGCTCTTTGTTTGAACTTGGACGTTCTGCAAAGCAAGAAACAGCATTGTTCAGAGTACTGCATGTTTTCAACAGCAGTACAAGACAGTCCATTAGAAAAACAGATATTCACTATTCAAAGGCACACTGCACCAACATATCAGCTTTCTGGGTGGTTAATCCTATGAGGGAAACCTCTAGCTCTTCACAGGTAGGCAAGGCGAGAACAAAGACAGCCAATGTTATTAGCACAGAAGGAAACTTTTAATTCTGGTCACAGCTTTGGGAGGCCATCAGCAGGAGGGAAAAGGTTGAAAAATGAGCTAATCTCTCCCTGAGCACATCAGACTCCGTTTCTGAGCACAAAGTAACATGCTCTTGCCAGTGTTGACCTGCAATGACTTCTCCCACCTGTATTTCTCCCTACAGCATTGGACGCTTGAATATTATATAATAAAGTGTGAATTTACACATGAACACCTATACAATCCTACCCATTTGATGTTCAACAAATCAGCCCAGCTCATAACTCTCTCAAGTGCAAGCATTTCTGTTGAACACAAAGGAAATCATTAAGAGTCACAGCAACAGATGAGAGAGAAGTTCCTGTTTTCTCTACACCAGCAGGACAGAATAAGAGATCTGACACTCAGGTGAACCAGAGGCCATGCATACCAAGCAGTTGAGTCTACAATGTTAAGCTGACTAGAATACTCAAGCATGACAGAAGCTGGCACTCAAGCATGCACTTCACCACCCAAATAGAAACATAGCGGCCATTCACTCAGCTTCAGTTCCCCAAAGCATCACAAGACTTACTGCTACTTTGAGGGGTTTTGGCTGTCTTCTCAGGGCACTCGGAGTCATCAGGTGCAACACTCTGTCCTGGTGTCTGGGCTAATTCAGAGGCTGTAGGAAATAGGGGGAAAGGAAGAAGTTTCACATGTCAGGTACAAAACTCCCAGCTCTGGCTAGTCAGCCATGGAGCCATACACCTGAAACACTCTCTAAATATTAATTTCCTAGCTATTTCAGAAAGCACACCAGATACTTCCATTTTTTTTCTAACCCTGATGGTGAATGCAATCCTTAACAAAGATTTTAAAACACTGAACTCCTCAGTTAATTCATTTTACAAGTATAGCTCGGGTAATGGCAGAGCATGCTTTTCTCCCTGGGAGACCCCGTGTCTTTGAATCAAAGCCATGTTTGGTCATGCTCACTTAGTCCTTTAAAACCACAACTGGACATAGGAGAGCAGCAGGTATAGCAAACACATCAGTTTCCCAGGAGGTGGGTTCTTGTATCCTATTTACCTTTTTCTACTACTTACCAGCACAAGCTGAAGTTGAATCACTGATCTGAATATGGAAGTCCCCCATATCCTGCTAACAGTCCCTCAAGAAAACCAGCCCTCCATTGTATGACTTGCCTCAGTTTTCAAACTGAGTCATGACTCCGGGAGAGAGCACCAGTGAAACCTACCCTGCTGCAGAAGGAGGTGTAAGAAACACACAAATTCCCAAGACACAGCAGAAGCCCAGAAGAGAAGTAAAGAGGTATGGAAACCAGTTTCTATATAGTGATACAGAATGATGACCCCTCTCCCTTGGATCATCCTTAGTAGGATATATCAGTAGCTGTGACAGCTACACATGTAATGATACTACACCCATGAAGTTCAAACGGTACTGAGCACGCAAAAACTCTTCAAGTGAGAAGAAACGTAGTGGCAGCAGGGCTCAAGCATCTTAGTTGAACCAGAACAGCCCACCTTCTCCAGAACTGCCACTTTCTGTTTGCTTCTCCTAAGTCCACAGTTAGCCTAGCAAGCACACTCAGACACTTCTGAGTAGGAGAAATCCCCTGACACACAAAGCTAATACTGCCTTTTTTTTTTTTTTACTCTTTGCTACATAATGACTTATTCTCATGTCCTTCTAAGTTACACAAATAAAACCCCTGCCATCCTTTGGCACTTACACACAGACTTTCTCCCAGCATTAAGAAACATCTGCTTTTCTTATGCGTTTATTTATTATCTGTACTTCTTATCCCCACCATGCCTTTGCTTTGTCCCAGCCCTGTGCTTTTGTTTCTGAGAAAGACTGATTCAGAGCCAGATATAAGCTATTGAAATACTGCAAACATATCTTTTGAAGTGACAAATCATGTTCACAGAGTACTTAAAAAAATACCATAGCCAGCGCAAGAATGAAAGAAGAAAGAGGAACACATACCCAGCTCTGCCATTTTGCTGGAGCGTTTGGGAGTCTGGAATGAGTAAACTTCACCACCACTTATACTCGAGCCATTTTCCATTGAATCTGTGAAAAGAAAGGTTACTTGCAGCTAGTTAAAAAGCACTGGTATGTTCCCAACCCAAGGAAGATGGAATGCAACATTTTACTATTTGGCTCAAAGGACTTTTTATATTGCAGGTGTGATGAAATAAATATCATAATAAAATCCTAGAATCATTATCCTCTCCTCCGTTACCACAAGCACAGCCAGAACTGGTCAGCCCTCAAAAACAATTTTATCAACACCGTACAACCTTGACACTGCAAGAATCTCCTGAAGTCACAGCTGTGTTAGGTTTTCCCCTCCTAATACCTTGGGCACATATTCCAAGAGCAGCAACATAATTCTTCTCTTCCAGGATCTCCTGAGTTTCATCATCTGAAATATTCTCAAGTTTCTTCACAAATGTCTTCAAACTGACTGTCAGCTGAGTCTTGTCCTTCCGCACTTTCATACCTAGGATTGCAATAAAAGCTTTAACCTCCTGCTTTTTCATTATTTCTACTGCAGTAGTATGCAGCTACCCCATTTAGAGACCAAGTTCCTGTTATGCAAATCACTAAACAAATACAACACTGAAAAGACGTCCTGCTAATAGAATAGCTGGTCTATGCCCTGGTGTTCAGATGACCCTACAGCCATTAGCCCTTCCTTTACCACAAACACTGGCTCCTGCAGTCCATAAGGTCAAGATATTTCAGCACACACCAGCTTCCACAGTTTGGGAGAAACGGCAGTGACTCACACATAGAAGTATCAAATTGCATGCAGAGGGGATGGTATTCGGCATGCCCTATCTCCCCTAGCAAAGAGGAGTAAGTGGAAAAGAACTGGCCTATAGTCTGTCAGTACACTCACGGGAGAATTTAGGCTGAGACCTCTGGAGAGCGTCTGTCTGACTTTCTGCTTAAAGCAGGACAAACAGCGAAATCAGATCAGGGTGCTCGGTGCCTTGTACGGGCAAGTTTTAAGCATCTCCACAGATGTTCCAAACCTTAAAAGCACTTAAAACTGCAGCAAAAGACTCCTGTAGCAACCACCTGGAACCTCGCTCTGATTTGATTCTGTGTGTATGTTTAACCACGTCAGGGGTTGGAGAGTTAGCCAGGCTATTCGTGCCCCCTCTCCCAGCCCGTTACTCACTCCAGGGCTGTTGGGGAAGCTGGTCCCCACAGCCAGTAGCCACACCACCTTCAGCTGCGGGCACTCGCCACGGTGCCGCAGCTGCCCCTTTCCATGCGCCAGGGCGGGGACAGGAATAAACTACGGAAGAGAGGCAGTCGGAGAAGAATGACGCTGGAGGCGTCGTGCTGCCTGCAGCCCGGCCAAGGGGCTCAGCCGCCCCCGGTGTCGGAGGAGGGGCTGCCTTCCCGGGGGGCGCGCCGCGGCTGCTCTAACCCCTCTTCTCCCAGCGCCCTGGGAAGTAGCGGGCGGCGCTGGGCTGGGCGCTGCCCCGGGCCGGCTGTACCTGCGTCGTCAGCAATGTGCTTCAGGACCTCCTCGTCGGGCACGAACTTCACCTGGAGAGCGCTGCTGCCCTTCCCCTCCGGCTGGCTCATGGCGGGCACCCCGCAGGCACCCCCGGCTCAGCCACGTGGGGCCCCGCCCAGCCCCACCGCCAGGGGGCGCTGCCGCAACGCGCGCAGAGCGGCAGGCACCGTCGGAAACGTCCTCCGCCTCACCGCACCGCCCTCCAGAGGGCCGGGGCCCCGGGGCCCGAGATTCGAGCCTCGGGCTCCTGCCCGCTGCGCCGCCGGCTCGACGCGGGCTCCCGGCCGCCCCCTGCGGCGGCAGCAGAAGGCGGAAGCGGGTTCACGTGCCAGACAACGGGCCACTCCACTCCCTGAGGGACAGCGGGGCGGGCACTGATCGCCGCCGCCGCGCCTTGACTGACCTGTGCCTGGGCCAATCCGCGACCCTCTTTTTCGCCCCGCCTCCCGCCAGCTGTAGCGGCGAGAGGGCGGGACTTCCGCTGCCAGCGAAGCGCGTCCCCGTCGGGCGGGAGCCCGGCGTTGCCGTGGCGACGCGAAGCCGCCCCGAGCGCCGGCCGGAAGCCGCCGCCCCCCCCCCCACTCCCGCCGGGACAGAGCTCTCTTCACGGCCCGGCCCCGGCCCCGCTCGGCCCGCACTGCTTCAGGGAAACACTTGGACGACAGCAGGTACGGGAACCCCCGGCGGCTGCTCCCCGCCTCCCACCCCACGCACTCGCGTGTTCGTGGGTGTCCACGCTGTGGAAGCCTGGAGATGTACCCCGCGTTACACACCCCCATCAACGTAAATCAAAGCTAAAAAAAAAAAAGGCAATTCGCAAAGTATTCATTTCTGTTCAGAAACAGCACAATATTTATTTAACATCTTTATATATTTATATATATATAATTTTTTTCTGCATTGCAGATTGTGTCGAGTTTTATACATCTCTATTTACAATGATTTAAAATAATTATATTTCATCTCTGGCAGATATTTACAAAGTCAATAGTAACTACATTTCACATTTCAACAACAGTCAACAGCATTAACCAGCTCAGTAAGACAGTTAAGATAATGGCTTACATGCACCAATAACATGATCTTCAATACGTGCCATCTTCAGGTCTAAGAATGAAGATTTTCCCTGGTCCCAGGTCAAAGGACATCATACAGCAGAGGTCGCGGTTATTAAAAACCCGTTTGGTTTAGTCCTTCACCAGGACCGAATCTTGACCGCCTGGGGTTCATCCCAGCACGCAGGGCTCTCCTGGTGAAGAGGGGGCACACCACCAAGCCACATCCTCTCGCCTAGCCTGTTTGTCCACAAGAAGTGGGCTACTTGCTGCTTATGCTCCTTCTGTGACAGAGATAAGATTACATAATGCTAAAGTAGTAAAAATCCTCAGAAACCTTAGTTCAGAGAAACAAACCTGGTATGACAGAAAAAAGTAAGAAAATAACCTTTTAACCCTTGCAGAATGTTTCTTTTTACTAGTAAAATTGACAGCGTATCCTGTATTCTTACAAGGACAAAAACAGATCAAAAGATTCATTGTAAAGTACAGGAATTACAAATTTAAAAAATGCAGCATGGGATACCTCAATTTAGTTGTTGGGGTTTTTTTTATAGCAAATAAAAGCTACCATAGTAGCTAAAATTTATTGTATCTGATTTAATTATTAAAAATATTTATTAGTTTTTTCCTGGAATCTTCAATATGGAAAAAATGTTAAATGACTCAATTTTATTTAATCATATGGTATTTTTCCATAAATAACCAGCTAGTAATATCCATCCCAAAAGTATTCACTATCTGCAAGAAAACAGTAAGAAGTCTTCTTTCAAAGTAATAATTGAACACTGGCACACAAAAACACACAGACACACCCCAGTACTAGGAATCTATTAATACTTGGACAAATTGTTTTATCCTGAGTGACTGTTAACACACATCTACTGTATACTTGGAGCCACAAAGTTTTTACTACTTGCATTTTTCATAAACTAATAACATGAAAGTCTAGCACAACAATAATAACTGAATAGAAAAAACAGCGTCAATAGCCAGTATTTCTGTCAATCCCAAGTCCTCCTTATTTTCGAACAAAAGGTAAAAGCTTGCTTCATTCATACTATTTTTTTTTTTTTTTTTATTTCTTCTTTTTTTTTTTTTTTTTCTGATCAGTTCTGGGCAGGACAGGACTCAAACACACAGGATCCACTACCGATTTGTAAGGAAGTTTCCATGACAGTGCACCATAGAGTTACTTTCCTAAACAGAAATCTTTCCTGACCATTTTACTCACTAAAACCAAAAACGTGTGTGAATTCTATACCACATTTTAATGAGTGATTAATCACATTCTCGAGTCAAAACTTAAACTGCTTTAAAGAGTTTTATCAGAATGCAAAGATACTCCACTCTAAATTGCTTATATCTCACCAACTGTAAACACTGGGAGCTCACAACCAAGTGGTTAATAAAACTTGATCTCATCACTTTGCTCATCATGCACAAGCTAAAATGTAGGGCAAGGTTTTACTGTAGAGACACAAAGTTTTACTATACATCTGTTCCCATCAACAGCTCCTCACAGAAATAGCTTAGTAATCCTTAATAATAGGCAGGATAATTTATGGACCCATTTCANGAGGAGTAGCCTAAAGAAAAATAAATAAAAGAACGAAAGAATGGAAGCAAGAATTGTAATTTTTTTTATGAAGTCTCGAATACAGACAAGTAATGGGACAGATTTTTACTAAATCCATTTCTGGAAGCTGTAAGGTACCCTTAGACTTCTACAGCTTGCTTCTGAACTTTCAATGTCACAGGCCTTGACGCTTGCCAAACTTACTAGGCAAGTTTATCTGAAATGGCTAGTTTTGAAATCTTATTCCAGGATTTGTTTTATTTTAAATAAAATTTCATAATGACTATGTGGAAATCCTCATACCTATCAGTTTTGCAAAATCCACTTACTGCTTGTCTTCAGGAACTACTGACAAACCAAGCTGCTCACAGCTCTCCATGATCTTCCACCACTGTATGAGTGGCAGGTGAGTATTTTGGCTCTTCAGCTGGTCATGACGTGCAAATTTTGACAGACTGATACGTGTACTCACTAATACAACGCCCATGTCATGATTCATTACCCTGAATCACCTACAGAAAAGCTTTCCACAGCAAAGTTTATCCGAGTGCCACTGGGAAAACAAACTAAAAAATAATCAAGAGAGATTAAGGCCCATATGCTAGAAACAAACAGCATTTAAACTACTGAAGAAAATATAAAATATTGAACAATTTGATATAAACCAAGAATGAATGCAATGCAAGTACAGAAGATCTGGCTTCTTTGCTTACCATGTTTGGAAAGGAGTGATATTTTGCAACTTTAGTCCTGCAATTATCCTAAACAAGAAATTTAAATAAACAAAAGGGGCACGTTTACACTTCTGATGCAAACTATTCCTATGATGTAAATGGTTATTACAAATGAGACCTAGCTAATGGCTTTAATGCTATATTAAACATGCCAAGGTAGCAATATCTTTGGCAATGACAGAATTGCAGAATTTAAGGATGAGATTATTACATTTACTAACATCAGAAACATCTTTTTGTTTTGTGTGCAGTACATGTATTTAATTCAAACATGTTCCATTACATTTTCCACACCTCCTCCAGGATTATGAGTACAGTACCTAGGTCTGTGCTGCTTGATTTTTATGATTTTACTCAAAAAGTTATTCTCCGTTCTCACTTAGTCTTCAAATTAATTTAAATTTGTAAGACAAGATAAACAAAATTTTCTGGTTTGTGACTGATGTTTAAATGCTGAACACTTAAAAGAGATAGCCATTGGTTCATGATAAAATAGGACAAGTTTAAACTCTTCGGTTAAAATACAGCCATAGCATAGAATTAACTATTCCAAAATTAATTTTTCAAAATATAATCCTCTGAACACATTATACATTAAATATTGAGGAAAATTTCCCTGGAGCTAAAATTTTCCAAGAACACTAATAATCTTCAATAAAGAAGTAAAACAAACCACATACCTGGAGACAAAAAGGGGTTAGAATTGGGGTCACCTTACTACAGAGTAGCTTTACCACCATTAAGATGCAGGTTTCCCCCTTAATCTTGAAAAATATGTTCATATTTACATACAGTATACACACATTTGAGGCAATTGATTGTCAACACGTGACAAATGTATGTACCTACCCACACACAAGTAAACCTCACATGGTGAGAAAAAACCCTGTCCCAGTAAACTCCAGTATTCATAAGTAGTGCAAATAAATACTTTATCAGAAAACATTTTTTTTCTCACTATTTTGATGTTAAACCAGACAATCTGAATTATGTTAAAGCTAGCAGGAGTATGCTGGAAATGTGTTTAAGACCAACACACTTGCAAACTACAAATACTAGATCTAATGCTTACTGGCTGCAACATGATGTTCAGCATTACAGAATGAAGTATGCTGTTAAAAAGCTTTTCCAAATTCACATCAGAAAGGGTGTTCAAAGAAATCTGCATTTAAAATGGACAGTGGCATACAAGGTCTCCAAATGAAAACTAAAAGGATCATACAGCAATTTAAACTGCCATCTTGCAACATTCATTTTAACAGGTGTTTGTACTTCATCACTTTGCTGCCTGCAGGATGAAAAAAGGGCTCATCATTCAGCCAAAAAGCTGCTCACAGTAAACCCCTGAAAAGGATAATCAAGTGGAGTTAGCAATCCCAACATTTTGTATTTTCTTAAAATTATAAAACCCAACAAAAATGAGTTGCTAAATGGCAGCATATTGTGATGTGGTAAAGATTGTATCAAGGAATAATTAATTTATTCCTACTTACATGTATATATACACCAAAATATAGTACCCACACTTCCTTGCCTAAGAATTACATGTATGTGCATGCATATGCACATACACAGGGAAAAGTAGTAGTGTTCTGCTTTTTTACCTTCTTTTATAATGCTGTAGTTGCACTGAAATACTGCAAAAATCTAAATCTAGCTTCGTGTCAAGTACCAAACGCTCTAAAACAAGACACAGCAGAGTGAACTCAGGATAAAGGGATTTAAGTCTAAACATTTGTCACAGGTGTCAGAAAATTTAAGTATGTTTTGTACTTTGTTTAGGACTTAGCATATATAATCAGAAAGGTGGCAGATTATTCCCTCAACCCATATCCCAGACACTTCTAATTTTATTTCTGTCACAGTACTTTGAAGTGTATAAAGTTTCACTATGATCTTAAAGCACCTTGGCTTAGTTTGAGACACGTCTAGAAGCATTAATGATAAACATGATACACAGCACTGGCAAAGCCTGTTATTACAGCTGGTTTGTAGACATTAGTGATGACTCATTTTGTAAGAGAGATGTTGAACAGTACTTGTCTGAAAAATGACAAAATAAGCTCCCACAACTGAAACACTGCACTAAAAGGGTAATCTTGAGGAGTTACAGATGTACCACATCAGCACATAGCAAAAAATATTTTTTTACAGGGATAAATTTGAACTCTTTAAAAAGCCTTATATGGGTTAGGTATACATACACAAAAACAAACCAAAATACAATGGATGAAACAATAACAAAAGGCACATCATCAAAATGAGAACTGTAAAAATATCTTAAAAGGTAATTTGACTAAAGTTTTAACCAATTTGAATGTATGCACCTACATCTGACTTCCCTATCTGAAGTCACTGAGCTGTCTCACTTTCCTGAAATAGTTTAATAGTGTGGGACACCACATGTAAGAATATTAACCAAAAAAAAAAGTGGTGAAATTTGGCCTGATGCCAATTTAAGTGTCCTAAAACTTCTGGACTGTAATGGCAAATATAGAGAGAACCTTGCTAATGAACAATTCTACTTTTTAAAATACTAAAATAGAGTCATTCTTAAAAAAAATAGCTGACACTCCTGGCCTTTTCTTTGCCAAAGAGTTAAGGAAACTATTTGGTCCTTTTCAATTTAGTGATGGCTCTTTAATAGAATTTCCTCTGTGATGGTCTCTACAAAATACAAACTTTGTACTTTCAGCCACAACTTACCAATTGCGTCCACTAGTAAAACTTCATAAAATAAAGAATAGTTTAACCCTATACAGCTTTTGACATTTTTGCAGAAAATGCCTTGTAGCTTAATCTCAACTTTGCCTTAGTTCCATCTGTGTGTGACTAGTGGACCTTAAAGATTAACTTCAATTTAGAAACTGTAAGGTCTTCCTTCTTTCCGATGATTCTATTTACTCTTTAAATTGAGTTTCTGCATCAGTCCAGATGCCATTTAATTTACTTTATGAATGTAACATATGAAGACTAGACTACCAAAGTGACTTGTCAAACCACAAAAAAACCTTCAAATATTTAAATGAATTTTAATGTAAATTTGAAAAATGTTCTACTTGAAATGAGATTAAAAAAAACAAAACCAAAACCAACTACCAGCAATGCAACACCATGTCATTGTCCTGATTTTCTTAAAGACTATCATTAAAAGATAGCCTGCTATTTATAACTGCTTATGTTTATCTTTCACAGTGACAGTGAAACCAAAGTGCCCACATACAGATCATAATTCTTTCCTGTGGGTTTACGATTTGTAAACTTCCAGGATATTGTACATGACTCAAGCATAGAGGATGAACTTTCCCCTTTTCTCTCTAGCAATCCAAAAAGAGATAAAGAGAGACGGAGAGAGAATGCCATTCTCCTGCGTAACCAGAATTGTGCTTCTAAACAGTATTCTCTAGCATAAGTACCAGCCAGTGCCCGTACACCAGTGATATACATTCAAGGCTTAGCTCAATGGCATGAGTTCTGAATTTTCTAGAGTAGGGCCAATTCACTAAAATAAGAGTTAATAAAACTCAATGGATTATAAATACCAAGGCAATGAGGTGTGATCCTTCTGGAAAAAAAGGACTGTCAGTACCCCTTTGCACAAACAGTGTTTCTAGAAAAGCATTTCACATTGAAGCTTCAGTGTTTCTAGCAAACTATTGTCTCTATCCCTGAGACAGCCCCTTAAGAATATGGTCTGTCTGGACTGCAGGATTCTTCAAACGACTCCATGATTGAATTCAGGGACACTGAGAAAGCGGTTGAGAGGGGCGGGGGTGTCAAACAGCCACGATACCATAGAAAGCAGCCTGAGAAATACTCTACCCGAATACACCTTTCAATTCAGCGATCAGCACCTCACAAGAATAACAACAACAACAAAAATGGAGCAGAGCTAGCTATTAGTTCCTGGGAAAGTAGTGTTTCCCTCCCACTTACAAACCAAACTGCTTTAACAGCATGGTTGTCTAAATTTTAGTCTATATGCAGAATGACCCTGTGTCCTGGAGGGGAAGACATGTAACATTATATATGGCTACAACGCCATTAGAAGTGCATTGTAACCAACATTATCTACTGAGAATCCTCTATTTGAGGGAAAAAAACTTGTTAATATGCATGTCTCAGTTGCTGAACATCAAAAGCTTCTGGGATGAGAGACTGGGGGCAGGCAAGAAAAAACTACTCTCATTTTAATGAAAAAAGTGCTGTACGCAGCCAGGAGCAGCAATGACAATCCCCTCCCCAGAATTGATTGCACAGACTCAGAGAGGTCCAAAGTCACACCAGAATCTCTGAGGCACTCCTGGTTCTGAGAAAGAAAAGTCATGATCCAGTAGTCTTTGCAGTACTGTAGACCGAGAAAACAAACCCGTTTCTATTTCTTAACAAAGCCAAAGCATCATCTCATAGGGATCACATTCACCATTTCCGCCGGTGTCTCCAGTCTCACAGTGTTGAAATGGGACTGATCAGCCTACGATGGATTGCACATCACCCAAGGAGAAAGGAAGGCATGGAAAAAGGCATACAGTACATTATATACTGCTTCACAACCATGTTTACAAGGGGAGGGGCTGGGGGAGGATGAAGGTGAGGGAAGAATTATTGCTGTTTCAGTAATACAGTATGACAGCTAAACCAAATCAAACAAGATCACAACAGTCAGTATTTTCACACTGCGGGATGATGGTTCACGTTTTGCCTAAGGATGAACTTGCCTGGGGATTATGGGGAAAAAGGGAGTCCTAAGAAAGGGAGTTAAAGTTACACCTGGGATATCAGCTGCATATTGAAACTTGGAGATCGAGACTGCTTGGTTAGGGGAGCTCCTGGGGGAAGGAGATCTTTACCTTCCCCAGCTTGGCCTAGTCGGTCCTCCTGTAGGCTGATAGTTGAAAACCGATTGGTGTTGCCAGCTGCTAGATTGGTAACACCCTCTGTACCAGCTCCAACACTGGAGCCTGCTTGACTGCCATTCACATAGTCAAATGATTTACTGGAGGAAGCACTGGCGGTCCTGATCAGGCTCAAACTGTTGGCTTTTGGCACCACCTGCCCAGCAGGCAGGCTGAGGTGTTTCTTAGTAGGTGTCATCTCAATTATATCTGCACCAAGGTCAGTGGATTGGTGCATGTACTGCTTCCGAGCTACTGAATCTCGAGGGCTCTCATTGGATTTTGCTGCAGAAGAGGTTTCTTTATCCTTAGCAGAACGGCCACTTGCTGTTTTCCTTAAGCTGCCCTTTTGGGATACAGACGATAGAGGTTTGGTCCCAACTGGCTGGCTGCTGAGGGAAGCTCCTGATGAAAATCCTTCATCAGCATCATTAAGGTTCACAGATTCCTCTCTTCCATTTACACTTTCACCATCTATTAAGAAAAAAGAAACAACCAAAAAAAACCCCCAAACCAATCAGAACACACAGTAAGCATTCAAGTTACATGAAGACAAAGATGCACTCAGAATGTCAAAACAAACCTCATTTGTTAACCCACCTGGTTTCCACTTGCTTTAAAATTTCTAATTCTCAGCCAAGAATCCTGCTGCCATATTTAGCAGAATAACAGAATCTAACAATAAGTATTCCCTGAGCTTGGTTTGCCTTTCCTCTACATCACTTTTATAATTTAGAATGTCTCCCGAACTTTGTCTATGAACAAGAAGAATTAGGCCCCATTTGGTTAATTTGGTTTAGTTCTGTCTGCAGATACTGGTGCCCATTCTCCTCCTACATGTGGTTAAAAAAATACCAAAAAAAAACCAAAACAAAAAACCTTTCATACTATTTTTATCCTATTTTGAGGCAAGATCTAAGCACGTTCAGGATCTCTTCCAGTCACAGTAAGTTCTGGCGAGCGCTTGGTAAACTTCAGAATTAGGCCATTTCCTAGGCCAGCAATCACAATGCTCCAACAGAGGTAGAAGGCACTTGTGCGTAGCTGGCACTTCAAACAATGTGACTATATGTCCTGTTAGAGATTAACCTAATTCCTATTTCTCTCTCCTCCAGAGCTCAATCCTTCCCGCATTTCCAGTGATCCTGTCAAGGTGCTTCCACCATATTTGCTTTTATCTCAGCATCTAGATTTTTCAGAGAAAAAACCCCAACCCTTGTATTAAGAGAAATTTAACCTCTGAAACACTTCATGTTGCAGAAGAGGCACCGTGCCTTTGACTGGAATCTCAAAGAGAAAAAAAAGCCTGACAAACTTCTTTCTTAAATCCTTGTTTTCAGGCTTATAATATGATTAGGGCTGCACACAAAGACCTTTTTTGAAAAAAATAAAAAAAAATCTTATTCCAGTCCTTTTACTAAGCTCCAAATACTCAAAAGAAGAGCTATTGTTTCAGTAAAAAACTGAACAGCATTCAAATTTCAAAACTGAAAATGGAGCTTGAGTTTTTGCTCCGTGTATCTCATTTCAGTGGGAAAAAGCCATAAAGTTTAACCATGTTAGCAAAAAAGGAGACATTCAGGCTCTAAGAATTTTGCTTTTCTTTATAAAAGCTGTGAAGCCTGATTGTTTGTGAGAAATCTGCAAAGCCTACGGATCTGTCCCAGCTAAAGCCACTGTACTGCTCTATTGGCAGTTTTTTTTCAACCCAGCTTGCTGCCAAGCAAACATGTTTAAATCTCTTTTGTGGAATGGGGAGAAACTGGTGGCAGGGATCTGAGAGATTCTAACATTTGAGTGGAAGCTCATCCTTTCGTGCTGGTTGTTAGGAGAGCACTAAGGAACATTTTACATTATGGCAAGCAGAACAGACACAAAGCTTTCAGCATTGTTGCTGCCTCTGTGTAGCAGGAATATAGCCTGATCCAACTTCACATTTCTGAAGCGTAAAGAAAAAAAAACTTTACAGGGAGGTTTTATTATCCTTTTTTAAACTTGCCTCTTCCTCTCAGAAAACTTTACCTTAGAATTACCATTACTGTGTATCAGCTTACAAAAAATGTTTAGCCATCTCCAAATCAGACCATTCTCAGGCCTCTCTTAGAACAATGCAATGTGAGATTATTCTGTAGTTTTACATAGTTCTGTTTGACTCATTAGCCTCCCAGAAGCAGAAAGGTAATATAGATCATGTTACTGCAGTCTTCCTTCTTTGGTAAAGCCTTTAGCCTAAGAAGCTTCTTTTTCTAAGGTTTCAAGGGCTATTATTAAAATGAAGGGCACATTACTTCCTTTAACTTCCTGTAACCATATTTTAAATACATACACTTTCCCCGCCTCCTGCCCACCCTGTTTGGGTCAAATTAAGCCTTCATCTTCTCATTAAGATGTAAGTGTATTTTCGTACATTAGACAGTGATATATTTTATTCCCAATCCACCACATCTCCATTTCCCCCACCCCAACCTTCCCACACATAATCAAAGATGCTAATAAAAATGATGTAACTGGAACATACTGAAAGCAAGATCACTTTTTCAATAAACCAACATTTATGTTTCTTTATATCATCATGCAAAGCTGGACGAAAGCGTGTTAGGTTACAAGCAGCAATAGCAGCAGATGAAGTCCCCTCTCAAGCCCTTCTTATTCAAATGAAAGATGTGTAACTTGCAAGAAGGTATCTCCAGACCATAATGCTAAGCTTTTTAGTATTACAAGAACATAAGTTGTCTTCAAAGTTTACATTAAAACATTGCTGAGTAATGTAACTAAAACAGACATTCCTATTCAGGGACAGTGAAGCAGAAGAGTTACACTGAAAAAGTGGCATTTTATCCACAGAATTTAAAGACAAGACTGAGAGGGGTTGTTGCAAGCTTTTGGGTGCTGCAACTATACAAAGGCCCAAGCAGCTCAGCAGTGCTCAAAAATGAAGAAGATAGAGAAGACAACATGCAAGAGAATTTCTATCTAGTCAGATCCATATACCTACAAAAATTATCAGTGGGATTGAAGTAATTCAGCAAACACATTCTTTTCCCAATACTTGTTATTTTTCCTATAAAAACTGCCCTCAGAAACAATCAAAAACATTTGAGTCCTTACATACTGTTTGGGGGGAAAACCAGAATGAAGTCATGAAGTTCCCCCCCCCTATAGATCAGTAAGATAATTAAAAGAGAAAACAAAAACTAAAAACCTACTCCTCCCAAGCACTTTTCTACTGTAAGGCCAGAAGAGAAAGAGACAGTGCAACCTAACAAAAATCGTATCAATTGCACTACAGTGTGTATTAAGGACTCTCACTGTTCCTTATCAGAACAAGTCTGTCCCCAAAGACTTTGTTATTCACGCCTGGACATAATTAACCCTGTATATGTAGATACAGCATTCTCCACTGACCCAAAATAGTGCACATAACCACAGCTGCTACCACCCGGAAGCAGAATACCTTGTAAGGCATTACTGAGTCATTCTTGAAATCATCTGCTTTTTTCTACTTATTGGGTGAAAACACTGATCTGAAGAAAGGATTTCATACAGCTTTTTAAAGTGACTTTTATTCTGTTTATCCATCCATACCTGAAGGTTGAAAAGTCACTAGAAATGATCAGTGTCTCATTATATTGTTCAATATTAAAATTATATGAGAGGGAATTTGCTAGCTGAAGCTTTTTGTGAAATTAGCATCAGTAAAATAATAGACCACTATATATACACACAAGATTCTATACTGATAAATCAAGCCAGACTCCATTCCTTGGCCTTCTCCCAGATGCTATCAACTGGCAGAATTCAGTTCACCGAAGCACGTAATTATACATTGCTAATGTTACAGAAGTAAAAAGTATTCAACCCACTTCTATTGAAGTAAAGCATGTGAAAAGATGCCTTATCCAAGAACATGCCAAATTATATAGATGCCTTAAAACAAATTAAGACTAGAAGGCCATGTCTTTGACAACTTCTTTCCAACTTCCTGTCCCTCCCAGAAGGTTCTCTGCAGCTGAGGACTTCTCCGTATCCTTCAGGTCATGCACATGCAAAGTTTAGTAAAATGGAGTAAGACCAACCAAACAAGTGAATTTAGGAGAAGACAGGACTCGTTTACTGAGCATGCTCAAATTCACTATGCACCAAGGAGTAGATTATAAACCCGCACTAAACATTTTTATGCAACTATCTTCTACAGAAGTATGGTGTCTTAATTATTGTTTGATAGCAACTCTGATTAAGGGTAAGGATTCTGTGACAACACTACATTAAATCTCCAAAATCTCCAGATTACTGTTTCCAGAAGAACAAATCTGAAAACTATGTAGCTCATATCCAAATGTGCAAATAAATCTCATTTATGATCAACTGATATGCTTATAGAGACTGGAAATACCAAAGGAATGTTCATATAGAAAAGAAGACTAAAGACAGGAGAACATTTGAAAATATATTTAGCTACATTTACAAGAAAGAAATTCTCATCTCTGAGGAGAAATGATGATTCAAATTCAGTACTCAAAACCATGTCTTTATGGAGTAAAGATGAGAAAATTAATAGACGAACTTCAGCAAATAAATTTCTAGCAGCTACTCTATCTGCTATTCTTGGCTGCAGAGCAGACATATGAAGTCCTACAGCGTTTGTGTGGACAGCATGACTAAGAAAGCAAGCAGTAATTGTTTCTAAAGTTTTTAGAAACATGACAACCTGGTTTCTTCTTGAAAACACAAGTACTTTTTAGGTACTTGTCTTTAGAGCAGCCAGCTCATTCATGTAAACACATTGTACATGTATGAATTTTCAATTAAAGGATGACTGGCAAATAAAAACATCAGCAGTTGGATATCTGTCTTAGATAGGCTTGACTTTTAATGGGAATAAGAAACTTCGTTCTTGGAAATTTAAAAACTGCAGACTAACAAGACACTATTGTAACTAAGTTGCAGCCAAATCCATTCACACCCTATAATGTCTACTTTTTCAGGACTAGATTCATGTTCAACTGGTGCATTTTTCCCTTCTGAATATTAGATTAAACATGCTCAGTAATAGAAAGTTTCCAAGCAATCCCAAAGCTCTTGGCTATCACCCCCGGGTTTGGGGTTTTTTTGCTTTTTTTTTTTGCCATGCCAAGCAGTCTTTCACCACACAGATGCAAGCCCCAAGCCAGCCCGTGTGATAACAAAAGGTAGTACCTGACCTGATGTTAGGTATATAGGGGATGTGTGTATTGCAAAGAGAAGCTAATACACCCTGGGATAGCGGAAACACACACTAGAATGGAAAGAAGTTCTGCTTGGGGATAGGGAGCCAGGATCCTCCTCCAGCAACTGCCTCACTGACTTCTGCCTCCTCATCTCTGTCCTACCCTCTGTTGTGGCTGCTGCCAAGGTGGGCTCCGGGAAGCCATGCTCAGGGGTCTTGCGCATCAGCACCTCCCCCTCTTGCTCACGTTTGATCCCTAGGTCTGTGGAGCCGTGTTGGATCGGTGAGCCAGGTATGCTTGAGTCAGCCTCGTTTGAGAAGTCAAAGCCATCTGGGATTCAACATATAACATTTTAGTGCTTTTCTATTCCTTTCTTGGCATTCCAACCCAGGCAGGGAAAATAGAAAATTTATGCGGACATGGAACAAACACAAAACACTACCCATGCTTAGTTAAAAGTTGTGAGAACATCCACAGAAAGGGACAGGTGGGCTATACTGTAAACCAGAGACTAGCAAATGAATATAATGGCAACTACAGTGAAGACAAACATGATCCAGAGTCCTGAAAACAGAAGACAGCTACTTGTTGTCCTGGACATTCTGATTCAGCTGAAGACCAGAGGTCATCAAATCCTTTTCCACATGATACAGGGGAGAGAAAGAAAAAAAGAAAAAAAAAAAAAGTACCACAGGAAAATATGTAAGCCTTGTTTTCAGACTCTTTTACTCTCCGTTTATTTTTAGGTTATTCTACTTTTTACCTTCAGCCATTTATGCAGCTTTTTTTAATCATTATTTTATACATGCAGCAAAGCTTGTATGACAAAGTGATTTCAAAGCAAGCTTTTTGCTACACCTACACTGAAGATGTCACTGTATCAAGGTAAATATTACTACTTTTTTTTTTTTTGTTCATACAGTCATGTACACTTCCATACAACATAAGTACTCACTGAGGAAAAATAAGGACTAATTCTGAGCTATCCAAAGCTACTGTATGACATGGCCCCTCTCTAAACTGGGCCATATGAACAAGATTTTCCCTCTCCCACAGCCTTCAGTAGCTTTAGGTAGCTGAAACCCTATCAAGGTCTGGATAATACCATTCATTCCCTGAGCTATTTATGATGGAGGCAGTTGAGTTTTAGTGTGGATTAAAGAAGGAACTCAAATTCTAAGCCAAATTCTACCCCTACAATTTTATGCTGTGTTACATAGAGAAAAATAGAAGTCTTATTGAACACTTTCCAGCTTCTCCATTTTCTCACCTACCTCATGGGTTATCACCAAATCAAAAACAAAACAAACATCTCAAATGTTCATGCAGTGCTCTGAAGATGTAAAATACTATACATTGTTATGGAATATCACTTTTCAAAACCAACCAAACAAACAAAAAAAATCCCCAACCAACTGTTCTGCAAACATTCAAACTCAGAAGCCAGATTACAGTGATGATGATGAATACAGTACACTACAGTATTTGCTCTTAGCAGAGAAAGCTCACCTTCTCTCCTCCAGCGATGACGACGGATAGAAGCTGTTGTAATAGCAGTCCGAGAAATCCTCGGCACTGTCGGAGTAACTTCTACTTTCAGTACCTTCTGGCCTTCTTGTGAAGCATCAGGAGCATCAAAGGGCAGTGAGTTCTTCATGGCATTTGCAACCTAAGATAAAAGTAAAATGCTGTACTACTACTGTCCTTGACTGCACCAATGGCAATATTAGATCTCTTGCTGGAAACACAAAGGGAAACAACCAAAAATTGTTAATTATGCCAGCTCCCATCCAGATGAATGGCCCCATCCCCAAGATTCACAGTTGATAACTATGTTGAAAAGCCCATCATAAACCTATTCCCAAAAATATAGCTGAATTTTCTCAATTTTTTTGAGGTAATTTATTTTGTTCCACATTTGCCACCTGTACTGACAGAGGTAACAATTTACACAGGAAGGTGTCTAACCAGAAAAGATCGCAAAATGACAAGGAAAATACCATTTATGTTTTATGACAAGAATGTCATAAAATTAAGTCACAGGCCAAGTCAATGCAAACAGCATATGGCCTTGGGTGTGGGGGAGACAGGGCCAGTTTCTACTCTACCTTATTCCACCCCCCTCGCCCTCCCCCACAAAAAACTAACTAAGGGGATTAAGACTGCAAGTACTTCAAGTACTTGCAAGATTTTAAAAAAACTGCAACCTAAGCAATGACCATCAAATCATTAAAATGCATTCATCTTTATTAGATCTATTTTTTAATTATAATAGCCTATTATAAAGTCAGAAGTTTTGTTTTGCAGCTTTGAGGAGAATAAGTGACCTCTCTTGGCTTTAATGTTTTAATTGCTTCTTTACATTTTCCATAAAATGCCTTTGTGGGATTAGAGGTTTCCTTTAAAAAAATATTTAAAAAGAAACTTTCCATGAACGTTTCCTAGTTTACAAGTAAATTCTTCAAAAAGTGAACTTGTGTACCAGCTCTTGAAAAGCAAGCTGGGTCTCTATGGCATACACAATATTCAACAATAACAAAATTGATTTAAAACTTTAAAAAAAACCGAAACAATCAAAGAACACATATTAATTTTCAGAAATCTTACTGACTTAATACAACCAATCAGCAACAAAAATATTAGAAATATTTTAAGCTTAACATCACAACTTCATTCATAGATCTCTTATGTTTCACAGACATCTGACTTCCTACATGCTCTTTACTCCCTCTCTATTTAAGACAGTAGATAAAAAAGAGGGTCAGAGACACCTATACTTAAAATAAAACAACTATGGAAAATGTAACTTGCTAATCTCTGTAAAATCCTACCTAGCAACAGTTACCACCATAATTTGGGTAGGCTATTCTCTCCATTACACTTTACAAGAAGCATTATGAAAAGCAACTTTATGTTGTCTCCTAATGGATTTTCTCTTGTATCACAAAAAAAATTTAATTTTGAAAATTGAGAAAACAGAGTTCACTATACAACAAGAGAAACACATTTAAGTACATGTCGTCTGCATGTCTTAAATACATGCAAATCTACTTGTTAGCTCAAGGCAAAGGCATGTAAACCTTATTTTAAAACACAGAAAAAACTATAAGGTTGACTGTTCTGTCCACTCAAAACACAGATCTGCTTTAGAATATGCATCTTAGCAAGACACTCCATTTTTCTGACTATGCATACATACATTTTACTTCCTTTTAGATCATGTTCTTTTTCTAAGAACAGGCATTTTCTTTACTGTATGAAGATTTGTGGCTAGCTGATGGAGCAGTATCAGCTGTTTACTACATATACTACAATCAAGCATTTCCTAGTTTTATGCTGTAGCAACATTTTCATGCTTCCCTCAACCTAGTGACAGAACTAATGCACTTGTAAACCTCATCAATGTTGTCTTGATATTTTTAGGTTGCCAGAGGCCTTCGAAATGTAAGGGACATCGAACAAATTCCTTGAACTCCCAAAGCCCACATATACCAAATCTGTTTAACTAATTAAGCAATCATTCCTTAGCATTCACAAAAACACAAACTACAAGAAATTTACTAAACCACTGGAACGCTCTATTGGCAGAACTTTGTATTGTTTGTTTTGTGAAGATCTCATAACGTTTGATAAAAAGATAGTATCAATGCATGTGGCATGCCATAAAAGCTCCATGAATTGTTTATTTGCATTATAATAAAGTAAAAGTGACTTTCCTACAAGTTATATCACACAAACCATCCAGCAACCATGAGAAGAAATGAAACTGTTTTGAACAGTAAAGCCACAGATTACAGGATATTGACTAAATTACAGACTTTTACTTCCTGGGGGGGGCTGGAATGGCTGCCATATAGCTGATCCTGATCTCCAGCTGCTGTTGTGATCCTGTAACTCCTCATTAAACATCTTCTCCACTACCTTCTTGTCTGGCTTCTAACCAGCACTAAAGATTATTGGCACCATCACAGAAATGCTCCTTATCATTCTGCCTTCTACTTGTCCAAAATTTATTTGCCCTTTGCTAGTCAATTCTCTCAGCCTCAACATTTGTTTGTTAACTGCTTTCCTATTCACACATAGGCCTTTTTTCATGGCATCCTCTCAAAATGCATTCACCCTATCCTTGATCACCTTAAAGACTTCAGAAACACACTTCTGCTGTACTGAACCAAAGCAGATCAAGTTCAACAGTATACAATGGTTTGCCTTCCTATGTTCTGCTCGCTAGAGTTGCGCCCTCTTTTGAATATGTACCCTTCTCAGTATACAGGACTAAAATCTAAAAATTAGTACCAGAAAGTTTCTGCAATAGGACCAGAAGAGTGACAGAGCACTTCTGCTTGTTGAACCTTTTAACAGCTGGCCCTTTCTAACAGCACAAATTGTACTTCTGGGGACTGAGGAGAACCATATGGAGGTAAAAATCAATGCAACAGTAAAACTTTGAAACAATCAAAACAACCAGTTTGAATGAGTCACAGCCCTTCGCTGACAGGAAAAACCAAACGTGCGATCCTTCGGATGGAAAAAACCTTACTCACTATATCTAATCTAGCATTGAAAGGCAGGAAAAAAACCAAATGGCACAATTTGGACTTGGCTAGCCAAGTCTGCAACTGTCGATGACAAAGGAGGGCCGGTTTCAGGCCAGACATCCACCCTTGCCTACCAGAAAGGAGTTCTAATGAAAAGAACATCCAACAAAAAGAGCTAAGTACATCAACAAAATACACTGGATAAAGGTGCTGTCACAATAGGGACTTGCTGATCATGCTTCTTGTATACCAGGCTAAGAAAGCCTGCGCGGCTCTGCACTGAAGACAAGGATTTCCACCTGAAACATGCACAGAACTCTTGTGTTCAGAGGAGGAGACTGATTGACTGGATCTGAGCTACTCCCCAGGTCCAGGGGACCTTGGCAGTAATACTGAGTCTTGGTGAGTTGTTTCCCTTCTGTAGAAACTCCCAGTTTTCATGACTATGAGACCAATACCCAGTGTTTGTTAACAGAGATACTTTTCCCAGAAAAAGCCTTTCCCTTGCATTACTTCTTGCCCTTTCCAGTGCAGTTTCTGGGCAACAGTGAAAAAAGACCGCTTCTACATTACAGATATTTCATAGCTTTCCGATATTGCTATTTCAGCAGGGATTTTTTGTTTTGGGGTTGTTCTTTTTAGTTTAGGGTTTTTAAGTCCACAGGCAATATAAACCTATTTAAATAAGACCATGGATCTACTACATTGTGAAAATCATTTCTCCAAGAGACATACGCAAACAAAACATGGGGACCGTGATGTTTCTCATTGTAATGATGACTGATGGTATTCCCATAATTATTCAAATAGCTTGAGTACAGGTATCTAAAAATGATCCTTATGGGGGGGGTTGCCTGAATATTAAATGGACTTCAAAGAATTTGCTGCTGTTAGGAAATCCTAGCAGAGGCTGAACTTGAAACTTATCTGGGATGCTGCACAGATGATATTTTACTTGGTGCCAGTAGTTTTAAGTTTAAAATACAAAATTTTATAATGCTGCTAAATTACACACATCTCCTGGAGAATGCAACGAGGTGAAAACACTCCAACCTTTGAAAAAGTCAAATTGCTTGAATCTATATAGCATGAGGTCAAGGACATGCAGGTCATCTTTTTACAAAACTGACGATTTCTTACAGCTGCTTTTTAAAAAATGCAGTAAAATAAGATAGGAAGCAAGAAAATGATCAGAGTATTAAGAAAAAAACCCTGCACATATATGCATGAAAAACCTGACAACTGGGGAAGGGGGAAAATTGGTGATGTCATAATGTCACTGACACCAGACAATGGGGTGGAAAGGCAAGAAGTAGCTTTGGAAAAAAACAAAGACATTCTAGAAGATTATTACAATTAAAAGAAGGCTCTACGGCCAAACTGATTAAAAATGAACAATCAGGACTGAAAATTGTCATATCATCAATTGAATTAAGTTCCAGATCCTCCTACACACCTTTTAAATGTAGTAGTTTGATAGGGTGGCCCAATTCAGCAGGTTCAATATTTAATTTAAAACTTTCAATCTCATGGAGCAATGAGTCATTTCCAAAAAGAACCAACCATTATAATTCAATGGATACCAAGCATTTAAAATGCAGCAGTGTCAGCAAGCCTGTAGATAAATTTTACAGCCAATATGAATTTATCAAGAGAATAATTTTACGTAATTAAGAAGAAAGGGATCTCAGATTGCCACATAAAAAGATTTTTCCCAATCCACTCCTTTCTCAGTTATCTAAAAAGCAGTTAAATTTTACTGTTGTTAGTTCAGAGAAGCACTAAAGGCTCCTAGGCATAATTCTGATGCAGAAACTGAGACAACAGTCTATTTACTTTATTCTCCTTAATCTTCCCTCTCACCTTGATCCTCATTCCTACATTTGACAAAAAAATAAAATCCTTCCATTACTCTTCTCTCTCTGTCAGCCTCCTCATCCTCCCCAATGACATCCACCTGCATCCAGCCCAGTTTCACCACCTTCCCATTTCATTTCTCTCTTCTTATAATCAGAACAGCAAGTATAGTGGAAATTGAAAAAGCCAAGCAATCAGAAGAACTCCGTTCTATTGCTGCTTCTCTAAAGAAGGTAAAGATTAAGACCTGAGTGACTTTGATCAAACAAAATCTGACGCTGACTCTGGAGATGAAGCTCCTTTTCACTTTCAGCTCTATCCTGTTGTTGATTTTTCTACTCTGTCATCAGTTTAAACACACAGCATATTCTAAGCCTTGATGAAGGTCTAGAAGCAAAGAAAACACCTTTTTTGCAAACAATGTCTAATGACGTATAACCATTCAGTTAAGCTTCTTTGAATCACTCATTGGTAACTTATGCCAAAACAACGTAAACATTTTGATCCAACTGTAATACATCAGAAAATCCTAGCTTTCAGCATCAATGAGTCCTAGGAGATCCCAACACCCTAGCTTAATATTCAAGCAGAAAAGGCACGGCATAAATAGCTACATTGAAAACACCAGCTGCTCACAACCACTTGCATTTGCGAGCACAGCAAATGGCCAAAAATGCTTTCATTACCAGTCCACTTCAGAAACACATCCAAACTCCTCTTAACCAAGTCCATAAATTGCAATGGATTGTTTCTTACCAGCAGAGGCTGTGAGTAGAGTTCAAGCTGTGCTCTGTAAATTATATCCTCCAATACCTCCTGGCCAAGATCCCACTGACCATTATATCTAAAAAGTAAAGAAAGATATTTATCTTTCACATCTTACGAACTCAATCTTGTCTTTTTTCTGCCCAAATCCATCTCTTCACTTCTTTGCTTATGTAGAAAGTTCATCAACTGCATGTACACCTCAGCCCCTGCACTTCTAAAATTATAGACAAAGCATTTTATTATTAAACTTGTCAGTATAACAAAAAACTTGCTCCCTGTTACCTTCAAGCATGACAAAGTCAATGTCGTAATCAGGACAAACTTTAACAATTAAAAAAAATGGGGTCAAGATGTAAAGGTTAACACTACTTAGCAGAACTGAATTTCCATCAGAAATGGATTTTTGCTACTTCAGAAGCTACTGACATTCAAGAGGTCTGCATTTTATCAGGTTATCTTGGCATCCAAGCTCATTATGCTTGTGAACAGAAGGTATCTGGTGGTAGTGGAAACTTGGGAAAAGATGAAGCCAGAAGCCTAACTCTCTCCAGCACCTACTTCTCACCCTTCATCAAATTCAATGCTGACAAAGATATTTTCAAATTATTATGGCTGAGCGACCAAGTAACGGTAAATGCACTAATCGAGTTATAAGTTTAACTATTTTTTCAATCATAAAACAACTAGCATTTACATTTTAATTCATATAAAACCAGAAATTTCTCTTTACACAAAAAATCATCTACTTACATGGCGTAATAGACACCTGTGAGCAGCTGCACCATGAAGTCAGGGTCTAACACCACTCTACCACAGGGTTCTTTCCAGCGTTTCTCATGCTGCCGTGGAAATCCACTCACACACAGCCTGAAAAAACACACCATTGTAACAAAATGTTAACCCCACAAAGACTACAAATGTCTTTGCATCACAAATATTTTAGTCTATTTTCAAAACTTATTTTTCCAAATATAAGTACACAACATAGAACATTCTTATGTTGCTCTCCCAGCCATTAAAGCTTTTTTGTAACAGTGCCTTGAGGTGTGGTTTGCTGATAATCCAGTATTATTCTCATATAGCCATTAGCTCCATCTGTTCTTTTCAAATTATGACCAGCTTCTAAAGAACAAGGGCGGCAAGATGTTCTCTACTGCCAGCCACCAATTCAGTAACTGAAACCAACCTTCTTTAAAGGTAACATTTCAGTGGTATAGAAGAGAAATATGTCATCTCCTACCTAATCTATGATGACAGCATGCAATCACCTTTTACCTAAAGTTGGATAACACAGATACTGTATTCTTAAGAATTGCTCTCAGCTGCCTTCTAAAAAAATACTTCTGACCCTTGAAAAAAGGCCTGCCTTCTCATATACTGCATTGCATTGAGTTTCCATAAAAAACAGAATAATTCATTCATAACTTTAATATCTGAATCTTCATCACGGCAGCAACACATTGCCACTAATACATAATAACTGCTGCACTGTTTCAAAAACAACAAAAAAAATCCCCAACCTATAAAATGTTGTCACTTCTCTACCCAAAGAATAGATCTAATTTTCAAATGCAGGAAAATTCAACATATTTGGCAAATTTAGCATAGCCACATCTCAAGTAAAGATGACAGAAGCATAACAAGAATTAACCCATTCCCATCAGAAATCACAGGAAAGAAACAGGCTATAATCTTTACTGCATGTGTGTAATGTTGTTGGAAGCTAGTCTGATCCTTCTTCACTACATAAAGAAAAGCATTACATTCAATTCAGTTAATGGCAGTATTGGGCTGAAGCAAACAAGCTAAATCAAAAAACATTTAAAGAGGTTCCTCTGTTTGGGGGTATCAGGAGAGAGAATTTATCTCATTTGAGACAAAAATGCTGGTAAAAACAGGCATATGGGAATATCAGATATACTTGAGACTTTTCAGAACAAAACGCAGGGATCTTTGCCAACCAGATGCTTCTTAGACTATTCAAGTAGAAGGTTATATAAAGGGCATGTGTAAGATTTTGAGAAATCACAGTAGTGAATTCTCCAGAAAATGGGATGTTATTATCAGGGGGAAAAAAGAAAGGAAGGGGGGGAAAAAAACCCAAAAAAACAACCAAAGAAAAACCCAAACAAACCACTAAAACCCAGAACAGTGTGCAAACACTTGATATAAACCATCCTCAGAAGCAAGACATTAATATTTGGAAGTAGAGGAAACCTGTTGTATTCCTTACAGGATTTTTAAGCTGACCATACTGAAAAATGTCTGAGAGATATATAATTAAAAAAAAAAAATGCACATCCGTCTGAGTAGCTTCAACTAATTTTCCTCCAAAATGGCTTTTTTTTTTTCTTTCCAATGACAGCAAGTTACATAACTGGAACCATTCTGTGATTCTGTGAAAGCTTATGCAGTAGTAAGATAATCCATATGTTTTATCTGTATGCAAGCACAGCTTCAAATTTCCAATTAAGTTGCAGGACTGACCAAGAGTTACATATTCTAAATTACTAAACACAACAAGTAAATTCAGTCTTTTTTTTTTGCTGAATGAATATTTAGAAGTCTAGATGTACCCTACAAGACTACTTCAAAGGCAAGTGTCTCACCTGGAACCCATCCTACAAAGTGATTGGTAAGAAGATGCAGGCATATAGACAATAGCAGAATTGTAGCACAGCATAAGAAAGCTCAGCACCTCAAACCTGAAATGAGACAAGAGCAAAACCTTGCATGGTTTAAATTCTTAATATTTCATCAGAATTTAACATAAGAATTCTACAACTCAGTCTTAAAAAATCCCCCACAGAAAAAAGTGTCAGAAGTAAACACACAAATCCTGAAATCCTCTTTCATTATAATTCACTAACTTGAAACAGGCTATTGAAGGTGCAGTATTAAACATTTAAAATTATTATTACTGAAAACCATTAGCATATGCAGGAACTATGGAGGAAATGGCATATGACATAATATTTGAACAAAGTTCTAGAACAGCACAAGTCTGCAATGCATTCAAAATTATTTTATCAGTTTTTCCAGAGCTGGCTTTAGACACAGGTAAAGCTGGCAGTCACTATAACAGTAGGTCAATCTCCCTCATCCCTAGTTCTGTCTATCCACTCAGGTTCGTTGCTCTTTTCCTGTGGAAAAAGCAGTCACAGCCTCAGAGCCAAAGCTGAATTTTGGTACACTTCCAGGAAAATTTGAGTTGACAGACATAAACCCAAAGATATTCCTGATGGACACAGAAATGACAGAGAAGTTACTGTCTTCTAAATTAACTAGAAGAACATAAAAAGTTGGATCAAATAACAAAAGTACTATACCTCAAGATTACCAAAGCCATTCTCTAGATTTATTGCCAAGCACTTAATGTTGAGAAAGGACTGAACACATAATATATTTGGTCTTAATGTTTAAGGACTTGTTGTCTGCCTAGTGAAGCACCTCTGATATTAGAACACATCCACCTACCGATTCTGTGCTGTGAAGGTTTCTCTTTGAGGATGAAGATCACTGTAAACTACCCTGATGAGATCATGCTGACATAGAGCTCCTTCAGTTAAAGCCATGGATCCAATAGTAGAGGGCTAGAAGTAGGTGGTAGGAGGAGGAAGGAAGGAGGGGGAAGAAATCAAGCCATAAGTAAAAGGTCCCCAAAAGCATTAAAACTCCTAACCACCCAAGCCAAGAGACACACTTGACTTGTGATCTGTGAAAATTAAGATTATTCTAGAATACAGTAAATCTAAAAACGTTACCTGATTTCATTATTATAAACAGCTTCCACACTTACAGACAATAGAGCAGATGAGAGCAATTTTCAACTTTGATTCTTACATATCCTTTTATAGTAAGTTTGTCCTAATTGCATAGACCTTTTGTACAGCAACGGTAGAGAAAGAAAAACACGATTCCAAGTTCAAATTGCATTAAGTAGGAGTTATAAGAAGGAAGACTACTTTATATACTAACACGTAAGAGGCAAAAAAACACAGTTGCAACTATAATACAACTAACCTCCATGCAAAATGGGCACTGTCAGCAAAGATTTTTCAACATTTACATTCCTTTTCTTCTACTAATGCTATTGAATTCAATTACGCTAATTGCAAGCTACTGACATTGAAAACTTACTGCAACAAGATGCATCTAAAATGGCCTGTTGCATCAAATGGATCCAGTTTTCATTCCTCTAATAGATCCAATTCTAATTTACCACAGCAGCTCTCTTACCTCATGATATATTGAGGGTTTAGATAATGAGGGGATGGTGAAAGACAAAACTTTGTTGTTTCCATCTTTGTCAGCAATTTCCTGCATTAAAAAAAAACAAAACAAAAACCCAAACACAGGTAAGGAGATACGGCTTGGAATAATTCTGAACTCTTAGAAGACATTTAACAAATAAGAAGTTAGATGTCCTGATCTCATAAGACCGTTAACACCCTAAGGTCTCTGTGCCTTTCCAGAATTTCAGCAAATTTACATATGTATTTAAAAAGTGGGAAATACCTATACCACAGACTGTTTTGCAGAATCAGTCTGCAACACTTAAAAAACCCAGTATTTGATCCTTGATCAGTGTGACTTCTAAAACAAAAAAGAACAAAAGGCTTTTCTAGCCCACCTTTACATTGTAACATTTATTTATAATAGATTTGCCTAGTGGAGCAAGGCTAAACTTCAAGCCCAAAAGATATAGACACATGAAGGCTGATGAGTCAGTTGCTGACAATGGGCAGTACTTCATAATAAATGCACCACAGAGAAAAGGTGAAATCAAGGGGACTGACAAGGTTTCTTTAGGCATTCTATCAGGAAGATATACACAGAATGTTTTCTCAAAAGGCTTTCAAACTGATCAGATTTTATAGTTGCTAGGCTACTACATAAGCAAACCCAGCAGTTTTTAAAGCAAATATACTAAGAGCAATTACATAAGACTATTCCAAAAAGGAGTATAAAATCCTGCCTTTTCACTCTGTACAGCAATTTTCCAAACAATAAGCTCTAGTCATTCCAGTTTATGTGAAAACTTAGTACAAGGTAGCACAGTACTTGTAGTAGGCTTTAAGGAGGGAGGGCAGTTGACAGAATTTAGCAGAATGCAAAAGATTTATCCTTGTCTTTCACTTTCTAAGTTTTGAGAAAATAACTTCACTCCTTCAATCTCAGTATATGTGCAGAAACATACCAACAATTTAAAACACAGAAAAAAACCTAGTGGCAACCACTGTCCATTTTGAGGCCTCTTTCATCCTGAATCTGGAGAGAATGAAGAAATTAATGTTCTTAAAAAATATGAATCACCAACATGACTTTCAAAGGAACTGCAAAAGGACCTTTACGAGAAAAGAGTCGACAAAGATACACATGCTACTTCAACCCAGCAAACACTACCAAAAACCAGCAAAGAGTTTCCAATGTTTTTTTCTATCAAAATATATCTAAAATAACTGGATCTACCAGTTGATAGAGCTGATCTACAGACACATAATTAAGAATTTTTAAAATTTTTTTTAAAGAACCACAGTTTTGACTGTTGTGTGTCTCGTCATGTGTAGAAACATAATACACAATTTAAAGGAGGGCTTTATTGTGATAGTAGAGAAGGGCAATGTTTCAGTATAATATGTTTTAAAGTCCTGTAACACAGACATTCCCATTAGAGAATGCCTATCTTGGTGGTATTGCTAAATTTATCAAACAGCCTCATAACATCAGAAGAGTAAACACTTCCAGGCTAAGGTAAGGATCTAAAAAACTACTTTTACATCCAACAGCCAAACTTAATCATATACAGTTACTTATTCTTAAAATCACAGCTCCACTCAAGACAACTATCTGCCTCAAATGTACACATGCATGTATTTAAGTGCTATCATGCACAGTTGCTTCAGCCTGAAATTACCCTTAAAAATACATATTCAGAGTAAGCGGGGGGCGGGGGTGAAGTGAAACATGAAGTTTGACCAAGCATATTGGCCTGACAGTCATCTCTATAGAAAGCTGTATTTTTCAACATTAAGGAGGGCTACTTAATTTCCTTACAAACACCAGTATATAACAGTTCAAGAAAGCCCACGAGATGATCCTTTTTAGTTAAAAAGTTTGTCCCCAAAAGATTACTATAAAAAATGTTTTTGCAAACACGTTTTTACTAAACCTTCATTACATTATCCTTTTCTCTAGATTAAATATGCTTTCATGTAAGCGTATTATAATTTTAAATACGTTGTTCCAATAATTTACTTTATTCCTAGTGGTCAGTGACGCAAAACCTCAGATCAAAGCTTTCCTCAGCCATTCCTACTCATCTCACTTACCAAGTTGTAAATGCCAAGCAGCAATGCTTCAATGCAACCATTACTCTGCCTGTCCCTGCTGGCAGTAAGACGCAGATATACCCAGATCAACTCTGGCAAAAATTGCAGTGTGAATCTCTTGAGTCGAACTTCAGAACTACGATAAAGTTCAAAGAGCTGGTGGCAAACAGGCTCCAGGAGCTGTGGAAAGTCAAAAAGGCTAATGAATTACTGTTAGGCTTCTCTAATAAGTGAGAATGAAATAGCAAGTATAGGGGCTATATCATATAGCCACTGCAGCCAGTAAAAATTACATTCCTTGATGGTAAGTGAATGAACCAAAATTATATCTGCATCCCTTTTAAGGAGATCTATAAGGACAGACCTGAGGGGCACTGGTATGCAGTACTGGGAAATGAGGTCCTATCACAGCCACCACCATCTTGTGTTTTGAGAACATCTAGGGCTATCAGTATGAGATTTATTTTGTGTACAGGTACTAATATAAGATATGCGATAGACACGTGGCCTGAACTATGTGCACCATAAAACTTTAATGGTGCAGTTGTAAGGTTTATAAAAGTACAAAGGTTAAAGATTAGCTGCTAATGACAAGTCTATTGACAGAAATATGAATTCATTTCTTACCTACAGCTTTTTAGTCTCAAACCCAACAAGCCTGCATTTGTTCATTACAATGCCTACTAATTTTTCCATCTTGAGCTGCCCTTCACGTTTCAGTACAAGAATCAAAAAAGGCTCTTATCTAGTCAACGTGATACAAGCACGAGAAAAATCCTACCATTTTAAGAGTCTATAATGCCAAACCAATAGCTAAGACGCATCCACAGAATTGTTAATAAACAGGAAAAAAAAAAAAAAGGGAAAAAGAACCATGTCAAACTGTCTCCACCTTTCCCATGACTAATCAAGTTTTTAAACACCAAAGTCAAAAACTACCAAAAAAAAAAAAAAGATTCCAAGAGGAATTTTTATAAGGTCTGTGACTGGTATCTAGTATTACATTTAAGAAATTGGATGATCTGACCTAAGGAAAATATTCATGGGATTCAATGTCCAAAAAGACGGAGCTATCCATGTAACCTAAAGCATCTATATTCATATGGAAGAGTTAAAGAGTGAGAAAATAGAGGCCAGAATCTCAAATAAGTCTTCTTTCTAACCAAACATATTTTGTGCACCTCTCATATACATGCACAATAACATTAAACATTAAATTATACATATCATTTTTTAGAGCAATAAAAACCCTACATTTGACCAACACAAGAGCAGCTGTACTGGGGAGACAAAAGGCATAAATAGGAAATACCCAGTGCAGAGCAGAAGATCAGATAAGGCATATATGACTCCTCTTTCAGTACACACGCTAACTCCCAGGGATATACAGCTCAGGACTTTCAGAGCATTAGCAGTATGTTTCATAGACTTTGATGCACTCTTCTTTCATTTATTTGTCAATTCATCAAAATCTTAGTACCCAGAATTTCTTGTAGAATTGAATGTTTGTTTCTTGTAGAATTGAATTTGAATGTTTGACAAATGTGCAATGCCATAAATCTGTATGACTGTACAACTTCTCATACATATATTTAGACTTAGATATTTTACTCTAGTATATCACAAACACAAAACATAAATTTGACAGAATTTTCTATCAAGACAGCTGCCTTAAGAAAGCATAACCCAAGAAAGGGTGAACACATTAGTTTCATTTCTAACACACTGTATTCTGGTCAATGAAGCATACCATTTTTAAACCACTGATTATATAAGCCATAACATGACATCTTTGTAAAACAAAACTTTGCTATGGGACAAATCTCTTCTTATACAAGGCTCTGGTATAAGTACCTTGTGTAACAATGCTTCTGATTAACAGCCTAGTTACTCTAAGCTAAAAGCCTGTTTTTACAACAGAAGCAAAGAGAGACTCCACAAGAGGGAGGGGAGAAAGCAGACACTGACAACATTGATACAGAATGAGAGAAGTCCAGTAATTTGGAGCACACAGATTTTTACAAGCCATATGTAAAATACTTCACCACTTAAGTTCTGTTTTGGGATCTAAATGAAATTAGAAGCCTGTAAAGCTTCTATTGCAATCATTTTAATAAAACAATGCTAGAGCTTTCTCTATCAAGTTGAGCATATATTATTTTATCTAGTATGTTTATTCCAGTATTTCATACATATATAGCACTTTATGTTCAAAAGATGCTGAAGTACATTCTTTCTTAATTAAAATTTACTTAGTAGAAACTCCTACCTAAAAGTGACACAAATTATTAAAAATGTCTGTTACAGTAAATGTTCAAATCCTCAGGAACAGAACTGTATCCTTGTTTTATGAAAAGCCTGGGACATTTCAGATGTTCAAGTAAAAATGTGGTTAATAAATAATTCAGAGATGACTGAATAAACTTGTAGGTTTTCTTTAAAAGAAAGTATGAGCAAGAAGCTAGCATAAAGAAGAAATCTCTGGAAACAACTAATACAAGCATATCTGCAAGAAGATAACAGGTGCAAGAAAAGCTAAACAAACATTTTAGAAGCCAGATGTATACAGCAGCATTGCTATAAATACTACTTCTATTAGATTAGAGATCACAGCAGCCCAAAGCTGTTTCCTGCTTGAAATTAGCCAGTCCAATCCAAGTCCCATTAAAAACAGTGGAAAAGAATAGTTTACTTTAGCTAAAGTCAGATGAGACTCAGAGCAGTTACTGAGTTTATTCTACTTTTTTTTTTTCAAATGAAAATTTTATAAAATTAGTCTTTTAAGTGAAACCATGCTCCCTAGAAAGATACAAGCAATATCCAGTCACTGGTGCTGCCAAGCATGTAAATACTCCTCATTCCTAGTAGTTGTCATATTACTTGTGCGAAAGGTTTAACAACTGCAAATTACTTAGGTGAAAACCTGAAAGTTGTTTGTAGCAACCAATATAGCGCTTTTGGTGTGTTCGGAGCTTTAAGTCCACAAGAAAAAGCTGCCATCGCAAAGATGCTACAACACAAATATTTTCAAAGGCATGAACTCTCAAATTTTTCCTATCAAAGTATAGTATGATTGTCTCCCACCTGGAAACACAAAACTTGTCACTGCAAGAAAGAACAAATGTTTTCCTTGCATTCCAGTTATCTGGCTTTTCAGAGAACCAGCCTCTTCCAATTAATTCTCTGACTATAAATATTGAGAAGACACTGGGTAAACAGAGGAAATGGAGCTTTTGTCACCAGTCCTGGGTGTATACATGAACTGGTAAATACTTTTTTAATTCCAAAGATCTTTTGGTCCCAAGGCAAAGGACACTGAGTAGCACAGCAGTCAGCCAAAAAATCCAAAGTAAAAAGTCTCTCATAACTTTATCTCTTTTCTGACAAACTAAGAACTTAGATTAAAAGAGCTTTCCTATTAGCATAAACAGCAATTTGCATAACAAAAAATTACAAACAGAATTTTTACTGGCTTAAATATACAGTAAGTGACAAGGATATAATTTGCAGACTTCGTTTTTACACCTCACAGAGATGCAGACTAGTCGTGTTTTAAGGAAGCTGATAAATAGCTTTGGTTTATTTTATGAGTTTGCCAAATCTTGAGAGCCATTCCTTGAAGTTAAATATGATGTATTATAAAATGCATGACAAAGATTGGAAATGCTTGCCTTTTTTAAGAATTCAATAATGGTAAAAAATAACGTACTCATTTTAGTCGTAACTACAACATAATGGGTGAAATTAGTTATTATTTGATGAGTACTGGGTCTGGGAAGTGCTTGGCATTGTTAAGGTGATCTCATTTTGTTTCAATGCTGAGCTTTCCAAGTTAAACCTAAATAGCCGCACATGAATATTCAATGTTTAAATTTCAGTACTGCATTAACTTAGAATCCATAAAGCATTTCTGACTACAACCATAAACCAACTCCAAAAATATAAAACTATCTAAAAAAACAGTACTTCAAAAGCACTTTACTTTAGAATTCAAATATTATGCAAAAATCAATATATTATTCAGTTAAATAAGCTGTTCATGAGCAAGATCACTCTCTACTCTTTATATAACATTCTGTTCCAGTCATTACCTTACCCATATTAAAAAAAGTGAGGGAATTTCCTAAAAGGTAAACACTAACAATTATATTTAACTTCACAGTCTGCTTGCCTTCATTTGATAGCTCTCGAATTTGTAGACAGGTGTCAAGAAAGAGAAACACCTTGGTTGTTGGTTTTGGTTCCTAAACATGCTGTCTCCATGTTAAAGTAATAATGCTGGTCTTACCAAGATAAAATTACATGATTCTAGAAAAATTCATTTTTGCCTTAAACAGTTTGCCCCTTTCAGGAAGTTTTAAAAATAGGTCAACCTCATGATTAAGTTGTACTAAAGAAATAAGCTGTCCATCAAGTTTAAGAATCTAGCGAGTACATTTTAATAACAGTCTACCACATAAGCTGTATCTTCATAAGCAATCAGTTATCATTCTAACAGATAATGCCCTATAAAGCATATTTAAAAAAACCTCTTGATTAGAGCCAAGTATTGCCACAGAATTATATGTAAAGTAATTAATTTATTATGGTGATACTCCTGACGTGCAAATAAGTTTGGAAGAAGTGCAACAAGGAAATACATACTGCCTTAACAAGCAGAACCTGAAGTTAGTCATCTTTGAGTCTGGGGTTGCTTATCTTATACCTGGTATCAGCATCATGCCTAAACAGCAACAGAAGTTCCAAAGAGTAGTATTTGACAAGCATCAGTGTGCAATAACGTAAGATTACCATCACACCCTTAAGAAGATACTCTTTTTGCAAATCTGGTCCTTTGCATCATTAAAAAAAAAATAAATCAAATGCTTATTCTGAAAGCAAAGGAAAGCTTCTACATCTTCAGACATATACACACACAAATACATATATACTAAAAGAAAACAATGGCAATGGCTTCAGGTTAGAAAGACAGTAATGGTAGCTTCAGTACAAAGAACAAGGTCACTATGCAAGTTATTTGTAACACTGAAATGAAGTTGACAGCTATGAAACATTTTTATTTTTTTTATTGCATGAGCATTATGCAATCTCCTTTAAGCTCAATCAAGCATTCAGCTTCCAAAAGCAGCTGAGCTGTGCTTAGGAAAATAAAGAACTTCCTTGCTGTGTTCACTTGACATTCAATTTATAAATATACAAGAGATCACAGATGATAAGTAGTTTACACAGCAGAGAATGGTATGCTTGCACAATTTATTGAGAAGTTGTATTTCACACGCTTTCCCAGAAATGCTCGTAGCAGAAGCCAATGGAAAAGAAAGCTCAGTTTAATGTCATTTGTAAAATGAATTACGTTCAAGGGTAAGCTAAGTTTTCATTGGGTGTATTTATATTTTGGGGCCCTGGTTCTGCTCTTGTTTACAGCAGTTTAAACCAAATTACAGAAACATGATACTACTATAAGCAAAAGAAGATCTGGTTATTTTAATAGGACTTAACAAATTGATTCCATCTTCCACTGTAATAAGCCACCAGGTGAGAAGCACATTGGTCTTAGTGAGTTTCACTGTAAGGCCTACTTTGTCTCTGTTAGAAACGGAAGGTGGTGTTGGGGGGAGGCCAGGGGGAAACCCTCATGCCAAATTCAAGTGTAACAGTAGGCTGTGGCAAGTAAAATCTAGCAGACAGCATAAACTGTAGTTTTGGGAGCAGATGAGGTTGTGTCTTACCAGAAAGGCATTAAAGTAACCATCAAAAAACAAGAGTGTAAAAAGAGGGATGATACCCATGTTAGACTACATTAGAAAGAATTGAAGAATCTTCCTCTCCATGTTCACTTCTCAATTACTCTAGTTTTAGTTGTAGAGGTGGAAGATATAAGAATGTGAACAAAAATATTTTTTAAAGTCTCCTACCTCATTATTTGGGTCTTGAATGACCTTATAAAGAGCTGGTACCAGTGGTTTTTTTCGGTGCAATGTAGCTGCATAGCTGGAAAATTGTGTTTCAGGTAATGCCTAAACAAAAAGAAAAAAAAAGTGTTACCTTGATAAATCAATACTTCCAAATATTAAAGAACTCCACAAAAGGATTCAGTCTCATCCTAACATCAAGAAAAATTCCTGAAGCTCAGTAAATTTTCAGACTTGTAACCTACTTCGTTCCATACCAGTTCTTCTCGATATAAATAGCATTTGGGGGCACATACCAACTTTATGGGTTAAATCCAAAAGCAGTTTCAGATTTGTCTTTTATAAAAATCATTTGCTTGATATGAGGACTCTTTTTCTTGATATTCTGTATTTAACAGGCCCTTTTCAAAGTCTTCTTCAAATCAATTTGAATTATTTAAGAGGTGTGGATAACTTAGAAAGTGTACAGACAGCCTCGGGTCCCACAACCAACCATGTCTGTGGATTTTGCACCCTTGGCTCCTCAACAAATTTCCAACAGCACGTAATGACTTATTGTGTATCATCAATAATGTGAGGAATTTAAATAAATAATTTAATAAATTCTTAATTTAAATAACAGATTAATTTCATATCAGTTATGAAATCGTTTTCTTATTTATGCATTATCGTGTATTTCACTCAGCATAATTATCAACTTGCAAAATAACTTAAAAATACTTCAGATTATTCACAACAAAACAATTCATTTTATGCAGACCATAGAAAAGAAATAGCCAAATATTTTTCTTCAGTATTTTTTTAAACTCCAAACATTTCTACTCATTTTTTAAAAATAAAGAAGTTCCTCAATTAGAAATTTGGGCAGCATTATCCAGCTGTTAGTTAAATTTTATCAGCTTGATCTACACAGAAATATATGCTTTAAAAAACCCCACATTGCTATATCAGTGTTCTGCTCTATAATCATAAATTACTATTAGGCCTATGCATTGTATATTGTATACCAGCTGACTCATTTACATAGACCTTTGCATGCTTTATGAATTATAAGAAGTTGAAAGATGAAGTAATAGATATTTTAAATGTTAATTATTGCATATTAAAAAAAAAAATCAGTGTTCTGTGGCATAAAGGCAATGATATAGCTATCATTCATCATCTCAGCTCACCTTGAATTCTGACAGCCATTCTTCCACGACACCTCGTTCTGATCCCAGCATTTTCTTACTACTTTTGCTTCTCTCTTACCTTTAGAACAGAAAGGAAAAAAGAAAGTGAATAAGAGTTCTGGCAGCAAAACTGTTTTGTAAAATCCTACCCCAATCCTACCCCATGTTAACATATTTCCAATAGAATGATATAATATCAAACAATAGGAAAAGTTCCATTTTGGACAACTGGTCCCATTTTCTAACAATGATTAAACTGTTCTCTTCAGACTTTTAGTCAAAAGTACTGCCCATAAATGGGGGAGGAGGAAAAAGAAGGATTCAGTGCTTCAGGCCAAAAGGTACATTATTTAAGATGGACACATCATCCCATTCTTGTTCCCTTACCGAATATAGTACAAAGAAAAGACAAGTAGAACAAAGTAAAGAGCATCATGGAACAGACCATGTGAGACACTGTAATGACAGTTCTAGATACAGCTTGAATTAAAGCAGTTTCATAAAACCAGTTCTTAGAAATCCTAATAGCAGAACTTACTCCTTAAACCCTGTTCGTAAATAATTTTGAGGCTTCTCGTTCAAACAGCAAGATTTAGCTCTCCTAAAAGTATGTTGGAATTCTCAAACAAAAAAAAAGAAAACTTCCAAGGACAGCTGTTGTAATTATTTTCCATCTTATATACAACAGTCATATTCTAACACCTTTTGAATTCTCATAAATTTAATTCTCAAGGCAATAGCAACAATGTTTGAAACACAAGGCATCATTAGACATCTTCGCTTGATGTTTAAATAGGTCTAAGCAACAAGGGTCATTTTGTCTTTCTGTGTGATCTCAGACCAGGTGGGGAATACCTGCAAGTGATTAAGGTCCCAGAAAATTTTAATCTAATGAAGTGAAATGAAGCCATAGCCTAATACTGAAGACTAAAAATGAAGAATAGTGACCTGAAAAGGGATAAATTGAGACCACATTTTTCCTAAAAAACTACAAATACCCATCAGCTTCAAAGCCCCCCCCCCATATATATATTTTTAATATTTTTTCCTTCAATACAGTCAAATTTTCTGACGTTCTTTTAGCCTGGGATGGGGGGAAAAGAAACACTTCCACAACCAGATGATAACAAGATGAAGACTGCTACAATCATCTTTAATCCCATAAACACTTATGCTTATCAACTTTATATAAGTAATGTCAAGAATATATTGTGTTACGATTTGCAGAATTTGTTGTAAAATTTATTAAGGTAAACATACAGTGAATTTTCTTTCAGATGTATTTTGACAATTATTTAGGCTCAACCAAAAGTTATGGGTTTGATACACAGGTAACATCACGGAAGTCCTATGATAAATGTCCTTTAAACAGCCAGACTACATGATTGGAATCACCTGTTCTGGTCTCAGAACGTACTTGGTTTGATTTCTGAAAAGATTTGTGTTTAAGAACATATCAGTATTTGTTAAATAGAAAATGAAGTAAAATAAGATATAAAAATTGTGTTGGGAAACTGTAAGCAACTTTGTATGAACAGGGCTACATACAGGATTTAGCATGGCCCTTGGCAGCAAGTCATTCAGAGAATAAAAACTCCTGTGGGTAAGGAACTGCCTCAGATTTCTACAGCATGTTTAAATATCCGAAAAGATGTCAGATTCACAAATAACATTAGATTAAATTAAATTCAAGTAACATTTGGGTGATTTACTTCAGCAGAAGCGCTGATAAGTAATTCTATAAAATAACACAACACCACAACTAAATAGATGTCTGCAAACAAAGGTTTCCAAAGACATCCTTTTCAATAGATAGGGGAACAGATACAGTCATCAGAATAAGAAACAGCTAATTTAAAACACCACAAGACATGCTGCAGAAGAAGTTCAGATTTAGTTCACTTTGCTTAGGAAAAAAAAAACCCAAACATTTTCTACAGAAAGTGCAACATTCAACTTTACCTCTTTAAAGAAGTCAATTTTCTAAAGGAGGAAGAGGAGGAGGAATGCAGCAGTTTTTCAACCTGGGATGCATTTGTCAAGCCTTCACGTACTGCTCTGTTTTCTGAAAGGTGAATAGAAACTCTGATGCTCACAAAATAAAGGGAAATATAGTAAAGTAAAGCAAACAGTAATGTATATCTTTTTTTGACCTTACAAATTGAAGTTTATAAAATCCACTAAAGCATATCCAGGTCCTTCTGTACCAAAGCAATTTGCGATTAAATTAAAAAAATAATTTAAAAAAAAAACACCAACAAACATAAAGGCCCAGCATTTTAGCAGGGGAAGAAGGGAAGGATTGCTTTCATCCAAAAAGAGGGCTTTGTCATCTAGATGGAAAACCCTTACGTATTAGTGGTGCACAGTACTACAAGCACACTAGAAAGGAAAACTGAAGCACTATTTCTTACTAATAACAGTGCAAGAAAGATGCAAGATGAAAGAAGAGAGTAATACTTTTATAAAATGTGAGCTGAATCAATACCCTGACTTTGGAGAACATATACCTCTTCAATGGTATACATTAAAGACTCTTACTTACTATCATTGTTCTTAATATATATTCCTTACAGAGCCATAATGTCAATGTCATTAGTGTAACACATGATTTTTGCAAAGTTCACCTTTCACTGCAGGATCCCTTCATGCTGAGCATGAGGTAAGCAACACAAAAATGAGCCCACTCTAAGTAAATTAGGGGTTTTCAGTATCTACAGACCTCTTAATAGGAAATTGAAGTACACGAACAATGGGTGTATTCCATTCCATACTGCTTGTTAAATTAATTACTTTTCCAAATTACTGAATTACTAAAAGGTCCCTTTTTTCCCCTCCTCCACACTAATTAGAGATAGGCTAACAGTAGGTACCATCATTTTCAGGCTACACTGCAAATGAAAGCTTTTATCACAGGATGATACACACAAGCCAATGTCCTCTATGAATTTTCTAAAATGAACTGTTAAAAAATGCAATTCCTTGCAGAAATCTTAAATGATACACTTCTGAATGAATGAAATTAAAATCCTCTTCTTTCCCTGACAATATTTATAAGGAGCTTGAAAAAATAAACAAATTTCTAACCTCTAGGCACACTGTAGCTGATTACATACAGATTTTTAAACATGCACAGGAGACCTGAAAGACAAAGATATGTATATATTTAACTTATTATCAGTTGTTTCTTGTAATTATCAGGCACACATCTTTAAGACAGAATATATGGTCTATAAGAGTTGATTCAGGACTTCTAGAAGCTTCCCAAGTTCTACAATGTGCTATAAACCACCTCTACATCTAGACATGATATCTGATATACACTACTCTCTAGAAATGTCATGGAGTCCCAAATAGCTCTAAATTATTATGCTTGCTACCTAGAGGTTCAGTTGTACCTAACCTGCTAGCCCTAGTGTCAAAACCAAGGTTACAGATCCTAGAAGTTCACCAGGCAGGCCTTTCCAGAACTGTATTAAGTTATACATATTTTTTTCCTGGATAGGAACGCGAGTTATTTTAGCCCCAAAGCAAGAATCACAGTTATATACCAGCAAATCAGACAAGGGAACATCTATTTCTGTACAGGTTTTCCCACAAAAGGACTAACCACAGGCAGATGTGCACAGACCTGGTTGGAGAATCAGGCTTTAACAGTTGAAAATTTTTCATTTGCTTACAAAAAAAAAATCTGCAGGTTTTTTAGAACTAAACTTAAGTAGAAGATAATAATAATAATAAAAAAAAAAAAACCAGTGTCAGAAATGGGCTGTGGGGGTCCAAACTGTTTTACACATCGAAAACAGTAAATAACTGTCCTTAACTCAGAGGCAAACATCAGTTGTAACTCATAGCCAAAAATTCCCCTCTCCTCCAAGTGATTACTTCAGCTTGGAAGATCCTGTTAAAATCTGGAGGAAAATTGCTGCTCTACTCCAGCACTGTATTAACTCGAGAGATTACATCGACTCTGTATGAGTTGACAAGCTTTCTCCAAGGAAATAGTAAGGGAGAATTAAGATTATGCTTAAAATCAAACTAACAAAACCCCCAAAACAACAAAAAAATGCCAAAACACAAATCCCTCTTCTCTTTACACTCCAGTGAACAGCAATATGTATGAAACTACAGCACAACTCCAACACGAAAGCAAAATGTGTATTTGATAAAGCTACACTGAGCACCAAATGCTATTGTACACTTTAAGTAGCAACAAGTGTTCTTTGCCCTATAGCACTACAATTCAGAGCAAGACTGCAAGAACACTTAAGTAAGCTAACTGTTGCAGAAATAAGGAAATGCACAAGGCTATCAAGAAACATATGCATCAGGCCAGTAAAAATGTAGTAGAGTAAGAGAAGAATACTACAAATAAGTGAAATCAATTAATTGAAGGATTAACAATTCTCCCGAGTCAGGATTTAGCCCGGCATATCTAAAGAAATTACAAAACCACACAGAGTTGCAAGAATGATTCAAATGCCTTACTGCGAATGCTGTTGAGATCCCAATGTTCCTACTACGCTTCAGTCAAAAATGTCAAGTATCGTAATGGTGTAACACCTAACTGACCTAACAAATTAACTCCTCTTACAGAAGTCTATTGAGCCTCACAAAAAGTCCCCATATAGCTGTTTGTCAAATAAGTCAACTCACATAAAGTTAAAAACTGAACCTGTGCTGGTGTCAAAATTTAGATGCAGTTTGATACTACAGTTAAGCCCATCTAGTGGCTAGCTACCATAAAAAACGCAAAGTCCCCTCCAGTATCCCACATACTTCTCTCCCAGTGTTTGTGCCATGCATCAATCTTCAAGCAAGCCCTGTTTGGGGACTCCTTCCAGTGTAAGCCAGCTTCAGAACCAAAGCCGGATCTGCTGCCTAGGAAAGCAGCCATCTTGAGAACAACTGCTGAAGCACCAAGCCTAAGCTTTGCCCTTTATGAACAATGCTAGAAACAAAATCCAGTGCACAGTGTTTTCTTACATGTGATACAGTAAGATTTTAACAGTTCTGCTTTGAAAAAGCAGAATAATTTTTGTTAAGGTTGTATGTGATAATCTCCAAAGTATGCAAAGGATTAGAATATGGGGCATCTTCCACAGGAATCTTGTGCTTATTCATCCCTAAAGGACACTGTATAATGCTTTTTGTGTATTTGTCAGGAGAATTGGGGAAAGAGAGTACATCTTTTTGGGCCACCTCTACTGTACAATCTACCATTTGGTAGGACTTGTAGAAACAGGCAAGATAGTCAGGTCATGGATTCACAGTATGCTAACTCTGCACTGACTCCCTAGGTGAACACTTAACAAAAGCAGAGTGAGCATCTTTGCGCAGTGCCTGGTGGCTGTGCCTCCCTACTGTGCTCACCCTCCATGCCACCCCGTCGGAGCGGGGAGCACTGCCCTGTTCCGCACCACACCAGCCAGGCTGCCCCGACACACTTTGCCACTTTTGCAAGAGAGGTACACGAGCACAACAACTGTGCGACTGTCTCAGCCTGACACACGGACTGTACTCTGCGATTTTCACGTGAGCATGTGTAAAGCACATCTTGTGCTTACATTCACTCCCTGGTTTCCTGTACCTTTGGAGGGGGAAGAAATATACCAAGCACTATGTGGGTGTGTCTCTAAAATAAACTGGTTCAACTGCATTTAATCCTGTGCATATTGATTCAAAGTTAAAGCGGGCTGAACTAAGACTATTGAATTTCATTTCCAGAGTGTTCACGTCTCTCCCAAGGCAAAATACAGGGAATATAAGAGATTTCTCATGTTTATTTAAAAAAAAAAACCTAGATTTTTTTCCCTACTTTGGCTCTAAGGTTCTTATAATACGCAGGAAGGATAATAACTAAGCAGAAATTTAGTTATTAGTAACAGTAATAATTAAATACACTAAAATATTTTTACATATGGACCGATTGTTAAGATTCCTTAAATACCAAACAAACAGCAAGTTTAAATTCATGCTAAAGCATGGAACTGAAAAGTTACAGCTGGGAACACAGTCACTCAATGTTAAAATCAGATATAAAAATCAATTACTGAAAACCTTCCCAAAAAAACCCACTTAAAATAATAATAAAGTTTTCTAAACTTATTCATTTAGCATTAAGTGGCAGAATATGAAACATAAGACTTAAATCATGAGACCTGGAATCCTTACATTTGAAGTTACAATATTCTGTTCTCAAAGGAAGTCAGTCTTGCATTGTGCATCTGCTACTACAGTTGAGATCTAAACAGAATTTTACCAAGCAAAAGGACTCTCCTAGCTCACGCTATGCACATATTAGCTGCCTAGACATTTCAGAACTTAACTTTCATTGGGATATATGAGATAGCACTTCACAGCATTGACCTTCCAGGTGTACTTATGACAACAGTTTGGGAAGGATTAGATTAGTTATAAGATATGTATAAACCAAGAGTCAATGAGAATGAAGTCACCAACAGACTGAAATACCATGAATTATGCTTAAACTACAATCCTTTTATTTGCTTACCTAGAAATAGATTCCCATTTTAGAGACCTTTCATATAATTAACCATTCTCTACATTCCTGTCTTTGAAAATACCAGTCTGAAATAAAATTTATAACAGTAATACACTATCAAAACAGTGAAACGTAAACCTCTGATAACTGCCGAAGAACTTTTGACTTCTACAGTAACAGACATGAAAAAGGGTTTAATCAACTTCTCTTAGAGAGCACATTTTTCACTTACTTTTGAAGTCAAAACATAGTGACTAAATACATTATTATTTACCAGTCTGAATTTAAACCACTACACAAGATCAAATTGCAACAGCAAAATGATTACCCAAATACTCAGAGCCAATGGCATTCGTTACACAGATATACCAACTACTACAGTGAGGATTAAAAAGAAAAAAAAAAGTGCTACCAATTAGATATTAGTAATTGTTGACATTTAAGAAGATATGACTATTCAAGTATGCAGAAGTTTTGTTGTTGGTGATTTGTATTTTATTTGGGGTTTTGTTTGTTGCTTGTTTGAAGAAGCCAGGATTTTATACCAGCTTCAAAATACATGGGGGAAGTTACATAAACAGGACATGCACTTCAAGAATGAATCCTTTATTTTTTTTGCCATCATATACTAGATGTAATGATGTATATAATATAATTGAGTCCTAACTCTGTGATGAATAACAATATTATATATTTTTACCTTAAAGGCTATGGCAAGAATATTCTGCAATTAAAACCCGGCCTGTCTCAAAAAAATGAACAAAGCTTCAAGCTGCAAGATCTCTCTCCAGCGCCACTCATGCAAGAGAACAACATTACTGGTTGACAGGAGGTCTAAAAGAACAGAAGACTCAATTATACACTCCTCTCATATCTATAATTCGTTACTGAACATGGAAACAAGTGCATTTAAAGAAAGATTTTTCAATGCTGCTTCTGTAAAAAAGTAGCATGGAAATCATCAAGAATGCATCCTTACTCTGAAGTAAATCTGCATTCAATTCCTTTGATCCAGAATACTCATGGCTCCTGTAACAAGAGCACCTTCATTTAATACAATTAACGCTCTAGGAAACAGAACAGATAAAAGACAACATGAAATAAGGCGGTCAGAACTACGTAGGAAACATGCTTCCCCATCACACACACACCTTAACAAGACTGGTAAGCTCTGGGTAAAGGAAACTAGGCAAAATGCTGACAAACACAGATAAAAAAAACCCAACAACTTGAACATCTCATGATGAGTTATTCCTGAATGCAGAGGTTTAAGACCAAATTGAAAAAGACTGGGTAATACATTCAACAGCTTAAGGAAAACATCTGCTAAGGAATGTATTGGCAGCCAGAAAACAAATTAAGATGTTTGACCACACAGATGTGGTACAAAGTAAATCTGAAAACATGTAGGTAGAGCATACAAAATTGGTAATATGCTCTTATCTGAAATACTGTAAATGATTCAAGCAACCTACAGGAAGTATGTATGAGCCAGAAAAGTGGTTAAGAGGCAGTTAATGACAAAGCTAATGAAAAATAACTCCTAACCCAGATATGGGAATAATTTTAGAAATTAAAAAAAAAAACACCTCCATGTTTTAGAAGCACATGTAATTAAGTGGTAGAGAAGGTAGAATGGATTTTTTGTAACAGAGTAATACAAAATAAAACATTAAAATGTAACAAGTTAGAAATGTTAGACTGCTAACAGTATACTGTTTCTCATACTGTAAGAGTAGGACTCATTACCATAAAATATGGAGGGTGATAAGAAGAGATTTTAGATAAATATTATAACACCTGTTTTACATAATTACTTATTTTTTAGAACAAGAGTAGTAGAGGAGAAAACTTAATTGCGTAAGCTAGCACTTAATTGATACGCTTTACAAAAAACTTTTCCTAGGAGCACCTCCTTCCTTAATTGCTCACTATATAGGCATATACAGCTTCATCCAGCTACTGTCAAGTTACATGCTAGACTACATTAAACAGCCATGGTATGGTTTGATTTCCTCACTGGAAAAGAGATTTACTCTTAGGCTAACCTCATCCCAAGAGAAAATAAGACCAGCCTGGGGAATGTTCAATTTTGGTAGATTACTTCTTATACTTATTCAAAAGTAGGTGTATTATAATATACATTTCTCATAATAAATATATCACAAATACCATTGTGATTCCCTTCTATACAGCTACATAAATATATTATTCTATCAAACTCATATTTAATAAACACTTAGATAAGCTGCCATTTTGGTAAATAAATAAAAAAGACATTAAAAATCATGTCATCCTCAACAACTCAGAACTACAACTGCAACTTGGTGTTAGAAACAGGTACAAGCATTGTGCCAGGGCTCTCTTGGCCCCACAGCTCCACAGCACAGAGAAACAGAAACTTCTATAAGGTACAAAACTGGCAAAGGCACAAATAAACAAAATATCCTCTGGACAATTATTAATTTAAATCATCGGCCTAAGCATTCTCTTTAATAGAAAGCGAGCCCTCTTCGAACTCCAGTTCTTTGGTAATTTCATTGGAAGCTTAAGCAGACAGACATGCATTCCAATTTTAAAATAAAATGCTGACATATTCTGTATGCGGGACTTAGGTTGCCAGCCTTATTAGACAAGCCCTAGTCACGCAAAACAACTTGGATAAGGCATTTCTTCCCTGCCCACTCTGACTCACTAGAAGAACCAGGCTAAAAAACTTTCTTTTTGGATACCAACAACAAAGAAAGTTATGTAAAAATGATAGGAGAAAGCCTTATTACAGTGAAGTCAAAGATGATTGACAATACTCCTGTGAATTTTCATGGTACCATACTCAAACAGTGAGCTCAGTTTCTTATCAAAAAGGTCGCATCAATTTCATGTACTGCCAAAAAAGGGGTAAAGACACAGCCCATCTGTTCCAAAAAGCCTCCACTAGTCATTTTAAGCCCTAAATTATCTTCTGTGCCTTTTCAAGCACCAGGAAGCTCAGCTGCCAAACCTTCTATCTTTCTACAATTACTACAGTGAAACTGTTTTGCAGATACAAAATTGCTGAAGACAAACAATTAGGGCAGTGTGAATGAAAATACAACACTGAATATAGACACTTCATAACAGACTTAAAAAAATTACTTTAAAGGTGACGTTTTCATTGTATTGCACAGAGTAGTTGTAGAAAGCTAAAGAAGTCAGGTGACTAGAAAAAAACTTAAGTCCTGTTTGCCTCACAGAGTCTAAGAACCTGAACAAAACACAATTGTACACTTGTAGCTAAATCTCTCTCTTAGAAGTTCATGCAGTGAATGAAGCAGAAAAGAGAAGAGTTAAGATGATCGAGAAAGTGGAAGGAGACATTTGTCTTCTGTACATGAAGAAAGTACTCCTCTACTTTACTTACAGGATTTGGGAGACAATAATATAACAAAGAAATTAACCTGCAGCCTTAAATACAGCAAAGCGCATGTTAATTATTCTATTATAAAGACTCGACGCACTTAAAAATATATATATATATACACACACACGTAGGTTAGCCACAGAAATATTACCTTATTCTCTCAGCACCAGTTTCCTTAGAAACAACTTCACGTAGTCATCCTACACTAAATCTAAAACATTCTCTTGTCAGGATCTTGTGTGATAACCCATCCTACGCTAAACAATACAGGCTCGTCCTCCCTTTGCATCTGTTCATATGCAATAACTCCTCCTATGCTAGTTTGTCTGCAACTCATTAATTTCTTTACTTACGAAAACATTTCCATGCAAATTACTTTCCATGTAACCCTACCTCTGCCAACCACCTTCGTGGTTCACAGTTTTGGTTCTTGAAGTAAATGAAATCTAAAAAGACTTAACTAAAGATAAAAAAAACGCATAGTAAAAATGGAGCCAAAACCCCAAAAATCTAACAGCAAACTAACACTTGCAAAACCACAGTTAAAGGAAACTCAGTGCTAAGTACTAAAAATGAACAGGCACAAGCTACAAGAAATCTTGAAACAGAATTTCTATGGGGAAAAAAAACAAAACAAAATTCAAAACCAAAACAACAAATAATCAACAAAATAGCACACCACCAAAAAAAAAAAACCCTAAACACACACTTTTGAATAGGACTGCAAACATTATTCTGTGAAAGACCATTATCTTGCCTGCAAAGGAAAGAAATGTATGCAGAAGCAGTTCTAGAAATACAAACTGTAGATTCTAAGCAGCTTTGCATTTTTGGGTTGTAACATCCTCACTTGATAGAAATAAATAAAATAGCCATAAAAAAACCCGAAGTCCTCTATCAATTCCAGACCAATAAAATATCAATACATATTTCTCACTGCAGTATCTGATACCAACTGTAACCCACACAAACTAGAATTTAGGTTAAATATTCATTAACTAACTTACCTAACCTCCTTTCTTCTACCCTAAATATTCCCAAAGAGATCTAACCTAAAGGATCCTCTGCTGAAAGTAATGAAATCCCTCATTCTAATCTTTCCAACTTCCCAATGATAACGCCTTCAGTTCCAGGAAGTAGCGCATTAGTAAATGAAGCTGAGGGGACAGATTCCCCTCCCTATCCATAAACTTACTTACACATCCACACTCTTAAATGAGTGGAATCTTCGTATCTATTTGAATTTACTTCAATTATAGCTAAAATTATGTCATATTACTGATTTTTTTAAATGATACAATAAGAATACAGAGTTCCAACACAGACTTTCAAAATGCCAGAGTTAAAGGTCCACAAGCATTAGAATATATTCTTTTATTGCACGATGCCATAAATTTCATATGTGTGACTCAGATGCATCATTCACATTTAAGATGTATGGTTTTCAAGGATAAAATTAATTCTGATTGATATTCTCATCTTGCTTTTCCAATACAAGCTCCCAGACTTTAAAAAGCAAACTGAACAACAAATATAGTTACATGAAACATCACTGATCTCACCACTACTCATCAAGACGACACGACTTCAGAACAGTACAGCTCTCTTCCACTTGACCTAACAGAATATACGAGGCAGTCGAGCTCTGCACAGAAAACATGAAGAGGACTTAAGGCACACACAGAGACTGCTTGCTATTCACAGGTAAAGCAGAGTAACATCAAGAATCCAGAAACAAGATCTGCTTCAGCTTTCAGAGTCGAAACTGCTCAGACCATTGCTGCCTTTACTACCTCCAATTGTTACTTTACAGGAAACACTTTTCTTCCATGTCATGCATCACAGCATTATTTCAGTGTCAGTTGTTTTCAATCTCACGCTTGTTTTCTGAAAGTTAGAAAGGGGTTTTAAGAACTGCAAAAAAAACAATCTCACAAAATGAGAAGAAAAAGTTATTTTATATTGAGATCAGACAGACTGTACAAGTCAGAATTTCCACACGTAAGAAGTAACACATGTTCCTGACCATCTTAATTCTGTACAACACAATCCATTAAGAGCTACCTTAACATCAGCTATCCACATAGTTGACCCAACTGATTAAGGTGACTGTGCTACAAAAATCGATGCTCATAACCAACCCTACTAATTTCACTAGGATTCCTCCAGAGAAAGAAATTACATGGCTTTTGTTGGACTCTCTCCTTCACAGAAAACAGGCAAAGACACTGCCTCTAAAGAAAGAGCAACCCTTTTAAATTACCTTATTAGAAGCTCTCACGAAATTCTGAAACTCACCTTACTATAACTGGCATTCTGTGGCCTATCACATGGAAGTGTATGCTACACCCCTGTGAAGTAGCTGTATGAGAATTAAAACATTAGTAAATGTAAACTAATGCAACAACTACACCAGTTGCCCCTTTTGTCTTGGTATGAGTTTAATAATTAATCTTCACTGTTGAATAGTTAAACACAATGCATATTGTTTACACAATCGTTATTCTTCTACTGTTAAACTAATATTAGAACAGAATAGAGACTGACCAGTTGTAAGGAAGGACTAGTTAATATTTTAGTGTGAATTGGTTAATTTTTTATATATTTTTTAAATAGTGAGGAGCACTAAATTACTAACACATGTGGGGGTGTTTCTTGGGGGGGGCATTTGTTTTTTGTAGGTTTTTTTTNTTTTTTTTTTTTTTAATCTGAAATTTAAAGTCTTTTTTTCTGGGGCAAAACTTTGTATACAATCTCTTTAGGAACATAATGTAAACCTAGCACAAATAACTTAAATCAACCAGATCTTTTATGGACCCTGTAAGGCAAGACTTTCCACAATGCTCTTCATTTGTCTAAGCTATAGATCACTAATAAAAAAAAAAAATTAATTAAAAAAAAAGCAGCCTTCCACAGATATAGCCTTGATGACTTAACTGAAATGCACAGCCTCATTCCCCCATCAGACATTGCAGAAGCATGAGCAAGAGCGAGATATTAAATGCTATACGCCTATTTTCATGCATATTTTCTACTCATAGCCTGAACAATTTTTTTTGGTCAAATACTGCCCTAATATGCATTCAGAAAGAATGAGTCTTTCAAGATTACGAAAAATTACAGATTTAACAGGCAGCATTGAAAATCCATGCAGCTAGCTTCATGGGTACCTTTCCTCCTGTTTGTTTGGTACGGAGGGAGGAATGGAATTTATTTCTACATTTTACAATGTTCTAGGTTTTCAAACATATTTTCCTTGCACCCAAAAAAACAACAGGAGAAATTCTCACCAAGGACTCAATGTTCTAAGCTTTAGCCATTTTTACATAACCTTACCCATACATAGAGAAACTCTGGGGTTTTGTTTGTAATACTAAATAATTTTCCTGCTAAAAACAAACTTCAAAAGCAGTTGGTAGCACAGTGTTTTTCCTTCCCTCAAGTCTCAGGGGTAAATTTACCTTTGGAAAAAGACCAGAGGTGGCTTTATGTGCAAACACATCAAAGCATTATACTACTGCGTTTTGCAACACTAGTCTTCAGTCAATTCTATATACTACATCTATTTGAAATAGAAATACATCCACATGAACTACACTAAACCTAAACAGTTTCCTTATTCTTTTACGGGTAGGTCACACTGCCCATCTAGGTAACATGTATGATCTTATACTTTATTTATGAATTATATTGGCAATATAGCAAATTCAGTTCAATTCTCTTCAAACACATAATCAAGAAATTTTAATCAAAGCCCAAGTTTAATTAAACAGCCTGTTAAAAGTGTCACTCTTCTGTTTCCCTACGCAATTGTGCTGATAGGAATTAGCAGCATTTACTGAAATTCAAGCCCCAGGCACCTTAAATTGTTAGATTATACGTTTTTGGTGTAAGGAATATAACACCCTTCATACAGCACGCTTCACAAAACACAGACTTTCAAGGGCAATTTAGACAGAAGGTTTAGAATACTGAGGTTATTGGAATGCAGGCAGTCCCCATGTGACTACTTCAGTACGCGAGAAAACTGTTCTGAACAAAATACAAATCCAGACCTAAGACCCTGGTACTTGCAATTATGTTCAGATTTCCAAGTTAAGATGATTGTGTAATAATTATTTCTTATCAATGAGCAGCAGGAGTTTCACACCGGGGTGGAGGGAGGGCGGGCAATCCTCACACTTTTTGCCTGATCTGCCAGCAATTCAGTTGTCACATTGAAAGAACTTCTGTAACCATATTTCAATGATTTTGTTTCCTAATCAGTTCTGTTTCATTTGAAGAATTAAAACCAAGAAATAAGATTGTAACTTCAAACATTCTCCTGCAATAAAAAAGTAAATGCCAATAAAAACCTCTTCCATTTTCCATAGATGCGACACATATGCATAAACATACAGAATTTACTTATAGCAACATTACACATTTCAGAAAGCTATAAAGTCTTCATTCACAGAGACAAAGAGATAATCATCACAATCTATTCAAAGTCACCACACATTACAAAAGCATGATACCCTGATAGTTCATAGAAATAGCAATAAAATAGCTATTACTAGAATTTTGCATAAAGCTAGTAGATGCAGGGAAAATATTTTGTCTATCAAAATCTACCCACTGGAATATAAATTTGAAATACCTCAAAAGTTGATAAAGCTGATAACTCTTTAAATGGCGATTAAGGTTTCCTAATTAGCAAGATAATATCTATTTAAGATCTGTTCCCTCCTCCCCCTCACAAGACCAAAAATTTATTATCAAAATAAGCTATCAAATACAGTCTCTGGTAGGTTATAATCATGGGAGTATCATCAGCAGAGAAGCACAGTTGACTGTCACACCCACATGCATCTCCACCAGCCAAATGTGGTAAAGTTCCTACAAAACATTTCAGTAAAATGACAACCAGCAATGCTGAAGAAGCTCTTTCCTAGCAGCTGGAAAAAAAAAGGCATAGCACCCCCACTGACCAACAGATCACTTTAAATTTTTCTGCAGCATACATCAAATCTTAATTAGATGAAATTAACATCTAGAAGCACCCTCATCTTTATTTAAGTTTCCTTGAACTTCCTTCTACTTTTCTTACATTGAGCCTAGTGTTCTGTCTTAAGCACAGTCCAATACCTGAGTGTCTGAGAAAAAGAGCACAGAGGAAATAAAAAACAGCCTTTGAACATTTGGTTAATTATACATCGCCAAATGAAGTAAAGGGGAAGTGGGGCAGGATGGGACACACAAAACACCCTGTGACAATCAGCACAATACTTGATTACACAATTTCGGCAGCATCACTGCCAACTAGTATTGGCCACTGACCCCTAACTCAGTCTGGAATCCATCCACAGACCTTAACCCGATTAGGACTTTGTGCACAACAAATGTGAAATCCCACAGTTGCACATTTTTTGCCTTAGCATCGTGAGTTTTACCCAATTTAAATACCGAAGTAGCTAGGGAAAAAGGGTACAATAACAAACAAAGTTAATGTATAAACATTATTACGGAATTTATTAGAGCATCTCCAACTACTTTCCTAAAACTTCCAGAGTTTACGTCTGGGCTAACTCGGCAAGTTAAAAACTAGACATAAAATGCTAACATTTTAAATTTTAATTAAAAAGGGAAATTAGTGCAGTAGTTTTAGTTTTGCCATCTAAACTGTAAAAATTAACTGCTAAAAAACATAATAGACCTGTAGCTAACTGAAAGTATTTAACCTATACAGAGAGGAAAAAAAGCAAAGCACGCACTCTCTCACAGAGTTTAGTGCAGTGATTCCTGGAACACAAGATACATGTGTATAATGCAGCTGCCATTAAGCACCCAGATGCCTCAAAAACATTTTCTGTTTTCTATGGCTGAAGTGATATAACAATCCAACAAAGTTTCATTTCTGTATGTACAAAGAATGACTGCATACGTATTTTCACCATTGATTCTCACCATACATCTTAAAGGTCTACTATACTGTAAGGGACTACTACTATACTGTAAAGGACTACAATGCATATTCCAACTCCACGCAACACCTGCACAAGCAAAACGGCATCTCAGTTACTTCTGCAATTGGTCCTTTGGAGACTCACAGACAACAAGCTGTGCCTAAACTGTTCACATTCCAGCAATCAGCTGGCCAGACTGGGCAACTACGGAGAGCAAAGTATTTTAAAATTTTTATTTGCTGTCTCAAGTTTTAACACTGATCGTGGTGAGGAGAAAAAAAATCTTGCTCTCTTCCTTCTTCCCCAAACAAGCAAAAAGAAAGCTAGGAAGTTCTCTTATTCCACAGATAAACAGAGGCTTCTCAGACTCACCCGGTGTTTACAGTAACCTGGGTGAAGACAAAGATGAAGAGTCACAGCACATGAAACAAACCTTGGCAGGTGCAAAGACCTAAGCAAACAGGAAAGGCAGTAGCCTGCTACTAGCCATCCTTTTCACTGGAGAATCACGAAACGCATGTACCAGTTATGATTTAAAGGAAAGGCTGCTGTCATAGAATGTCTACGAAAACAAACAGTACAGAAATACAGCTTATGAATGCTTGGCTTAGTTCAGTATTTTAGGTATTTCTTTTCTACTTTCATTCAACTTAGCCTCCAGCCCAGGATTCCCATCTCTATTTGTATTTCCATAGGTAACACTTAACTGTTTAAGAGATTTTCATGAAGCTCTTGCTACTCTGACATGGCAAGATTTGTGCTGCAATCTGCTGCAGTTCATTAACATGAATTAAGCTATTAGAATAGCTCACATGAAGTCTGACAAAAACAGCACCTTACTCTGCCATCTTCACAAAAAATTACCACAAACATGGTTTAACAACTTCCAGAAACTTAGGGATATTACTATTTGAAACTACTGCACAGATGCAACATTGAAGAGAGACCATCAGGTATCACGGTTTGTCAGTTACATAATTAACAAATAGAATGGACACACAATTAACAATCTAGAAGCAGCTTTGGAAGCTCAGCTATTTTGTCTAAGGTCTGTTCTATGCTAAGAACAAGAAACAAGTAGCTTAAAAAAGAAAATAATCCATGCACATAGGGAACTAGTCATTTTTCTATTCCACATCTAAACTTCCCTCGCTCTCCTCTGTGTCCACATTTAGATCACGTCTCTATGCTGTTCTGACTCAACTGAACATCTTAAAAAAAAAAAAAAAAGAGAGCAAGCGCACGCAATGGAAAGTTCTCCACTGTAACACGCAAAGAAACATGAGCTTTTGCTAGGCTAAATCCTTCATCAGCATGCCTTACATTTCTATGTAAAAGGGCACATTATTATTACTTAACAAACTCCTCAATTACTTTTGTGTAATTTCACTAAAGTAAAAGGACTTTAACCAATCACTTGTCTATCCCACTGCTGTTATTAAAATACTAAGACTTTGAAAAGATATTAACACCCCCGCTTATACTATCACTGTTGTATAAAGAAAGACTTGTACTATCAAGACTGAGTTCTAACTACAAACACATGCATGAGTTTTGTCTGAAGTTCAGTTTTACATTTTTAGCAAAGCAACATGGTTACAACAGAAGCCTGGAATTGCACACTCTAACCTTAATTCTGCAGAAGACAGACTTCAGCTGTGCCAGAAGCATGAAGAATTTTCATCTGCAAAATTTAGATAGCAGGTATCCACACTTATCAAGTGATCTGACATCTTTCGTTAGGTTACGCGCAGATACTAAAGACCAGTACAACAACCATTCTAAGTAAGGAGCTTTTTTTAATTACTATTTTTAACTGCATGTGTGTTTCCAACCATAAAGTTTGAGGGACAGAAGTCATATACAGAAGCATCAAATATTTTTTTTTAAAAAGTATACTCCTAACCTGGAATAATAAAGATATCAAAACTCAAAGTTGAACAGTTAGATTTTTCTTCTTTGCCCTACTCTGATGGCATGCACTAGGATGCTTGGTAAATTGCTCATTCCACCCCTTCCATAACTAAGTTTACATAAAAGCCTCCTACTTTCTGAAACATGTCTCAGTTATAAGTTTATTGACCCTCCTATGTTCAGCCATCACGATGTTGCTACCAGATGGTCTAAAGCAAATTGTGGAATTACCAGTGTAGCTGGGGCACATTGGTCATAAGATGTCAGATCTTCACAAAGTTCATGTTTAAAAAAAATCTAAAAAAATAATAATTTCTAGCTAATTTGTTTTCACATGCAGGAAATATATTTAAATTTACAGAGACAAGCTAACTTAAGCTATTTCTAAAACAAAATCTGCTACTCTTATGCCAATGCATCTCCAAAATCTTGTGCACATGGTATTTCAGAAAGTTGCTTGAATGACTACTATGATCTTCTTCAGATTTTTTTTTCTAAGTCAAGTTTTCTACCTTGTGGCCCTATTTCAAATCAGAAAAGAGGCAGGCATGCAGAGGGGCTGCTCGCCAGCCTCTCCTAGAGCTCAAGATATTCTCAAACCTAAAGGAGACAGAAAGGACAATGCAGAAAATAAGATGAGGAGATAGAAAGGAGAAACAGACACCAGAAGTCTCAGAAATAACCAACCTATTTGAATAAAAAGAAAATAAATTAAGCCAGGAAGAAAAAAAAACAAGCAAATTTTACACATATTTCTCCTCATTATCTTTCAACTCAATACCTTCTCAGCTGAACGGCCATGAAAAATAAGATCATTCTTTTAAACTTTCTTACTGTCTTTCCAGGTAGATGTAGAATAATTCCCCCAGCCCAAATATGTGTCAGGGCAGGGCAGAAGAGGGGAGGAAGATCCTAAATACAATAATATTTTAAAGTTCATAAACTACTAAACATAGGGAATGGAAATAGAAAAAAATCCCAGAAGCATCAATATTGCCCTGTATGAATCAGCAAACTACAGTCACATAGCCTGCACAAAAGTCCATGTTATACATTTCACTTAAATATATTTCAGAGGAACAGTAATGCGTAACTATTTAAAGAACTCATAAATCACACACAATACAGGCACCAATAGAGAAGACCTAACCATTTCGGTTTTCTGAAGAATCACAGTAAATAAAAACATAGTAAGATTAGCTAAATTATGGAGATTGCACACAAGAACATGGACTTAGCATTTCTGGACTACAAAATTCACTGTTAGTCAAACACATGTATAACTTATACAGTATAAAATGAGATGTCATTAAGTACTCTGCTCTGTAGGGGGAAAAAAGAAAAAAAAAAACCACTACCAAAAAACAGAATATGCAGCAAGTGAATTCCTGGAAGAGTGTTTTAACAGGTTTGAACTGCTCCAACCATCTCCATCAGATCCTGTGCTGAAGAGTATTATGCAGCTAGGGAACATTACTCTGATCTTTAAAGATTCTAAACTCATATCAAACTGCTTGGGAAAGAGTCAAACAATTCTGTCCCTCCTCATACAGAAAACAGAGTATCACATGAAGTTCTCAGATAACAGCTTCAAAAGAGAACAGAGGAATGAAACATAAATTCACACAACACGTGAATTATGGTGCTTATTGTCAGAAAACATGATAGATGCAAAAACCCTACACAGGCTCAAAAGTTTTTAAAAATTAAGTATACCCATGGAATAAAAACCCATACAAAACATCATCCTCACTGAAAGACTGACCTAAGGAGTAACCCTATATACTTGCCTAGAAAAGAGTGCAAGAATAAAGCACCTGCTGTCAAATACTGCTTAGCTGTGGGAAACAAGTTAAGACTTGAAACAATGGTCCTGTCACACACCAGGATCCCAGAGCTTTAGGCTTCAATAGAGAATAGCAGATTAGCCCAGTATGGCTGTTCCTGTGAAGAATGGTCTTTGGGTTGCCAAAAAAAGAAACCGAACACACACACAAAAAAAAAAAAACCAAACAGAAAGAAACTAAGACTATTGCTCCAGCACATCACTTCTCCAAAAGAAAGGTGAAACAGTGATTTGAGGCTGTGATAAAATATTTTGCTCTCTAATGATGCCTGAGAAGATAATTTGCTTCCCCACATTTCATAGCCTTTTTTAAAAAAAGTCCGAAGAAACCAAGGTGGACTAAAGAAAGATCTTTTCCATCCCTGTTGTAATTAAAGCAGGATTGACCGTTTTATTCCAACGACAAAAGGATTCCAATGACTTATAAATGACTACTAATACAAAGCCGGATAAAGTAACATGCAATTTCAGAGGAAAAAAAGGATGCAGTATTTAGTTTTAAGTAGTTCAAATATGTATTAAGACATTGGGGGGGAACCAAACACAATCCCACAACCCTTTTTTGTCACCTCAAAACTGAGAATACTTCAAGTCACTGTCAGTCACACAGCTCTCTACTCCAGGAAACAATCATGAAGAGCCTACCATTAAACATGGTTCAGTGATAGAATGTTATATGCATAGGCAGAGATGAGCAGTACTCATAATGTATCTCACAATCTCTTAAGACAGGATGCATATCAACACAAATTTCTGAATAGCTTTCAAAAGTCCACGTTTTCAAGAAAACCCTGCCACCTTCCTCTAACCTAGCAACATAAGCAGGAATCCCAGCAAATCATAACTAGCATGGCTCGATACATGCTAACATAACTGTATCCTAGAACACTTAATCTTTTCAGTAATTACCACCACCATGAATAGTACAAAAAAAAGCAACTGAATAAACCACAAAAAGTACTGATTATTTGTACATGAAGTCCCAATGACCTTCCCTTCCTAAAGGACATCCAGCATTTTTTACACAAGATGAAAATTTCTTTTCTTTATATTAGTTCCTTATGCATACTATTCATTTTTTTTCAGACTGACACTGTCATTATGGTGAAGCTTCCTTCCTAGAAACAGGTTGTAGCAAGACTGTAAGCCCCCTTGAAATTATGCAGACTCACTTATTTGGTGAAGATACAGCTTCAAAAAGCTTCCTATATTCCCAAAACATCACATCCCTCATATCTGCAGTCTTACTTAGAAAAGAGAGTATGGTCCATGCTGAAGGAAAAGGAAATTTAGGAAGCAAAACACTAAGCAACCTCATGGTAGAGCAAATCCATCAACTGCACACAGTTTTTCCTATCAAGAGTTTTTATGTACCTGGGTAGGGGGAAACCACCCAGGGAAAACCTTGTTAAACCTTGAAAGCAATAGTGTATTCGCAAACAAATCTTGCCAAGTGCACTCCTCTGCTACAATTCTGTTCATTCGCAATAGGTCACACAAAGTCAATATTCTGTGAACTGTTGACAGACTCAGCGATACCAGTAAAGTATGGCTTCATGCATAAATAATCAAGTCATGCTTCCAAGCACCATGAAGAAAACAAAACAAAATAAACACCACCACCCCCCCCTAAATAAAACTAGGACTTTGTATTTTTCCTTCAAAAAATAAAACCAAGGTGTCTGGTAGCTAACATGTCTACAGGTCACTGAAAAATTTTTTCCAGAGGAAAATATCAACATTCCTCAGCAATGCTGGACTTTGAACACATACTCATTAGCATTCAGCCACAATAAGAAACAAGAAATACTTCACAGGTATCTGACAGAACTTCATTCTATATAAGACAGAGATTTAGGTACCTCACAAATAAAGACCCCTCCTGTAATTCCATCCCACATACATTACAGAAAAACAAACTTGTCTCCTCTCACCCTGACCCTGCATCTGCAGAGAAAAGACTGCTCTGAATCTTGCAGACTTTATCTCGCAGTGAAAAACATTCAATGCTGAAACCAGACAGAAGCAGTCTGGATTAAACAGATGGCACTCTATTTAGAACAGTTTCACTGTTAATAACATGATAATGGCATTCCTCCTGGAACTCTTTTTATGCACTCCCAGTATCCCTATAAAAAAAAACAAACCTGAAACCCAGAAGCAGCTTTACATCAGGATATTAGGAAAAAAAAAAAGCACTACAGTCTGTCCTGAAATTCTGCCAGCATCATGCCATAAAGCATTGTTTATTCTCATTCAATTAATATAACAAAGTTTGTATTCCGCTATCAAGAAACAGAATTATTGTATCATGTACAATTAAGAAATAATTTAAGCCTTTCTAAGTCACTGAGTAGTTAACTTTTACCAGTTTCTTTTCAGATGAAGGGGACTATGCACTCAACCTTGAGGAACATAAAAAATAATGCAATTATCCAAATACTAAGGCAATCAACACTTCATAACTACATAGCCACAGCATACAAAACGCAGAGCTCCCCAGAGATGGGTACTCAACGGAACCAAGCAACCACCTCACTCAAGAAGCAGCTGTCAAGAGAATTCTTAACTTTCACTTACCTTTCAGTGCAGTTCCAGGATTTCAGGATGTCTCCCCACTTCTCCTACAGAAACAAACAGCGATGCTCTTTTTAAGGTATATCCCCTGAAAACCAAAAGTCCGCCCCTGGTGCCAGTCGGGCTTGTGAGTACCCTCGATTTCCCCCACCACTTCCTCCCCTGATGAGGCCAGGCACCGAGAGGGCACTGCTCCGGGACCCGCGGCCGCTCCGCCGCTTTCCGCGGTCAGGGCTGGGGGCGCGCGGGCCCGAAGCTTACATACCCGCTAGATGGGGGGATGCTGCCCCCGACCGGCCCCCCCCCCGCGGTGCCCTGGGAACCGCCGTCTGAAGGGAGAGGGAGGAGGAGGAAGGAGGGAGAAGGAGAGGCCGACCGCGGCGCCCCGCACCTCAGCGAGCAGCGGTGGCGATGGCGGGAGGGGGTAACAACGGCTCGCGCCCCCGCACGCGCAGACCCTGCGGGCTTCCGTCCCTGCTCGCGCACTCGGCAACGACCGGCAGACAATGGCCACTCAGCAAAGGGGGGGCGGAGGAGAGGGGTCCTTGCTGTCGTCTCGGTGCCGGCCCAGGCCCCGCCCGCCACCACCGGTACCGACTACTATTGCCACCGCCCCCTCACCTCTTCTCCTCCGCGGCCACCTCCAGCCACTGCCAACCCCGCAACTGAACAACGCACCCGCCCATTGGGCCGCTCCCGCCCTCAACAAGCCCCGCACTGATTGGCCACTTTCTCCTCCGTCCCTCCTTCCTCCTCCCTCACCCCCACCCCCCACCCCCCCCGGTCCTCCGCCACAGCCGGCGGCGCCGCTCCGTGTGTGGCACGTGCCTCGTTAAGCCGCGACGGGAGTGCTGCGGGCAGCAGAGGGCTGGCGAGTGGCCTTGCTGCCTTCGCGCCTTCGCCAAGACAGCAGGAGGAACCGGAACGGAAGCTGCCCGGAACGCTCGTGGTTAGCTGCGCTTCCTGTAACGGCTGGTCCTCGCGCTAACTTCCGCTTCCGGGTAGCGGCTGCGTCCTGAAGGAGGGTCACGAAGCGGGCAGGTACCGAGGGCCCGTCGGCGGGAGGGGTGGGGGACCTGCCCGCGCCGCTGCCCACTCCGGGAATGTCTGTGTGTGGGCTTGGGAGGGGAGAGGAGGGGGCGGCGGAGGTGTCTGCTGCCCCGGGTTGTGCCCCCGAGCCGGAGCGGCCTGGCGCAGCCGCCGTGGCCCTTCTCCGCGCACCGTTAGGCGGACGCCCGCCCCGCCCCGCCCGGGCTAGCGGGCTTCAGCGCTGGTGCTGTGCCGGCTCTCCCGTCCCCGTCCCGGGACGCCCGCTCGGCCCAGCTTTTGCTGGCTTTGCTGGCGGAGAGTGCGCAGCTGGTGGTGCAGTGCAGCCCCGCTGGCCGCGGCGTGTGGGCGCTAGCGTGCGCGTGCTCACAAACTCCTTTTTTTGAAGAAAGGTAAATAGTGGTAGAAGAGTGGTCTTGGGTTTTTATGGCAAGTCTGTAGACTGGGGTTTCATTTTGGGGGAGCCTTTCGGGTAATGACAGCATCAGAGCTCTTCAGGTTCCCTTCTGCAAGAGAATCATCTTTGCTCGCCTCCACAGCTTGGAGTCTTCAAGAGTTACAGGCTTTGAGGCTGTGGTGTTGGCACCATTGCATTCCAGTCAATTCTCCTAAAAATTAAGAACATTAAATCTGTTCTTTGCTACCAAATACATGTTAAAATGGGAATCCTGGCTCAAAGTCATCCCAGGTGCTTTGTGAAAACAGAGACTTCAAACCCATCCTTACTTTCTTCCGGTCCTTCATGATCTCACTGAAAATGTTCACTTTCCCATCAGCCTTGATCAATGTTTTTAATGAAAACCTTAGTACTTGCATAGTTCTCTCAAATGTGTATCTAAATAAAACATATATTTCCCAGCCTCATGAAATGACTACTAAGGTGCATCTCCTCGTCCATTCATCTATCCAGTACCTCTTTATCACCACAGTTATGTTTGAATTGGGAAAAAAAAAAGGAGCCAAGGAGCCAAATATTTTATTTTTTTTTTATGTTTTACTTCAGAGGTTGGTGATCATAGCTCTGCCATACCTAAATTAGAAATTTCCAAACTGAACTCTAAGCTTTTTGATGTACTCTGGAAAGCCTGCAAGTTGGTGGGCCCTGGTGTTGCTAAAGTGCATTTATAGACATTGGAAATAATTGTTTTTCTGACACTGTTTTCTGGTGCAAATAATCTGCATAGCTGCTTCGTGAATGTAATGGTGATGGTGACCTACAACACAGTAACATTTAAGCCTGCACAGTTTGCCTTATTGTGCTTAATCACCAACTTCTGAAATGCAGCATAAAGTCCCTTAGCTCTTCTACAATTTACTGCATACAATGCAGAAGAGGCTTCATGTGCAGTGTTACATGCTTTGAAATACTCCTTGTAACCTCCCTGTTTTTCCTGTACAGGGTATTGTTCTTTGCAAGTGTGTGAAAATAAGCTGGTACTCTCTGAGAAATAAAAAAACTCTGATCTTTTCTTGTAGGTATGGGGCACGGAAATGAACATGGCCATGGTCATGACAAAGTGGAACTCCCTGACTACAGACAATGGAAGATAGAGGGTACTCCGCTAGAGAAGGTCCAGGAAAGGCTAGCTAAACGGGGTCTTAGGGATCCATGGGCTCGGTAAGTGCAAGAGCCTCAAAAATAGTCTTGGTATGTTGCCTTGTAGCATCAACTGGACCTTGTCATTGCAGATTATTCTTTCTTTAGTAAAAATAGTGAAAATGCATCTAGAATATATTGGTCAGAATTTCAGCCAAGTCTTTATTTACTTTTTGCATGGTGGTCATGCCTTGCATCACCTTGACCAGTCTCCACATGTTGCAAGGCACCCTTGCACTTTGTGATGTTTCACGATGATACAGATCAGGCACAATGACCAATATCTCATCCGCAAAACACTTAAGTAATATTAGGTCTTGCACACACAAGGAAACCTATCCCTTTTCAGCAACGAGATTGTGTGTTCAGATCTTGCTGAAGTTGATGGAACTTACATTGATGTTCTGAGTAGGAATAGCAGTCTTCATATACAACAGGAGGCCTTTATTTGAAAAGAAGAAATATACTAGCATACAATGGGGAATTTGATTCAACTGTGCATTTCATCTTGCTAAGCAGTGAATGACATAATGGAAGACCAGATTTTTACGTCTTAGGTTGTCCCACTCTACAATTAATACCTCCTCTTTTTTAGCTAGAGCAATTCTGGATCATTTAGGCACCTGTTAAAACAGGGCTTAATATATTTCTCCCACATTATGAATTATGTAATACTATGCTCAAGTTCTCTTAAATCTTGGGAGACAAAAATGCTAAATATCTTGTGCTGTGTAGGCCAGTCCTTCTGTAAGGGAACAGTTCATGAGCAAACTATTCCAGGACCCTTCATAGAAAAGCTTTGCTTCAAATCAGTACAAGAAAAATGTAAGAGCGAACAGGTAAACTGTTAAAAAGTTGTAACATGCTATAACCTCTGGACAGGTTTGGGATTGACAGCACTCTTTTCCTTCCTTTGAAACAGTTTAAAGCTGTAAGCATAGAGTAAAACATAGTTTTGATGATGATAAGAATCATTTGAGATATGAGTCCTTAGGATTATTGGTTACCAATGAACTTTCCAGGCCTGTGTCACGTTTATGTTGCCTCTGTGGAGCACAAGCAGTGTTAGCTTTATTTTTCCTTTGCTTCAGCCAGAATTGTTTCCAGCAAGCAATAGACTTATTCCCATATAAAAATGGACTTGTTCCCATAAAAAAATAAATTTTGTGTGAATTAACCCAACTTTTAGTGCACACACTTCCAAGTACACTGTTCAGGAAGTGTTGCAAAACAGCAAACTGCAAAAGAGCTTGTTGCTCCTCCTAGATAAAAAAATAAAAATGTTTCTCTAGTAAAAGAAGGGTATTGAGCCAATTATGTGGAGAGTTGAAATAAGGAACAAAGTCAAACTTAAAGCATGCAATGATTCTTCCTGAACTTTGCAAATTTTATGTAAGGTAATGTTTCAGTTCCATAGGACAAGTACAAGTATCATGCCAATCTTCCTTAACAAAGGAGAAATTAAAGTATCAAGTTATTTGCTTCAGTAATCTGGAAGAAGATTGCATTATTAATATCTTGCACTAGAAGTCTTGAAAAAGTAACCCTCTCTAGGGCTCCCCGCTTTGAAATATTAAGTTCCTTTTAACAGGGGATCAGCTTCCCACCTTTTGTAGAAAGTGCACATTAATGTACACATTCAATACAGAATAAGCTGGGTGAAAGATGTCATATTTGGAAACCTAAGTCTTTATCTATTAGTATCCTATTCTAGCATCTAGAAGATACTCTTCCATGCCAATATGCCTTCATGCTGAGTCACAGAAACCATCTGCACAAGAGGATTATCTGTGAACATAAATTCTTGACCCCCTTGATTAAAAAAAACTGTATCCATCTCCTGAAATGATCGCTGTGATTTTATTACTTGTTTCTGTGCAAATGTTTTTTTCCTTTTCTTAAGGATTTTGAGTCCTTAGAGATGGCCACAGCTTGTCTCTCCTATAGATTACGCCAGTTGTGCTACACATAAATACTTGTAGTCAGTTATAGCAGTGACTAACATTTCAATGTAAGTTGAAAACAGTAAGGCAAAACAGCTTGAGGTTTGTAAATATTCTGTAGCTTATTAGCTAAACACAATCTTTTCAGTTTGTGGGTTTCTTTTTTTTTTTTTTTAAATAAGTTTTAGTTGGCTTTTCTGACCTTAGTATAGCTAAGTATTGTACTGTAAAACAGAAAGTGCCTCCACACTAGGATGAGTTTTCTGGAAAAACTTTCCCTTTTAAGATTTAACTATGCTAGATACTGTCTAGCACAGTGACTAGCCTTTCTAGTTACTCCATCCCATGCACGTGCTAGTGGGTTCTGATTTTATTTCAAACAGTCAAAACAGAAAACAACAATTATATAACAAGAACTTAATACTTGCGGCAACTCCGGTTACTTAAATGATAGAAATGTTACAGTCTCAATGTGTATCTAGTTGAAATGCCTTCATCTTTTTTTTTCCCAAAGATATTCCTGTTAATGTTTATCACAGTGGCTCCACTGATCTTGTTTTATTCTTTTGGTTTCATTTTTCTTCTAGCAATGAAGCCTGGAGATATATGGGTGGCTTTGCAAAACCTGTCACCTTAACAGAAGTCTTTACTAGGGGACTCAAGTGGGGATTTGCAGCTTTCGTGATAGCTCTTGGCATTGAATACACACTGTTTCCTCCAAAGAAGAATGGAGGCCATCACTGAGGATCAAATAGGACAACTTAATACTTACTTATTACTAAACTGAAACATACATAAGCCTGCTGCTCACTCTGTACTTATAATATGGATATTAAAGTCTACCACAGGCAAACCTATGTTTCTTTGATTATATTATACTTTTGTGAAAGAATCAAAAAACATAGAAAACATAACCAGAGTGATTTACCTGATGTTGCGGGGAGGGGGAAGGAGGAAGACATATATGTACTCTTGGGTTTGCTGTACCATCCTTTAAAGGCCCATCTTCTTTAAAGAACAGCGGAAGCTATCAACCCAGCTCTTTCAAGCCCTGCCAACATTCTATTAAATGAAATTGAGAAAGTGTATTGCTTTTAAGAGAAAAAAAAATTCCTGTTTTTTTCCTTAAATTATCTAACATCTTCTGGAGTGCTTTAAGAATGCCTGAAATGAGGACTACAGGAGAAAGGAGTCTGTTGGCAGTATATGTCCTCTGCAGTGCTAGGAATTAGAATTGACTGAATATCCTCTTGTAAATTTTGTTATGCCATTAGTAACATAAGCTAAGGAGGGTATACTATCTCATTTTTCAATCCAAACAACAGGATATCTGTGTCACTAAACAGAAAAGGAAAATTAGACATGTGAGAAACTTAAAATGCTACTAGGCAATTACATAGTGTACTTCCCTGGTAAAGAAACTGGAAAGTTTAGGTAATCACATCACAAATTGCAGGCTTACAAAAAACTTGGAAGGTCTTACTAAAACACAGGTAAAATATTCTTTTTAAATATATCCACACACAACGTTTCTGAGTGAGATTATAGAATAGCTTTATTTTTAGAGCCAGTAAACATCTGCTACTGTGTGAGTGCAGCTGTACTGTTCAGTGGAGTTTGTCATCTTGGTATGACATTGCTCAAGGCACTGTTCATAGGGCAAACATTTGTTTTACTAAACTTCTCTTGCCTAATTCTTTCTCAAGCATCCCTATCCAGTTGCATCATTCCCTGAAAAACAAATCAAGAACCTACTGTGTAAGGTCTGTTGCACAAAATATTTCCATGTTGTCCCTTAGGCAGTTCCACCCAGAATACACATTTTCAAAGGCTGGTATTCGCTGCTTGTTTTCTATCTGGGTCCAAGACTAAACTTGTTAAGATACCTGAATTTCAGATGGCTGTTCAGAAAAACAATTAACAGAACTAGCATTACATGCAGTATTGGTGAATCTTGCGCTTAAAATATGTGCTTCTCGCTTCAGCTGCTCTTTGTAATTTTAATCTGGCATGCAGTACCTGTGTGCTGGCTGCTCCCCCCACCCCAACTCTGTTGCAGCTGTTCCAGAAGCATAAGCCTGAAAAAAACTTTAAGCAGTAGTTTCTGACACATTTAGTTTCCTGTTGGGAAAGCGTTTTCATTTTCTTCTGTATGGATGCTTTTAATTGGGTTTTTTTTGTTTGTTCTACATCAAATGCTTCAGAGTCTGAGGTAAAGTTGCTGCAAGTTCTTGTCAAATTAGTCTTTTAAAATATTATAAATCTGCCATTTCACTGATATAGCAGATAGTTCTGTTAAAAATCAGGAGCTTTATTTACACTAGCTGAAATTTATTTACACTATTTACACTCATACATTATTTCATTTTCAAGCACTAGCAGATGAACACAGATTTAAAAGTTACTGTAAACATATTTTCAGCATAGATAACCATGGTATGTTGCTTAGTTTATTTTGACCAAAAGATGCACAATACATACAAATGTAGTTTGGCTACTATATAAACTAATGCATTCCTTGATAATTTTTTTTTCTTTTTAAATAGATCATTTTGTTTATCAAGACTTCATTGTGTATGAAGAAAATTAAGAAAATCAAAATCTTATGTCTTCTAATTTCCACCACATTTTCCAGAAAACTTACATGTAAGCAAGTAATCTCAATTTAATTTAATTTCCACAGATGCTCTACTTTAAAGATTTAAAAATCAAATTCCTGCATAAGTGCTGTCTTGTATAGGGAAGATCATAAGAATCAGCCTTACCAACATTCTACATAAGCAAATATATTGGGCATATTCAGTGTTAGACTAGACCAGTTTAGGTAAAATTCATGAATTTATGAATTAAGGTGGTATCATTCAATGGTTTAATAGCCAGATGGCAGCCACTGCCCTAAACCACTGTCTTAATTTATAATCAACGTATTTTGCCATTATTGTGGAATATAAAAATGTCTCATCATTATTATATACACAATACTCAAAGATTTTTATTTCACATGTATTCTAATACTAATCCTGCCTGGGGATGGAGTATTTCCTGTGTATTAAAATAATAGTACCAGATCTGTCTTCACTGTAACCATAGCAATGGCTGTCCTTACATTAAAACAGCCCTTCTACCAGCACAGATATTTTACAGGGCAAAGAACACAAACAGCAGTGGCACCTGCAGGTAAGGAATATACATCATTGTAATACTACAGTCAGGAAGCTCTTTCTGTATCTTATGCTCCGAGAAACAGAACAGATGATGATCCATTTTCTGAAATGCAGGTGGAAATCCCACCTCCATCAGTAGTCAAAAGAGCTATTTTTGCTCACCTGGAAAGATACTTGTGATTTATCTTTTTTTTTTTTGGCTAATGCTACCTCTAATATTTACATCATTAGCATAACCTTCCAAATTTGTATGTTACAGAGAAGTTAAAGCAGCTAAATTATTCCAATACAACAGTGACTACATTATAGTATAATTTGGACATCTCTGAAATTCCTATTTCAGAGCATAACAGAGTAACTGTTCTCATTATGTGAGGCAGTTGCAGTTTAAATAGCAGACTGTAACTGTGTGTTTGTGTTGTTAACCTGCCTTGAAATCTCTCCTGAAAACCTTCCTACAAAAATCTTTGTTGAGCTCTCAAACTACAAGCTATTATTTTGCAATTAGATCTTGGCCAGATCAGCATTTATTAGCTAGACTTCTTACCTCAATGCAAGTGTACTTTCTACATGCAGCTAATTGAAGTTAGGACTGTTTGCCTCAACGGGTTTTACAGGGAACATACTCAGGACCCATGCTTTTCTTCCAATTGAGTTTACTGATTTCATCATGGATATCAAAACATTCAAGGATTCATCCAAACCATTTTACATGTATGACAGGGAACTGATTTTACAGGTGCTCTGTGTTCTCTATCCTCAGCTGTAGGCCAAATAGAAATCTGAATGTCAGATAATCCTTTTACCATTGTTCCAATGGAGAAGAAAAAGCCTTGAAAATAATCTCTTCCTTTAGTGACTGAGCCTTTTTCTTAATAATAATAAAAGCAACACCAACACATAACAAATGAAACTAGTGACACCATTTTTATATACAGATGGAATACCCTCACCCTGATTGTACCAAGTCTGATTTTGAAATACATAGCATAAAAGACAAATTCATAGTATTTCAGGAGGCATAAATTCTTAAAGATTTTTAGTTTTACATAACTAGGAGAATCTACAAAATTAAATAGATCAAACCTGTTATGAAAGAATATCAAGAGAAGTATGTCCAAGCCAGACATTTCTATCCAAAGCCCTTTTAAGTTGGAACATAGAGGACCATCTCTTCTTAATCACATATAATCTTACTGGTATGCTCTATGTTCTACATTTATACTGATTTACAATTCCAGTTTACATGAGAACCTATCAATGAAGACAATGTAGTATTTCAACTTAGAAACAGGGAGGGGGGAAGAATGAAAAAAAACTTGCATGCATGTCATAAATGCTGCCTATGAAAAAGTGAAAACTGTTTTATAAGCATATGTAAATTAGGTAAATTAAGGAAAAAGTGGACTAAGTAAACAAAAGACTATATTGGTCTTAAGTAATGGCTGTGTTAAATTGGTAAATTATTCATTCAACAATTAAAAAAAAAATTACTTCATAAACCTGCAGCCATACCATCTCCTTAAACCTCTTCTATTGGCCTGTACAAGTCTTTACATGTTTTTATGGAATAGATCCAAGTAGAAAGTGTGCATATTGATTCACAGCAGGTAGCTGGTTTCCTTCTGAATCAGCACCAATCCAATGCTATGGCTTAGTAGCAGGGATACTGAGATCTGCCTGTACAATTTCAGTAAGAATACAGGTATTTTTTCAGAATGCAGAGCAATCGCTTGGTACCCTTCCAAATTCCAGTGTGTGTGATTACTTTCTGCTTCTGTTTTCCCTGCAGCTCCAAAGAGAGCATGACTCTCTGCACAGCAGTGTGCTATCCCAGAGTACTGTGCTTCCACTGCTGTATTTTTAGCAGCACAAAAGATGACTCACTGTTTTGTAAATGCTTTGAAATCCATTGAGCTGGGAGTTCATATATGATGTGTCTGATTTCATCACATATGGAGGTGGCTTTTTTCTAGTTCAGCTAATAAAATAGTCTACAATTTTAAATTTTAGGCATTTAAGAGAGCAGCTCCAGCTACAATACTAGCACCTCAGAGTAAGTTGCTTTATGGAAGTTGCTGGTTTATACGAAGAGAATCACAACACCCAGTTTACAGGGACAAGGCATTACTTAAAATTTACTGAAGATTATACAGTGGGAAGCATACAACTTTCACACACCTGTACAACATTATCCTCACAATGAACGAACTCAGAATGATACAGCAATACCTGAACCAACTAAGGGCTTGCTTCTATATAAACTCCCGCCAAAACACACCCTAAGTCTGTCATTGCTCACTGAAGAAGAGTCTGTTAGCACTGAATGGCTACTGGGGCCGATACTAAAGCTGTTCTGTCTGTTCCTCGTACCAGCAGCAGTATAAAAAGCGTAGTCCCATAAACGTCTATACACATACCGAACTCAAGACCATCCCGCTGCTAAGCCCTTCTCACAGGGGATGCCAACGCCTCCGCGCCCCAGCCGCTCGGAAGCCATTTTGGGCGTAAGGGACACCCAAAAGTGCCGGCGGCAGGTTGCGCGCGTGACGCGACCTCCCTTCCGCCATAGCCCCGCCGCCATCTTGTGGGAGCCGCCAGGTCTGTGCGCAGCTCCGAGTTTCAGCTCCTGAGGTAGACTGTAAAGCAAAACGAAAAGCATAATCTTTCCCTTGCCTCGCCCCAAAATACCTAACGGTCGGACTCGCGGTAAATTCGTAAGGGTTAGCGAACGTGGCTCGGCAGATGTATAATGATGGTAAGGCGGCTAAAGCCAGGTCCCTGGTCCTTCTGTGAGGGGAGAGCTCTGCCTCGAACAGCGTTGCTGCCTACGTGCAGAGGCGGCTCGGGTCTCTCCAACAGCCGTAAGAAACTAGCGAAAAGCGCTCTACGTGTCTTAATTGATGTGAAAGAGAAAGAGACGCGAAACTCGAAACCACGCCCGGTGCTGGGGAGCTGGGTGCTGGGCCGGCGCCGCCCCCTCCTCCTCCCTGCTCCCAATGCCGGACCTGGCCCCGCTGCTATAGATGAGACGTCCCCGGCGCGTTTGGGTGCGTTATACCTTCCCCTTTTCCGTTCTCTCACACCTCTCTTCCCACCCTGCGCCTTCAGTAGAGGCGCCCCAACACACTGTGCTCCGGCTTTGGGTCCTCCTCCCTCTCTAGGCCTGGTCCTCGCCGGGGGCGGGCTGAGCCGGGTGCGGAGAGCCGGAGCGCCCGGCCCAAGTGAGGCCTGAGCCCGACCTTGCTCGTGAGGAGAAACGAAACCCGACGCTGCCTATCCGCCTGAAACTGTTCTGTCTTGCAGAGCGGAGTTTCCTCTCGCTACATTTTCCAACTGTGATTTAAAATGACGTAGTTAGAAAGTTGCATGGAAATCTGCATAAACTTCCTACGGTAAAACCAGTTTTAGGGAATTTTTTTTTGTGTTGATTTTGGGTTTTTGTTTGTTGTTGTTGTTTGGGGTTTTGGGTTTTGTTTGTTTGTTTTAATTAGCAGGATTGGGGTGTTAAACTGGTGCATCTCTAAATGGAAATTAGCGTAGTCACTACTAGTTTACACCGAGAACAAACCATTTAAGCCTAATACAGTAATGAGAAATGTGAAAGTTACTGCCTCATTTCCTTGTTTTCCCTAAGTATCTTGTACCAAATCCTCTTTCTTTTATAGGGAAGTGCGAAGGTTGTGGAGCATGCTCCAAACAATTCAACACTTTGAAAAATGCCAGATGATACAGACTCAAAAATGCAGTTATTTTTGTGTGGTTTCACCACCTCTACCTTTTCAAACAAAGCAGGGCGGAGGAAGCACAAAATGCAGCTAGTGCTTGCTGTAGCAATGTAACCTCCTACTCTCTCCCTCTAGCGTAGGGGCGTCCACATGAGCTCATCTTGTGAAACACGGATCATTTTCCAAATCAGAACTACACCCATTGATGTTATATCCTGTTTCTGCTGCTGCAGAGATGAACGTTCAAGAAACAAATGCTGTAAAAAATTAGACAGTAATTGTAGACCACATTTAGAGTGCGAAATGTTTCTCTGCTTCTCTTGAAAGACCTTCCTTAGTAATATGAGGTTTGATATGTTGACTTATCATTGTTGATATGGGACACTCTTCTTTGTCTTGATAGTCACATTGGTATTTGTATGTTGTGCAGCGTTTGTGTTGCAGTCACAGGAACAAGGGTTTCATGCATGGTATTAAACAGCAAAGAGTAAAACTGCTTGAACTTTATACACACATACCAGCCTCTACTTGTTAATGCCAGCAGGGGGTTACTGGAGCCTCTCTGTGTCTGTGTGTGCAGTTTTTAGTATGTTGTTATTTCCTGGTCCTTGGGGGAGGGCTTCCCTGATTTTGGTTGTATTCAGTATGGACTGGGGCCAGTGTGAAATAGTTCAAAAATAGGAGTATAATTAACTTTATTAGCTTCATATATAAGCTAGTAAACATACAGATGTTTTTCTGCCCGTTTTCTGCATGGAATTGAAATGATACATGGTCTGAGGAGTAAATATGCTTGCTAATATTCTCAGATGTTTACCTTAAAAAATTTCTTCTTGTGAACCTTGTTTACAGTGTAATACCCAGTGTCAAAAGTCAGTGCAGACTTAGACAAATATGCCTGTGACAAAGGTGGTTTCCTGTGCAGTATGTGAGAAATTCATCACCTTTGAAATCTTACACTTTGTTCAGGAAAGTCTGAAAATTAACAAAACCCAGAAACTTGTACTTAAGTGCACTTTGGTATTACCTCCTTGAGATGTGTTTTCTCTCAGACCACTTTTGGGAACAAGACGACAGATGAGTCACCCTAGAATCAGTGATTTTCTTTCCAGAGACCCTAAGTCTGTTTCCCAGAAGAGCTATTCCTCTGTGAAAATTTAGGGTGATAGTGAAATAAAGTAGCCAGACTTAAAGAAAACTCTGTCGTCAGTCATTTTCCCTCAGCGTGCCAGGGGGTTTTCTGATTCTTTGAATACAGGAGGAAAAGAGATTTGTTGTTCTTGTTCCATGGCCTGCCCCTTTCATTCATTCTGCTCCTAATGTTACTGACATCATATTGCAGTATCTGTCAGTGGTGGTGGTGGTCGTGTTAGACTTCAGCTATTTAGAATGATTCTGGATTTCTTATATATCAGGAATGTAAATGAGAATGTATGTTACTTTTGGTTTCTTTTTTCAACCATCTTCCTGCTCCATAAACTTTGCATTGAAATCTTTACTCAATACGTGAAACATTGACCTGAAGAGGGAAATCTTCAGTGTTTGCTTGCAGCAATATTGGCAATTACACATGCAAATGAACTCACAGATTAGTGGGGCAGCTTTATCTCTGATGACTATGAACGTTTTTCTTTCCTCTTAAGAAGACAAGCTGGTTTCCCTCTCCTCTTTGTGAAGAATTTACATCCAGTAACCATTCTTGTTGCAGGACCCAGGTAATCTAAATTGAAAGCCAGGCTGCTGGGTTTTATATTGTCATTGCTTTTCTCCTTTTCTTTAATTGTTGCAGCTGTGATAACTGTATCTGTGACGTTTGCAAAAGTGTTCATATCAGATGGAAGGGTGAAGCATGATGCTTTTCTCATGGCAAAGTGGATCTGGCTCATAGGTATGCAGATGGAATGTATTGCACCAGTAGTGTGACATTCCTGCTATTGAAATATGGTGATACTGTTTTTGGATGCAAAGTTATTAACTGTTCTAGTTTATACTGAACACTTCATGTTGCTCCCCACTCAGAACCCTGGGGGAATGAATATTATTGACAAATCACTAGATGTGCACAGTTGTTTTTCCTTTTATTTGGAGCATCATTCCTGATTCACTGGACCAGTGGAATCATACAGAAGAATGCATGATCCTAGGTCATTTTTCTTGCTTTTCCCTCCACTAAAATTAGGAAGTAGCCCCCAGCAGTAATTTGTAATGTTGATATTTGTCCAGCAGAAAACAAGCTGATGTAATCAACTTTGTCTGTGGACCATCATTGGAAAATACTGGATGGAAACCAATGTGTGCTGGATCTGGATCAGTGATTTGGCAATGGTCAAATGCCAGTCTTCCAATGTTCTTGTGGACAGACTTGCATACAGGTAAGAGAGTTTTGGCACTGGAAGTATTGATCAGCTTTCTTTTTATAATGAGCATGCAATTTATCTTATACAGATATATTCACAAAAATATATAATTCATATGTGTTTTTAAAGGCAGGTTATTCTTAAGATAACATTAATAGTAATTTTACACGTCTGAAATTTTAACTCTGTAGGAATTTCTTCCCTATCACATGCACACATGGACACCTCTTTTTTTAACTAGTTTTAAAATATTAGATAAAAATCAACTAGAATAGTTTAAAAATAAAGTTTACCTGAGATTTCTGAAAATGGCCAAAAGTTACTAAATTCCCATCTCTTTTTAAAGTGAGTCATAAATATGACTTCCTCAAGCTCTTTTGAAAGTCCCAGCTGTATGTACCTGGGAAATGCTTTTATATGACAGTGTTTTGTACCCCCACCTTCCTGACCGCATTATGTCATGAAAACAGTCTTTGTCTTTCTGTAGAATTCTCACAAATGTTTGATGCTAGAATGAAAATAAGAACTTAGCAAGAAATATGCTTTTCCTCTGATAGAAAAATGTACAAAAGACATTCCAGTGCATGAGGGGTTCCTCTGCTTATCAGAGACCTGAAAATTTTCCCGCCCTGCCCTTCCACTCCAGCTGTACAAGTGATAGCATTGTAGGTCCATGTGAGAAATAGAACAGGTTCAAAAGTACAAATATTTTGTTTACCCGGTTTGGTTTTGTTGTAAACAAAACTGTTCAGTTTGCTATATTAAAAATACTATGGTGCTGGGTATTTGAAAGGGGCAGCTTCTACTGATGTTTCATTTCAGTTTGAGAGTTTTTTTGCTGCTTGCACTGTTTCCATTAGGGTTAAATGTTGCACTTCTTAGAGCAAACAGCACATTTAATTCTCTGAAGTTCCTAAATGGTGTGATGTGATGAGGGAAAGCACTGTTTGGGCCTATCCCTTTTGCATTCTGAAGGACAGAATTATATCAGGGAGGATAGGTGTTGCTTTTTTCTGGTTGTGTGCTTTAGCAGGAGTACTTAATGAAGCGTTTTCTCTAGCTATTTAGCACAGTCTATGTAGAATGTGTATAGGAGGCTGCCATGGGCTAAGCAGGGCTAAGCAGGGCATCGGCAGCCTTGTTCCTGTCAGCTGCTGTTGAATGCCCTGTGCTCTGCCAAAGTGGCCTCAGTGTTCTTTTGAGGACTCTATCGCATATACATTATATCTCATTTATATCTCATTTACACTGTGGTATGGAAGTGCAGGAGTACTTAAGATGAGTAATGCTTGGGTCTTCTAATGTGTTGGATTTATGATATTCTACAGCGTGCCTGTGCTGCCCTTCCTTACCTCTCCCTTCTGTTTTGCTTCTCAAGGTGGGATCTTGAGGTCATAGCAGCTACTTGTGTTATAATCCCCTCGTGATTCAGACATGCTATCAGCAAGATTAACAGTGCTTTTGCTTTTTTTTTTTTTTTAAATACTGGTGACTTGCTATTGGGACTGTGAGCAACAGCACTGGAGGAGAAAGTCACTGGAGTCTTTGACTCCATAGAACATGTGGCTCACTGGGACAGATGTAGGTAAAGGAGACTTTGCCCTAGGAACTTGAATTTGATATGCTCTTTTAGTGGGCAGTGGAACCCAATCCATGGGTTTAATCAAATCCAACTCTTACTCCCTTTCTGATGAAAGTCAGGTGGATATATAGAGTTATTTTTTTTCATTTAAACAGCATTGGAATAAAAAAAAAAGCACTTGTAGATGAATTTATCTTGTCTCCTTAATGCATGGATGCAATATGTGACATTGTTGATTGTGACTTCCAGAATGTGTAATAAAAGTCTGAAAATGCTTTAAAAATGTTATCCAGGTGCTAGAAACTTCCAGTGTATTAGCCTTTGAAGTCGAATTGGATTTTGCTTTTCAGAATGGTTTAAAAAAAATTGTACAGTATAGTGACTGAACTCCTTGTAAGGGCTAAGATTTGTCTTCAGATTGCTCATTTCACATTTCTCCATGTAGGTAATGGGGATCGGAGAAGGTCAGATAGAATTTCCATAGTTGGTGTCAGCGGAAATTCAGCATAGCACCGTACTTATTTTGTTAATCACAAGGGTGGGGTTTTTTCTAGGTTTGAATTTTTATTTCAGTTTTCAGTATGGGGAAACATGAATTTCACATGAAGAAAAGGGTGGTCTATGGCTTATGTATACCTTCAGAGTTAACCAATTTGCATACTTAAGGTTGGAATTTTTTCTTTGTGTGGTTCTCTGATCTTTTTGAGCATGGAGGGGGTATGTGGGGAATCCTTAAAACCCTAGTAACTCATTCAGATTGGAATCACTTTAAATTATGCTAATAAATAAGAAAATCCACACATTCCTGAATTTATAGATAATTAATGTTTTAAAATAGTACATATTATATTGTGAATACTTCCTTTATATTGACTTCTTTTAAGGCAAAGTGCATCCCTGATAGCAGGGGGTTTATATGTGGGGTTTTTTAAATTCTTTTGTCTACAATGTGTGCTTACACTGCCTCTTAGCTCCCAAAACTCTTCCTGAAGAATGCCTTGAGACTTTTAGGGGAGAAAAGGTGGTAGTGAGCAGAGGGGTGGAGGGTTGCTGGGAAGAGGTCAGAGCTTTAGACTTAAATTGCTGTGGAACATAACTCTTATTTTCAGAAACACTTGAAATATCACTCATCAGCAAGCTGATGAGTTTTGTTTCACTTCCTATGGAATTTACAGACTTGTGTTAAGATAATTTTACTTTAAAAAGAACTGCAATTTTTTTCTGATTAGTATGACCTACCAAGTACTTCTTGTTCTGTAATGAACAGCTGGGAGAACCCCTTGAGAACATGAGGTCTGTTGGTGTTTTAGTTGTAAGTGAAATACATCAGATACAAGAGTTAACTGTGAACTTACGCAGCAGATCACTGATTTAGTACGTTTTAATTCTCTGTCACAGAACTGCTTCTGTGAAAATGCATCTAGTTAAGAATGAACACCAGAGAAGCGCTGCAGTAGACACGGGCTTCATGTCATGTTGGCTTCCTGTTTAAAAAACAGTAGGCTGGCAATTTTAAAGGGACAGTGACAAAGTGATGACCAGGTGCCAAGTGCCAGCTGTCCTTATTCACCAGATTGAAGAAGAATTGGATAAAGAAGAAGAAGAGGTGATGGTTTTCCTGTGTCGAGACCTTGCGCCTGACTTGGCCACTGCTGACCTTAGAGAGCTCTTGGTGGCTTTGAATGAGAGGGAGAAATTGACTTTTCTTGGCTTGTCTGAGCTGTTGTACAGAGTTAAAAGGTTTGACTTGCTGAGGAGGATCTTGAAGACTGAGAAAGCAACAGTGGAAGCTAACCTTGCCAGAAGTCTCAGACTTGTCCCTGATTACAGGTAATATATCTATTTCAGCTTTCAAGGCTACTCTATTTTGTTCAAAATATGTGCTGGTTGTTTTGGTGTGGTTTTTTTTTGTGGGTTTGTTTTTTGTTTCTTCTTAAAATATGTCTTGGAGGTAAAAGAAAAGCAGAAAAAGGCATCGTATCTAGAATTATAGTGACAAGAATATATCAAGTTTAGTCCCCCAAATGAGCCTTAGTAGCTTCTTAAAAGTCATGGCATTAGAAGCATCTATCTTTAAGGAGTTTATGTAAGTTAATCAATAAAACCAGTGATGTTTGTACAGTTCCAGATTAGCAGGTAGAAGTGAGGCTGTAGAAGAACATTGTTAGTTAGAGAGCTTCTTTTCTAGTTTGCTTAGGGTACATAGCCTTGTCGTATAGGGGACCTGTTTCTTAATACCTTTTACTCTGTAGTTTTAAGATGCTTAAATTAAGAAGCTCCAGCTATTTTCTTTTAAAGACTTCAGAAAAAAATGCGTGTACTCATAAGGAAAATTCTTCTGTGTTAACTTAACCCTGTAACTACTAGGTAAAAAAGTTAAAGATGTGTTCTGTTGTCTCATTCTCTTACTTAATCTCTATTGAAATATTAAGAAGATTTCTGTTTTCCTAACAGTGGCTATTACACAGTCAGTCTGAGTAACTCGGGTGCTGATGAGCTAGAGTAGGTATTTTGTATTTGGATCTTGGAGCAGGGTAGGCTTTTTTCCTGTTTAATTGGGAATGGTACATTAAGACTGGAAAATGGGGGAAGTTGGGTAGTTGGGGGGGGTGGGATCTTGCTGAAAGCTAATCCTTTAGAAATGTTTCAACTTTATTTCAGGGTACTAATGGTAGAGCTTAATGAGAATCTGGAAAAAGAAGAAGTGAATTCTCTTGGTTTTCTACTCAGAGATTACACACCTCGTATGAAGATGGCAAAAGATAAGGTAATGTCTTTCTGCTGGTCTTCTCTGGAGCAATGAGAAATTGAAGTAAAAATGGAACTAGCTAGACAGCAAAGGAGGGGTGGCAGTACTGCAAGGGACAGTGAGGCAGGAGTAGACAGAAGTGAGGAAGTGGAGAAGGAGTCATGGCTTCTATTTCATTTTTGTTTTTTAATTCAAGGGAAGAAGCATAAAAAACAGTAAGAGGGAACAATGAAGAGTTGCTGTAGTGAATGGTGTTAGCATGAACCTTATAGGCAGAAGGCATAAAAAAACCCTTCAGTATTACTGATCTGGAAGTTCATATACAAAGCATCTCAAACCAATAATCGTATTGAATGTATCTTGAATTACAGGGTCACTTTTTATGTTTGTGCTCTGCTTCACTTAACAAAAGAACAGCTTTATTTTAATTATGTCTTTCTCTGTACATTTGCATTCTGCATATTTATTTTAAATGCTCTGAGAAAGCAGAGATTCATCAGAGAGAGTTCAGACAACTTGACCACTGTGCATAGAAGACTGAAGATTTCTGTCTTCTTCCTTTGAGGTTTTTTCTTTTTGTCTAACCAAAGGAGAGAGGCCCTGCAAATTCCCCAAAGCCTTTCTTACCTCTTGCTTTGCGGCATTCCAAGTAGCTGGCTTTGTAGCAACAAAGAAATGCAAAACTGTTTCCTCAAAAACTTTTATTTGTTTTTAAGAATATCACTTCCTAGTTTTCATTACTCTTATGATAATACCAAGAATTCATATATGTTCCAGATAATTTTCTTAGTGTTTCAGAAGATAATGTCCCTAGTTCTTGAATATACAACCTTTATGACCTCCCCACTTTATTTTCTGGGTTGCTTTGTTACTTACTGATAGAGAACAAATTACTGATATGACAGTTTGGTTTTCTGTTGCTATTCTAGAGTTTTCTAGCTCTTGTGATTGACCTGGAGAAACTAAATTTGGTGGCTCCTAATCAACTGGATTTGATAGAAAATTGTTTTCGAAATATTCACAGGATAGACCTGATTAGGAAGATTCAGAAGTACAAACATGAAGGTAACATGCTATTTTTGGACTGGTAACTCTTGATAGCAAGGATCAGATGTGCTCTTACTGAAGATAAAATTATGAGTTACAAGTCAGAATATTTGCATGCTTCACAGATTTAGGCTTTTAAAACAGTTGATACAACATGGTGTATTTCTCTGTGTGTTTCTGTTAAATTTTCAGCTTTAATGTCCTCCGTTCATTCTCAGCCAGTGTATGTAAATGCACTTCAGGCATCTCTCCCTAATCTCAGTCTGATTGATCCTCCTTATAATTCAGGGGTAAGTATACAATAAATCAGACAGATTTACTTCTAAATATTGCCAGACATTGAAAGGGAATTCATCTTTGCAAAGCCTAAGGAATGAGAGATTGCTAGTAACTAAAATATTACCTGGTTTATTTCTCTTATTCCTTTTATTTGCTGGGTTTAGGGTCTGATTTAAATCTTCTGACTGAGAAAGATCCCCTTTAAAGAGCTTCTGTGATTTTTTTTTCTTATTAGTTGGGCATATAAAATGCGTATCTTGAAAGTTTGTTCTGCTGCTCTGGGGGGAGAGAAGTTTTGCTTTGACTGTTCTTTGCAAAACGTATTATTCTTCTTTGTACTTCTGGACTTTGCAGGGAGAGTAGCTTTTTAACTTTGGAAGCTGAAGGTTATGGCTTTTTAAGGAGAGCTTTTTGGATTTTTTTGTGTTTTGTTTTAATCTCGTTTTAACAAAGATATCTCAGTATGTCAAGTCATCGAATCCTATTGCATGCAGTATTCTTTATATTTGGGTTAGGTCTGATATTGTAATAGTATGACCTTTATTAAAGTGTTTAGTCTTGCTAAATTAATTTGATGAGATTATTTCTGTCATGTATTTGGTACATATGTATGTATAAAGCTTATAAACAAGACAGCAGTGATGCAGTTTGTCTTTTCTAACACAGCCACAACAGCTTTGTTTCCCATACTACCAATGGGAAAGCGTTTGCATTGTCTTTCTATATTATGATAATATTGTCAGAATTTCCTTTCTAATTCAGTGGAAGTTCCTCTCTGCTGCTCTGTAGGAAACAAAATTCCCATCTTCAGAGCTTTTTGTTTGTTTTACTATTTTAGGGTTTAAGCTTTTCTTTGCTGTTCATGGCAAACTGGTATTTTTTTTCTGAGGAGGAAGGATTTGGGATTTTTGTTTGTGGTTTTGGTAGGGGTTTTTTACTTGTTATTTTGTAATTCTAATTAGCTGACAGATGTGAATCTAAAATATGTAATCCTTTTATTGAGGAACAAAAATACTATTGTCTTACATTTTGGAACATATGATTATTAATTCTTGAAGGAGAGAGGGAAAATATACCTTTTCTTCACTTTAGATCCAGAATGTGAACAAAGAAAAACCACAGAATGGACAAAGTCTTATTCTGGGTAAGAGCATTTTATCTGAGCTTTGATAATCTGAAAGGGCCAAATGATGCATTTCATTGTATCAAAAGGACTGTTGTTTGATAGTTGTGTTTATGGCTAGTCCAGTTGATATCAGCAGGAGCGGAGAGTATTTGGTACCTCTGAAAACTGAGTGTTGCCTTATTGTATGCTCTTGTATTTGCTTTGCTTGTGCTGCCAGATCTTAAAACTTTATTGAAATTATTTTGGGCCTCCACTGCCACAAATTTTTAACAGAATAAATAGTTTCTTAATAAAATAATGGGAAAGGTTGACTAGCCAGCTCTGGAGGCCCACATAGTGCAGCTGTGTCCATTAAGTCTTGACTAGGAACTTTTAGTGTCAGTTCAGTGGTGGACTCTCCACCACGCCAAGCAGGAAGTTGTCCAGTGAGTACCAGGTTCTTATCATGTGTGTTGTGTTCTTTCTGGAAACCCAAAATACCTCTCAAATATAGTGATTTTTAAAAGAGTAGTTGGCTGTATTGTCTCAATGTAGGAGAGATTTTTTGTTTATTCTAGTCACAAGATATGTAGAATGCAATCCAAATAGCATTTTAGAGGTGAAAATTTTGTTTTTTTTTTTAACTTCAGTAGCATACATAGAAACTAAGAGGCCCAGATGAGCGAGAACTTGGCTGAACTATATAGAGTCCTCTTTAACTGATTTGGTGTCAAAGAAATGTCACTGGTACCTACATACTGAGATTACTTCTGTATGTTTCAACTGCAGCAGAACCAGTCCACATGTCCATTCAGGAATCGGGACCAGAGTCACATAAGGTATGTGCTTGTGCATATGTATGCATGTAAGTATAACAAAAACCTCTGCAGGTATTTACCTTAGTTTTCTTTGTGTTTCATTTTGAGATTTCCTTTAATTGAATCCAAACAGAAGGATGTGTACATCCATTATCTTCCTCAGCCATAAACAGGTTCTATGAACTGCTTTTGCAGAATATATTTTTAATATAAAATGGAAGCAGAAGCGTGCAAAATGCATGCACACAGAACTTGTATATTTATTAGTGGAGGCTAAGTCAAAACCTGTTGGAAGTCAGAACTGCTGCGATCTGCATTGGAAATGGCAGGGCTTCTTGCATGCAGTAAATTTTGTGCTTTATTCTCTTCCCGTCCTTTGTTCTTCAGGTAAGACAGACATGTTTTGGGTATTAATGGTAAGAATCAACTACTACTATTTTCACTAGCTGTCCTGTAGGCCAGGAACCAGGGAGTTACCTATAGCAAATTGATTGTAATTTTTTTAAGGGGAGAGGAATTGTGATAGAGTCATTACGGATTATTTAGGAACAAGGAAGTTGTTCCACTAAATAAGGAAATAAATATTGCTCTGATGAGCAGCGCCTGCTTGTGTACATGAAGAACACAAAAGTTCTCTACATTTATTATGAAGTTTATAGCTCCTAACATCTCAATAGCAGTTACACTTAAGGAAAGTAGTTTGGAAGTACTATAAGAAGGATCATTGCTGTCACAGTCAAGGTCTTTAAAAACCCCCATACAGGTTTGGCTTTTTTGGTTTTGGTTTGGTTTGGGGTTTTTTGGGTTTTTTTACGTTTGAAGATGTGTCCAGTGTTAAGGTTCAGTCTCAAACTTGCTTCTCTCATTTCTGTTACAGTCTTAGTCTTTGTTTAAGGATCATTATGGTAGTAAGATTGCACAAGGATGCACAAATTAAGCCTGTACTAGAAATAGGGGGAAAAAAATCATTACTCCATGTCTCGTGTTTTTTTGTTTTTGTTGTGTAGGTAAGACATACCACATCCTAGTAGATAGACTTCTGCTAGCTACTCTATGGAAAAACAACATAATGTAATTGAATAGATCTGAGGTGGATTTGAGAAAAAATCAAGTCTGTACATGGAGAGAGTGACTAACTAACTTAGTATTTGTCCTTCACATTTCTCAGGTGTTTGATGATCAGTACAGAATGCAAAGTCAACCTTTAGGAATATGCCTGATAATAGACTGTATTGGCAATGACACAGGTAAGTCTCTGGAATTTGAAGTTCCTTATCTTGTCAATCTTGGATAATTAGAACAGTTTAGTATAAAGAATATGATGTGCCTTTACCAGACAGACTAGGTTAATGTTGTCCTAGTCAGCTAGTCTATCAATTCTAGTAAGTTTTCTAAAGCAGAGAGTCAGAAGGCCCAACCTGAGGTTAAAGCCAACTGTCCTAACCATTGCAAACAATGTTTTGGGTTTTTTTTTGGCACAGAATCTCTGAATCAAAGAATTTATAAGGGGATGAACTAAATTTTGGGAGCGGAAAAAAGGTTGTTTGGGGACCAACAGAATAGTTAAACTACAGTCATACAGTAGGTTATTGGCACTGATGGTAAAGATAGTGTTTCCCACCAGTTAACAAAACCAAAACTGTTGTGGATTTAAAGCGTAATCATATAGGACACCACAGATTTTGAATAGCTGAATGCACGTGATCCTTTATTAATAATGTACCTAGGCTTCTGTTACATCTTGCACAGTTTAATTGAAACCATCATCATAGCTTTATAGGGAGAGGAATTTTCTTCCTTCCCTCTTGGTTTAGTTAAATAAATAAATAAATAAAATTTGCATGTAGAATTCAAAGTAGTCAGTGCTATGGTTAAAATGTGGGTTTTTCCTGATTGCCTTTGTAGAATCAAAAAATTAGATTCTTGCATAAGCAAAAAAAACCCCACTTTCTAATCATTGGAACACGTGCTCTTCATGAGCTCATATGGTCATTTCAGTACTCGTACAAGAACAGAAAGTGTAAATGTGATAGAGGAAGTCTGCTGACTGGAAAGGACAAAAATGGGTTACATGTTTAGCATCTGGCATGTCAGATACACCTGCAAATCATGGCTCTGCTGCTGTTGTGCCAAAACCACCCAAAGTAAGTCTTAATGTGCCTCAGTCTTCATGCATGTCTGCATTGGATGCAGAAACAATTAAATCGTGTACGTCTCAGATGTTTAATGTCACCAGTGCATCATCAGCGTTTTAACATGATACTTTCACTGAAATATGTTACTGTGCTAGTGAGATTCAGGAGAGGCAGGGCATGCGGCATTGCTTAAAGGAGCTTGTTAGAAAGACATTCACTACTCTGTTGAGTTGTTGTGCAACACAACTTCTGAAGTCTGCAAATACGAAAGAAAGAGAAGAGGGTAAGGAGAATATTAGGAATTGTATCTGTGGCATGCATTAGAGCCTGTAGCTATCCCAAAATTTGATCTGAGGAAGCTGAACCAGTAATAGATACTGTAGGATCAAGGATTACAACAATTGAAAATGCCCAGTGTAAACAATATGAATTCATCAGATGCTGATAAAATTCAAACCGAAATACACCTTGCTGTTTTGTAAATAGCTGCTTTTGACTTTTCCATTTAGAAGCAAATTTTTATCTTTACATTGTAAACAATCAAGGGGAGAAAAGGGTAATTATTTATGTAGAGTGGAAATGCTCAAAAATCAGTGGAGGTTTGTTGGGAGATGATTACTGTTGAAGAAACAGATGTCTTCTGATCTCAGGTTGCAGCATGTAATGCTGTGTTTCATCTTGCCTTAAAGTAAAATTGCTGTATCCAAAGCTTACCATGTATAATTTCTGATTCATCATTAAACTAAGGTATCAGCTCTAAGTTTGTTTAGTTTAATTTTTTTAATTGTGACATTTAGAGTGTGTGTATGGTCTAAGGTGATGCCAAGTTTTGTGTCTTTGTATGTGTACATCCTCATGAGATAAGTAAATTATAGGAAAAGCACCCGTTGCTGTAACTCTCATTTTTTCGTATGTACTGCTGCCCTCTAATGGATGAAGTGCTTCATCAAGTATACAACGGCTAAACGGTATTAATACTGAATTTTGAGAGCATATTTTATTGCCTAAAATAGAGATTTTCCTTTCTATTTCCAAATAAAAACATTTCTGGAAAGTTTTTGAATTATTTTACAAAACTTAGTCAAACCAAAAGAACTGGAGTGAAACTATAATTCCTGTTTATCACCTCACTATAGTATCGAGTTTGTATCTACCCTGTATTTTGCTGAGGAAAGTTACAAGTTCTGTTCCCCATTTTCTCTATGAGCTTTTTGAGGAGAACAGTGTGGTAGTAGAACTGCTTTGCTGCCAGTTACCTCTGAAATAGCCTCTACTAATTAGGGATTGTTAAACTTCTGAAGTCAGAGAACAGTCTAGCTTCCTGTGTCTGTAAGGCATTTTACGTAAACATGGCACTTGATATTTCCTGTCATATCAGCAACTGTGCATGGGCAATGTATGTGTGGTTTATACTAAAGATATGATGCTACAGGTATGAGTCATAGTAGTAGCTTGTGGTTCTCTGAACGCTTAAAAAATACATAGTGGTTAAAACCACAGGTATCTGGTTTCACTCCCATATTAATAAACATCCAAAGTAGTTATTTTGCGCATAGCACATTTTCCTGCAGCACAAGTTAACACAAATACAGTAGAGTTAAATCTTGATTTTTGGCTATTTACAGTTTTAATTTCTAACACATTTAAAAGGGTTCATTGTCCAGACTTTTTTCCCCCTGAAAATGTCATTCTATCACAGTTAAGACTCCAGTGTCCATTCTCCACCTGGAACTCATCACTTAAAGTCTGTTTTATATAATAGGATGCATAAATGACTGCAGCAGGTTCCTTTTTTTGACTGATGAAAAGGAGTCTCTGTTTCCTGTGCAGTTCTGTGTAATAACCATTCATAGTAATTTTGACAAATTAAAAGGTGAAAGACATCCCATGCTACCTAGATAACTCCTTACCCTTTCAAGAGTGTTCTGTGTGAAGCATTTTTTAATGTTTTCTCTTGCCTGATATTTTAAGTCCTACGAACTTAGGGTACCAGCTCTAAATGAAAGCATGCAAGTATCTGAGGAATTTGGAACAGATCACGTGTCAAATAATAGTTTCTTTGCTGTCATGAAGTACATAGCTCATATTAAAGACAACATGCATCTAGCACTATAAGTGTGTAATGTCTGTGATCAACATCAAGTACTCCCGATCTTTTAATAAACATTTTGTCACAATATTCATTGTAAATACTTTAAATAAATATTTCCAGTAGCAAAATACTGTAAATACTGCAATTTAAGATAGTTGAGATTGAGCCTTGATGTGCTGTGATTCAATTACATCTTCCTTTTTACAGATTTGTTGGAAGAGACCTTCAGAGGCTTAGGCTATGACGTTCATTGTTACAGGTATTTAAATATGAACACCATGAATCAAACATTGCTTGAAGTTGCAAGGTTGCAGAAGCACAGAAATTGTGACAGCTTCATTTGCATATTGGTCAGCCGTGGGAGTCCTCAGAGCATCTTCTGTACAGACCATACCTTTTCTGGATTCCCTTTGGAACAAATAAAGAAATACTTTACAGCAGATTCATGTCCTGAGCTCCGAGGAAAACCGAAGCTTTTTTTTATTCAGAGCTATATTGTTCCAGAAAATGACCAAGAATGTACTAGTCTGTTGGAAGTAGATGGGAATGATGAGAAAATCATTGCTAATGCAAAAATCCCTTGGAAAGTCACTATCCCCCAAGTGGCAGACATCTTTTGGAGTCAGTGCAAGGTGGATGTGTCTACACTAGAAAAATCTCCAAGTTCATCCTCATATTATCTGCGTTGTCTGGCTGAGCTACTACGCAATCCTCATAAAAGGTAAATAAAACAAAAAGGAAAAAATAACCTTTTTCCTATGACAGCCTACTGTCCTAGAGAAAGAGAAACCTTAAGTTTCATCCCATCTAGTCCTGAAAAGCGTCTTCATGCTGTGTGATAGGTTAAAAGACAAGTATGCCTGATCCTGGAATGATGGCACAGGAAGGTAGTCTAAAGTAGGAGTGAATTTTCTGATTCTGGACAGTAAAATGAAAGTGTATTATGGCACAGGGGCTCGCAGAGTGAGAAAGGAAGAACCTGTCCTAGGTAATCTATGTCAGTGTTTTAGACAGGATTGGAAATCTTCCTTCTCCGAGGTAACGAGGTACACACTAGGCTTCTGTCAAATTGAGGATTGCCTTTTTTCATTTAGAAGTGCTCTGCTTGCAAATATAGACAGTGCCTAAGTTCGGGGCAAAGGCAGTTGAGAGGGAAGGATTTTGTCCTTTCTTTAGATCTAATTAACCCTCCACTCAGGGAGCCACTAGATTGCCAATTTGTAATCTTGAATTTAAACTACCAGAAAACTGTAGTCTATCTAAAGAGATTATCAAAAGGAATCTGAGCAAAAATCAGATATGTTTGGATATATAACTTACCAACAAAGGCTTTCTTTGTACAATTGATCTATGCAGGAGTTAGCAACTGTTTTTCAAAGTAGTTGTTGTGGATAACGTTTAGTACCTTTTTACAAACCCTTAACCCTTGTAATGAAATCACAGATCATGATGTCAGCATAACCAATATCACGACGGTGATTTGGGGTATAACAGATTGTCTCCAAAATGAATATTCAGCCTTGGGTTTTAGAGGTGTGACCTCTGCAATAAAGACTGAAATTTGGAACTCTCTCCTTGCTGAGTCCAAAGTTGTCTTCTCTCTTGTGGATTCTTAAATAGTGTCTTGCTTCATTCTCTAATAGAAAGCTTTTACTTTTGTTGCTGCAGGAAACTGTCTGTATTAGACATCCATACGGAACTGAACAGAAAAGTCTATGAATGGAATAAGAATGCTGACCCAAGCCAACAATACTCTCTTCTGCTGCAGCACACACTGAGGAAGAAACTTTTTCTTTCCCCCCCTTAACTGCTGTTGGAAAGGACATTTCTGAAGTGGCTAACGAGAAACACTTACTATGATCCAGACAGTTTCACAGATACTTTTACTTTATGCATTGTTATTGCATGTATATCTAAAGTCCCTATTGGTTCCAAATCCAGGGATTTAGAAGCATTTTGGTGTGTTAAGGCACTAGACTTTATATTTTAATACAGAAGGCTCTGAAAGCTTGGATGAGAATGGCAGCTATCGTATAGCACTGCAGCAGATCGTACAACAGGTAAACAGGGTGGAAAGAACTCTACACTGTATAGCTGTTGGGTTTTCCAGTGTTTTGTGTTTCTATTGTTTCATTGGTTGCTTTTTAGCATACCTATTAGCAGTGCACTGATCGAGATTCTTCTGTTGATGTTTAAAACAAATACAAGCCAGTGCAAAACACTGAAATTCACTGGGTACTTTCCGCAGAACCTAATAATGGAAAATGTGTCAGGAAAGAATGCCTACACAGCAACGCCAGTTCTTCGTTAACAAGTTCTGACTTGCGTGCCTCCACAGACTGACAAAACAGAAAGATGGTCTTTTAAATAATTTGGATTCCATGTGCCTGCTGCATTAGAGGTTGTGATTCACCCAGTACCTCATGATGTGAGTACTGTCCACAGCACACAAGGGTTATACGTTAATAAATGAGACAGTCTGCCATGTTTTGGTCTAACTATGGTTTCCATTGATGCAAAAATGAGTCTACATGTGGCAGGGCTTTACAGTAATCTACCACACAGTTAAAAAAAATGTGGGATTTTGGCAGATGTTTTGTGGAAGCTGAAACATGATTCACACTTGTTGCACCACACAGAGTTGTAAAAGTATACTTTATCATATTTGAACCTAAATGTGATGTTACAGCCACTGGCTCTTAAGACTGCATTAAATTAAACACCCCACGCTCACTGTTTGCTTATGAAAAGTGATATGTATTTATTAATTGATTTTTTTTTTTCAAGTTGCCTTTGTTCTTCTGAAAAAGACGAGTGAAAATTGTCCTAAATACAGACATTTTTCTCCAGGGGAGCAGATGCCTAACACAAAGGGTTCAGTTAACCTGCTTGTTATATAACAGTATAACCTGGATGAGTTATATTGAAATTTGTTGTCACTGAATTTATGGCATTCCTTTCCCTCCTAAAGCAGGCCACTTGCAAACTTTTAATACTTCTAATACAGTCTCCTGTCCAAGAAAAAAGTTCAAGGCCTTGGCATGCCTTGCTTGATTTCTGCTGTAGCTACACCATACATCCTTCTAGCATGTGTTTCATGCAAGCAAAAAGCAAAGGGGGTTTTGCTAATATAGGGTATTCTAGTTCATTGAGCAAATGTACTGCAAAAAGATTTTTTTGCTAGTGTAGCTGCGTTTGATTTGAGCAAAAAGCAGGTGTGCTTACACATATGTAACTTCACCAACAATGCCTTTCATTGTAGACCAAGTCTAACAGGCAGCTAGCCTGCTGATACTATACATTGTATACTGTCAGTATACATTTGTATATTGACAATAATTAGGAGGGCTCAGCCAGTAAACTTATTCTGGTAACAGTGACTTTTTATTCCTTGATACTATGGTCTACTTGGGTGTTGGCTTGACATAATTTTTATTAACTTTTTTTTTTAAAACAGGCTTCTTAAGTTTCTTTCATAAAAATGAAAATGAGTTTTCAAGTAGCTTCTGCAATTGAAAGTAAAAATCACTTTTATTTGGCAAGGAGTAGATACCAAAGTCTAAAAAGTGCTCTGGAGTCCGTCCTTGTTATGTGATATAGACCCAGTCCGTTGCTGGCTTAAGAGGTTCCTAAACTGCTGATTAATGAGGATTTTTAAGGGTATAATGAGCAGAAACTTGCTGAAGTTCTACTTTATAGTCTTTATCCATATAAAATGTTAATATTAATATATATATTTATTTATATTAATGTACCATTTTATATAATATATAAAGTACATTTTATATCATTGTGATAAATCTTCACTCAGTATCTTTTTTTTTTATTTTAGATTCAGTTTTATTTGCATGTTGACTCTAGGAAGTTGCATACATGGTTGTGATGAGAAGAAATTTTTGCACAATTTAGAAAAATAATTCACCTGTATTGCAAGCCTATGCATTCCAGACTTTTCTCTTTCCACTTCATAAGCTGTAGCGTCCTCTTTAATAAAAGTATATGGAAACTTTTTAGTAGCTTTGAATTGGGAAATGCAACCCAAAATTTTACGTCAAACTATGGGTACATGTGTTATTTGTGTTACTGTAATTATGTAGGCACAGGCATAAGAGGAAAAATAGAAAATAATATTTTGCAAAATCTGACATTCTCTAAAAACTTGTACTCTATGAATGTTAAAGTGAAAATACTAAATCTAATTTCATGATGTTATAGGTGTGGAAATAAATGCATCATAGCAGGGCAGGTCGAGGGGACAGGTCTTCCTTTCAGTTTACTATTTTCTAAGAAAGGGCCTATTGAACTGGTCCTTTTCTTAAAGTAGTGTCATATTGCTTCTGGCTTTAAAAATACTTTGTGTCTTAAAATTACATTCATACCCATTCCATACACTCACGTAGAGAACTTACTGCATTCCACCAACAGCAGGGCCTGTATTATATGTGATAGGTGATAAAAATAGCATTCATTTCTAACCCTGAATATTTAATAACTGACTACCTTACAATAAAATAAAGCACAAGGGTAATTTTGAAACTCTACCTTGCTTACATTTCATGGGGTAAGAGAAGGATTATAAAATGACAGATTTGGAATCTTAGAAGTTACTTCCTGTAGTGGCTGGTAAATGAAGCAAATGGTGTGAAACAAGTAGGTTTTCTGTGGTTGTAGAAATCAGATGTGATTCCTAGTTATCATGTATATCTATGTAATGTTGATAAATGTGATTTCTTTCACAAATTAACTTCACGTTTTCCTATTTCCCTTATTAGCTTTTGCATGTGATGAGTACTTCTGCTGCCTTATAGACAACCAAAAGCAGGGAGAATGGAACCAAGAGGAGGCAGAGAGATGAGGGAAAGAAATATGGAAATTTCAAGCAGGAACAAGAAGGGGGAATGGTAGGGAGAACCAAGAGAAGAACAAGTAGGGAAAAGAAGATTTGGAGGAGAAAAACAGCATCAGTATTGGAAGGAGAAAGAAGAAAAGAGAAGAAAAGGGAGAAAGGAAGTAAGAATAATAGTGGTTATCCTTACAGAATCAAACGATGTGGTGGGGTTTTGTGGGTTGGTTGTTTTGGGTTTTTTTGAGTGATGCTATATACAACTATTACTTAAAATATTAGCAATAGGATATATTCTTTTTCAGATAGTTTTGTGACAATATAGGTTTGGTTTGGGGGTTATGAAGTGTACATATTCTTTGCTTTACTGCCTGACACAGTAAGTAAAGTCCTTGTCCCCTTCCTTAAGAAATCACAGAATGGTTTAGGTTGGAAGGGACCTTAACGATCAACTAGTTCCAACCCCCCTGCCATAGGCAGGAACACCTCCCACTAGACCAGGTTGCTCAAAGCCCCATCCAGCTTGGCCTTGAACACCTCCAGGGATCGGGCTTCCACAGCTTCTCTGGGCAACCTGTTCCAGTGCCTTACCACCCCCAGAGTGAAAAATTTCCTCCTAATATCTAATCTAAATCTACCCTCTTCCAGTTTGAACCCATTCCCCTTCATCCTATCACTTACATGCCCTTGTAAAAAGTCCCTCCCCAGCTTTCCTGTAGCTTTCCAGTACTCTTTAGGTACTGGAAGGCCACAATAAGGTGTCCCTGGAGCCTTCTTTTCTCCAGGCTGAACAACCCCAACTCTCTCAGCCTGTTCTCATAGGAGAGGTGCTCCAGCCCTCTGATCATCTTGGTGGCCCTCCTCTGGACCTGCTCCAACAGGTCCATGTCCTTCCTATGTTGGGGGTTCCAGAGCTGGATGCAGTACTCCAGGTGGGGTCTCACCAGAGCAGAGTAGAGGGGCGGAATCACCTCCCTCGACCTGCTGGCCACACTTCTTTTGATGCAGCCCAGGATACGGTTGGCCTTCTGGGCTGCGATTGCACGTTGCTGGCTCATGTTGAGCTTCTCATCAGTCAGCATCCCCAGGTCCTTCTCCTCAGGGCTGGTCTTGATCCATTCTCTGCCGAGCCTGTATTTATGCTTGGGATTGCCCTGACCCACATGCAGGACCTTGCACTTGGCCTTGTTGAACTTCATGAGGCTGGCATGGGCCCACCTCTCCAGCCTGTCCAGGTCCCTCTGGATGGCATCCCTCCCCTCCAGCACGTCTACCTCGCCAAACAGCTTGGTATCATCGGCAGACTTGCTGAGGGTACACTCGACCCCACTGTCCATGTCGCTGACAAAGATGTTGAACAGTACAGGTCCCAGTACCGACCCCTGAGGAATGCCACTTGTCACTGGTCTCCACTTGGACATTGAGCTGTTGACCACAACTCTTTGAGTGTGATTATCCAGCCACTTCCTTATCCACCGAGTGGTCTGTCTGTCTGTCGAATCCATGTCTCTCCAATTGAGAGACCAGGATATCATGCGGGATATCCTGGACAAGGAAATGTTGTTTTGAAAACTGTAGAGACTCCTGTAAATTACCCTTGCAGTGAAAAAGTCTCTTGGTGTCTGGCTGCTGGGGTTGGAAGTGATTACAGCCCTCTGATGAATAAAGAGCTGTGGGGACATGTCATGTATTGTGCAACTTTCATGGATGTCAGGTACCGATTTTCTACACTGATGTCTCGACCCTCAGTAGATTCTTAAACCGTAGCAGTACTCATTCTGTGATCATTCATCCAAGTATTTATTGCCTTGACATCTCTTGAAAGAGTGGTGTGTGGGTAGATTGATTCCCTGTACTTTCTACATAGTGAAAAGTAGCACTGAACTCAGTATTTAACACACAGGAGTTTTGTGATGTCAGAAGTTGTCTGTCACCTCTCCCACAGCTTTTTGTGTCCCTCTGTACAGGTGATAGGGACTGTCTGTTCGTGCTGTACTGCGCACCTAAAATTGCAGTGTGGAAAATGGCTGAATGCAGGGCCTTAGGTTGCATCAAGTTTTACATGTATTGCAGAGAGAGTGGTTGAATGAGATCAAACTTTGGTTCAAGTAACCAAAAGAAAAGGGGGAAAAGAATTCTGGATCCATCATGAATTTAGGATGTTAGCACAGGAACATAAAAAGTGATATGCTGGTGAAATTTCATGGTCACGGACTGGCAAAATGTCTAGTTTTCAGAACGTGCTGTTGAACAAGATAAAACAAGCCACTACTCCTCTGCTCCTGCATTGTCAGTGCTTGAAATAAGGCTGTCAGACTCGCTGCTCCATGGCACTGAATTTCAGTTTTGCTTTCTGATAACTGAAATAAACATCTATTGTACTTCCATATGTGCTGTATATATGGAAGAGGGAAAAGAGAATTGGCAGAATATAGATAATACCTTTCAGTGGCTCAGAAGGTGTACCCACGAGGGAGAAGATTCTGTGGTGTTTTGCACTAGACTTAAGTTGCATGATTTCTCTCAGCCACCTACATTAACATGACTGAGCCATAACTCCAGTATACTTTCTACAGTTACTTGTGTGTTAGAATGGTTGCCAACTCATTATCCAGAAAAGAAGTTATGTTCAAGAGGAAGTTCTGGTGCTAACAGTTGTAGGTGGAGCATGCTGTATGTCTGACTGCCCTTTCAACTCTGTATAAGAAGTAACAGTGACTCCTGTTATGGGTACCTGAGTCAGAAGCTTTTTATGACAGTTTCTGGTAATTCTTTTCTAATATCCAGAGATTTGCATTTCTGCCATGCAGGGTGATGTTGCTGAGAAGAAGCTGCCATCTGTGTGGATGATCTGCTGTGTATCTGACTATGTTCCATTTAAACTGTATCTCCTGTACTGAATTATTTGACAGCTTTTCTGTGGCTGTTTTGGAGAATGTCTTTTTTTCAGCGTCTGTGTTAGAATCAGTAAGACATTGCAAGTCTTTTAGGAATTCTGTTTTTGTGGATTGTGCCTTCCTGTACATGCCATATTTTCAAATTTGTGTTGCTCAGACCGTATTTTCAGTGTTTTGTAGAAACATTGTAAGAAATGTGATTTGAGTCAGTGCCGTTACTAAAATAGAATTATGATTTAGCAAAATTGGTGCTGTTACTGCTACTAGTAAATTACTATTACTACTAAATTATAAATGCTGGATTTCAAGCTGATTTTCAGAAGAAAATTCTCCATGCAGTCAGACTGATTGTTCCTGACTCACCCTAGACCAGAGAATTAACTCTTGAAATTCTTCATCAACTCATCTTGTAGACCTCTACGGCTTGTTAAATTTGGCTACCAAAAACCACTTGCCAAAAAGTCTGCCCAAAATGTTTGGGGCTCTTTTACGATGTAATCTGCTTTAAAATGGCTTGACGGCAAAAGCGAAGAGGGTTACTGGTCACTTCTTGTGTTTCGTCCTGGAAGCGTTGTGGGTTGCTTCTTCCTGACTATCTACCGAAGTTCCTCGGCCGGGTAGGAAGTTCACAGGCCCCGAGGCCGAGAGCTGGCAGGGCCCCGGAGGCGGGGGGGACGGTGGGAGCTTTGTGGGAGTCCGCCCGCCCACTGGCAGCGATGTCGGGCTGCGCGGACGTGCCCCCAGCCCTTTCCCCCGATCGGCTTTGTTCCGCTTTTCCCGCTACTGGGGATGCCGCCTCCTTTCCGCACGGCCGCGGGCTGGCAGCGCCTCCGTCCCCGCCGCCAGCGGGGCGCGAAGCTACGCGCCCTCCCGCACAGGGAGGTCCGGAGTCGTGACTCAGCACGCAGGCAGCACACCGCCTGCTGGTTACTGGCCGGTAAATAAACCGGGAAGCGCTGAGCGCCGCCCCTAGGGTAGCTGCCGAGAGAGGGGACGGGGTCGGAATTCATGTAAGAGGTAAGGCGGGAGGAAGTGAAACGGAGAGGGAACGAAGGAAGGCTTCAGCTCTCGAGTCCGGAGCCTAAATCCCGCGCTTTCTTTTCGGTACTGTGCAGCTGGCTCCGGGCTGCGCGCGGGGCCTGAGCTGAATACTCCCCTTGCTTGTGGGGCTGTGGGCTGAGCCTCGGCATTCTCCTGTGCTCCGTCTTTTTGCATTATTCTTGCATCTTTTAATCTGGCAGTATCCCAATCAATAAAACTTTAAAGGAAAAAGTAGTAATTTGATAATCTTCATTGCTTATTTCATGTGATTTTCCTTCTCTAAGGATATATCACAAAACATAAATTAGAGATGCCGATTCATCACCTTGCTCTGTGTCAATGTTGTGCCTGCTAATGTCCTGCTAGCTCTAGCTGTAGATACTAAGGTAAGCCGCGGCAAACCTGGGGAGCAGGTAGGTCCTGGACCACATGTGTGTTAGTGCTGGGTGTTTAGCAACATGTTGTTTTACTGGAGTAGGGGTTGTTCGCTCATTTTCCTTCGTTGCTTTAGGACTCTTTTTTACCACGGTGTTTTATAAATGGCCTGTAAAATGCACGAAGTGGTAGGGGATTCTAAAAACACCGAAGCAGTAAGTTGAGCAGTGGATGAGAAGGTAGTGGGCCGATAGTGTTTCATTTAGTGCTGGGAGAGAGGGCCAGCCCAGCCTGCCCTCAGTACAGAGGGGAGGAAGAGAGGTTACAAACAGCTAGTGAATGCAGCACATGCTGGGAGGTCTTGAGGGTATTCCAAAATCGAGCAGGAAGTTTTTTGAGTGAAAAAAGCTTTACAAGAATGGCAGCAACACAGACTTGGAAACTATTTTAAAGGTAGATGAAGGAATTTGTTCTAGTATCTTGCTTCAGTTTGATTTGCTGATGAAATGACTACACTTGGTGTACAAGCAACTTGCCCTGTTCTCCTAAAGTGATGATTTTTTAACTCATTTAATTGAAATCCTTGCCTCTGAATTCTGAATTGTCATAACTCAGTTTGAACCTAGATTATATAGGCTTGCTAGTTTAGGCAGGAATCAGTTTAACCTATATTTTTCTGCTAAATTTAGTTCACTGAAGCATCTAGGTAGGATTTGAAAGTAGCTTTCAGCTAAATGAATTTGAAGTCTGATTTACTGTGAAGTAATGTAGTTTCTGTGTGTAGATAACTGAGATCTGAACCTTTTTGGTAACAGCTTAAGTGAAGAGGGTGTCACAACACATGGGATTTCATATGAGGAGAAAGGGAATCTGAAGAACAATTATTGAGCTATGGGGAGGGTAAGTTTGAATACAGGAAAAAGCAATCACCTTTTTTTTTTTGCACAGGCTTAGACTTGTGACTTAGGGACAGAACAGGATTCAAGGTTCCTGGGTTCTGTCAAACCTCATTTCCTAACTGGGTGTTGTGGTTTGGGTGGAACTAGCCACTGAAACGAGCAACAGGTGCTCTCTCCAACCTCTCCCTTCAGGGAGAGAAGGATGAGAGAGAAAGAGACTAACAAGTTTGAAAGAAACTAAACTACTTTAACGAAATGTAAGTGATAAAAAAAAAAAAGATGATAATATTAATAAGAAAATAATGAAGTATATACAATATATACAAAACCAGTATCAAGCTCCCAGGATGACAATCACATCACTGTCAGGCACTGGGAAAGTCCCAGGCTGGACTCAGCAATGGATGGGAGCTGGATTCTAGATTTGGATTCAGGAATGCACAGATCGGGATCAAAGGCAGGTGAACAGAGAGTCCTCCTCAGATGCTGGCCATTGAAGAAAGAGGCTGACCCCTTTGATCCCTCAGCTTTTATAATGAGCATGAGTCAGATGGGATGGTATACCCTGTTGCTCCATTTTGGGTTATCTGCCCTGTCCGCTCCTCCCTGCAGGTGCGATCCCTCTACGCTCTTCTGCTTCTGACCCTCCAACGGGCCATATAACAAAGTTAGCTGACCTTGGTTATCATAGCAATAAGTATAAGCAGGAGCCTCTCTGCATACTGTTCCTTGGTATTAACTACAAACATCAAGCCTTATCTCCGCTAGAAGCAGATACTGTCTGAAAAAATATGCCATTAATTTCAGAAAGTCCAGTTAGAAGAGACTTAACTGAAAAGTGAAATTTCTAGACAGAAAATTTGTTCTGTTTTACCTCAAACCAGGACATTGGGCATCTGGACTTGGGCATTATATTTTCTATCTGGCTCTGAACACAATGCAACAGTCTCTTCTCTGTGCCCCCATGTTCTATGATATCTTCTGTGTGAAGAAGCTGAGTTGTCCTCCCAGGTGGTTCAAAGGCTTCAGATTCAGAGGTTTTGTCCCTGCTCAGCTTCTCTGATTTTTTCTTGCGCTCCCTCATGTAGAAAGCTTTGCTGCTTCCAGCTGCTCTGAACAAAAGATTAAAGACCTACCTGCCCATTTGGGCAGAAGACACTGAAGCAGCTTTTTACCTATATAACCCTCCACAGGCAGAAAACTGCCTAGGCTACGTGGAAGAAGTTGGCGTAGTAGAAGGGTGGTTAGTCTATTAAACTTCAGTAAGACTGAGTTGCTTGTGCGGAGCCTATTCAGACTGAGCGCTGTTATGTTTTAGCTGGTGTTTACTTATAAAGGAGGCTTTAGGGTTTTCCTACGCCAAATGTGAAGCACAGTCTGGTAGCAAAATATGACTGGGAGTGGATGGATATTCCACAGTTCCAGGTTGGGTGTCAGGCTTGTAACAGAGGAACACCTCCCTGCTACAGCCAGAGGAGAATGAGCCCTCGGACTGCAGGTTGAGGAATATGTGTGGACCACTGTGCTCACTCCACTGAGAGTTGTAATAAGTTACTGCAGGGACTTGTCCCACCTACAAACAATGGGGAGAAGCAATGATCTGAACGTGGAGGATGTTTGAAGGAAACAGAACTTAGGGACCTCTTGAGGTTATATAGTTATATATAGTTATATAGTTATATATAAAGTTTCAAATTTATTTAAAAGGAAATTCCCCTTCTGCAGAGAATTCAGGGCTTCCAAACAGCTGTTGGATGAAATCTTATTACAAGGATTGTTGTACTGAAAAATCAAGTGTTACTAGTATTTGCTTTCTGCGTTCAGGCAGAGAGACTGTTAGTTCCAGCAACATGGAGGATGATGTCAGCCTGAAGTTCCGTCAGCAGCTTCTGCTCATTGATGAAAATCTGGTGGCTGAAGATGTAGCTGCTTTGAAATTTCTTTGTATTGGCTTGCTCCCCTTCAGAAAACTAGAAAATGTGAAGTCAGCAGTGGACATCTTTCAGCTTCTCATGGCTGAAGAATATCTGAATGAGGAAGATACTTTCCTACTAGCTGAACTCTTATACAGAATTAAATGTCACTCCTTGCTCAAGAAACTTGGTTATACCAAGGAGAAAGTGCAAGAATGTCTGCATGAGAAGGGAAGAGTGTCTCCATACAGGTAAGCTTGCAGTGGGATTCTGTTCTCTCCATTACTGCCATCTATGCCATACAGTTTCCCTTTCCATTTTTAAATTCTCAGATTGCTTTTAGTTTCTACACCGTCTTCTGTTCTGGTTTTATCTCACTGGATCTCTGTTACAGGCAGATGCTGTATGAATTGTCAGAGAACATCACCAATGAGATGTTGAAGGATATCATATTCCTCCTGCAAAACTATCTTCCAAAGCGACGGATAACACTTGTATGTGAGGAGAGAGCCAAATGTGTATATGGCAGGAAGGGAAGAAGGAGGGGGGGGAAACAGGAGGAAGAGCATGAAGAGAAAAGTATTTGCCGGAATTAGGGCATAATCTGTAACTAGGCTGGTCAGTATTTGTAGGGTTAGCAAGGAGGAAGCTGTTGACAGGTAAATGTGGAATTTGGTGCTTTGTGCCAAGGTCAATCATTGACAGTCCGCAGTCTTGCATTAGATCACAAAAGGGTGACAAATCAAATCTTCGCCCTGCTTGAGCCATGTGCAAAGGAGATTCATGACCATATGTCATTGATACTATTCCACAGCAATAAAGCCTTCTCGAAGCCAAGAATCATTAACATAGAATCATAGAATGGTTTAGGTTGGAAGCAACCTTAAAGATCATCTAGTTCCAACCCCCCGGCCATAGGCCCGAACACCTCCCACTAGACCAGGTTGCTCAAAGCCCCATCCAGCCTGGCCTTGAATGCCTCCAGGGATGGGGCATCCACAGCTTCTCTGGGCAACCTGTTCCAGTGCCTTACCACCCCCAGAGTGAAAAATTTCCTCCTAATATCTAATCTAAATCTACCCTCTTCCAGTTTGAACCCATTCCTCCTCATCCTATCACTTACATGCCCTTGTAAAAAGTCCCTCCCCAGCTTTCCTGTAGCTTTCCAGTACTCTTTAGGTACTGGAAGGTCACAATAAGGTGTCCCTGGAGCCTTCTTTTCTCCAGGCTGAACAACCCCAACTCTCTCAGCCTGTTCTCATAGGAGAGGTGCTCCAGCCCTCTGATCATCTTGGTGGCCCTCCTCTGGACGTGCTCCAACAGGTCCATGTCCTTCCTATGTTGGGGGTTCCAGAGCTGGACGCAGTACTCCAGGTGGGGTCTCACCAGAGCAGAGTAGAGGGGCGGAATCACCTCCCTCGACCTGCTGGCCACACTTCTTTTGATGCAGCCCAGGATACGGTTGGCCTTCTGGGCTGCGATTGCACATTGCTGGCTCATGTTGAGCTTCTCATCAGTCAGCACCCCCAGGTCCTTCTCCTCAGGGCTGGTCTTGATCCATTCTCTGCCGAGCCTGTATTTGTGCTTGGATGAATCTGTTTAAACAAGGCCACATGAAATAATCATGCAACTAGTAGCTTTCCATGGAGCAACATTTCCACCTCCAACAATGATATAAAATTGACTGGGCCTTGTTGGTAGGAAGCAAAGTAGTTAATAAAGTGATTGTTTGAGGCAGACAGGGCTGAGGTAGGTTTTGAATTCTAAGGAACAATAACTAAATTTTTCTCTCTCTTTTTGGCTGTCAGTCTGCTCTGGAATTGCTGGTTTTATTGGAAAAACAGGGCCTTTTAACAGAAAACAATATACAGATGCTCGAGGAAGTCTGTATGAATGTTTCACCTGATCTCCTGGAAACAGTAAACTGCTACAAAATGTCAAAAGGTGAGAAATTCAGAGTCAGGAAGTAGTTTTGTTAAAATGCAGAAAGCACTAGAAGGGTCTGGGCACCTGAACTTCAAGGTCATATGCGTACACTGCTGGAACAGGCGCTAAAGTGGGATCACTCCTCTTCACACAAAGATTTGGCATAACAGTCCCTAGCTTGCATTACTTCCTAGCTGAATTCCAGTAGGGACGTGCTGGAATATCTGAGGCCACGCAGAGCCGTGCAGCACATACAGGATAGGCAGGGAAACTGAATGTCTATTTATAGTTATGTCGCGCTTCTCCATTTCCCCATGAGATTGATGGGGAATTGAGATGATGATGACTGTCCTGTAAAAGGCACTTTATGATTTATGAATGTACACTACAACAAGGCAGTTGCCTGCTAATAAGATGATGAGGCAAACTGTGTACATGTGTGTCTGATACGTGCTAGGCTTTTTTATTAAATGTGTGATTCACGTTATCAGGGATTATACTGCGGTTTGTAATATTCCTTCATTTAATGTCCTGTGGAGTGACTATAAGCATACTGGGAAAAAGTGCTATTTCCATTTATTTAAGCACTGGGAAGCACATTCTAGGAAGTACAAAGCTACACCTCACCAGTAGGTGCAAGGGCACTCAGCATTTCATGAGTTCCGTTCCCCCATGCTTCCTGAGTGTGTTTCAAAGTTGCTTTCTATTTTAATATATCTTTCAGTAAGTATACATCTGCATTTGCCTAATGTACATATTCATACTGGTTTAACTAAAAGGCACTTCTCTCATTTTCTCTCTTTCTGCTCTTAGTGTCTCTGCCTCAACAGGAGAACACTCTGCCAGTTAAGGAATCTTCACTGTCTCACACTGGAGACATCAGAGTATTCACACAGGTACACTGGAGTACGTACTGCCAACTTGCGTTTTAGTGGTTTGGGGGGTTGTTTTATTTTCTTGCCTTTATTTTGAAACCGTATTGGCTGTGAGATTCTCTGCTAAATCTTCTTACTTGACTTAGGAAGGGAACAAGCATATTTATTCGTCATGTAAGAAATACAGCTGCATATAGTATTAAATAGTGGAAGTCAAAAATACTACTATTGTTCATGGTCATTGGGGAAAAAAAATAATGAAATTAATGTTAGGAAGAGACATGAGTGAGAGAAAAAGCTAGACAGGTGCCTTCTAGAGAATGGGTCACTCGGTGCCAAGTTTTAAAGTTTCAGCTGATCAGCACTAAACTATGTCTAAAGGCAAACGTCATACTTTGACGGTCAGTTCAAACTGCTACTGCTAAAGGAAGTGGTCCCATTTTCTCAATGTACCAGTCCTTGATCAGTTAAAACCCTCCTGCAGCTTTGTGATGAATCAGATTGGGAAACTTATCGGGGCTATAACTGATCTCTTTTTTTGGGGAAGAGGAGAGGAAGAGGAGGAAGTTTTAACCCACTTCTGAATGAGGAAAACCAGTGGTCTTTCTAAGGATGCTTCCAGAAGTGAAGTTCTAGTAGACAAGAGCTGAGGAAAATGAGGTATTTGGTATCAGTAGGGTTTGCATTACTGCTGCTTTGAGCTCCATGTGTACAGGGTTTGGGGAAGCCTTCCTGCATGGCACTTGGCACAGTAAGAAAATGAATGTAGTCTTACAGATTTAAAAGAATTGGGAAAAAAAACTAAGTGATTGTTTCCATAATCTTGATGATCATGTTTGATTTTTCTTTAGAATGATGAGAAGTTATACACTTTTTCCATGCTGTACAATAAACCATTGACACTTACTGCTAGAAGATGTCTCTTAGGCAGGACTAGAATCGTAGTAATCATCATATAGTAATCATTATAATTATTTATGCTCAAATAATTGCCTATCCAAAAGAAATGGTATGGGACTATGTTGGGACCTTTATTTTATTTATAGCGACTGCCTAGCCCTATAGTGAGAGGATAATTCGGAAGTGAAAGAAAATTCTTTGCTGTTTCCCTTTATCCTCGAGAGAAATTATAGTTGTTTCCAGCTCGGTGAGATTTGCTGTAAGTGAGGATGTCTCTTGTAATTTCATTATTAAATGCTCTGCTGCTCTTAGGAATTCAGTATTTTTCCTGTTTGCTACTTAGAGAGCTTTGTATTAAGCCTATTTTGCTAAAATCACTATGAAAACTTATTATACATAATGATTTTTAACATGGTATTCCCCCCACTCAAAAAACAGGAGACCACAATCAAATCTGTCGGTTCTAATATCAATGGTAAGAATTTCTGAAAATGTGTTTGGTTTTCATTAACTTTATGTTTAATGTTGCATTCCTTTACTTTCTCTGGGAAATTTTGGGGATTTGGTTTAATGCAATACACTTACCTTGCTGTCTTCTTGGAAGGGTCTTTGGCTTTCTGCACAAATAGATTTGAAGAGGCAAGACAAAATTGGCAAATCCTGTGTACTTTGTCAGTCATTTACTAGAAACTAACTAATGTGCTTTCTGGGAAGTGAAATAAGTCTGATTAGAGGCAAAAAGATGATTTCTTTCCTGAAAATGAAAATCAAGTTTTCTGTTTAAATGTCCCTGGGAGGACAAGAGAATGGGACACTATGACTGTTTATAAAACTGAGATGTTAATTTTTTGGGTTCGGGATTTTACTTCTGACTTCTTTTGCTGTATAGATCATTATGTTGAAGAGCCTGGGAGTGTTGCATGGTAGAGATGGATGTTTTGAATGCATTAAATAGTGTATGATTTGTACAAAAGGAGATAAGTGGTTTAGGGCATTCAGAAGGACAAGTAAATAAGGCAGCAATAAATAAAGTTACATTTTGGATCAGATATCTGAAAAGATTCTGTAGAAATAACAGTAAGTAGTTTGTTCCATCTTTGTGACTTCACATCAAATTGACCAGCTGCAAAGTATAGCAGTACAACATCTGTCAGCTCTTTTCCACTTCGAAGCTCTGTCAATGCAGCCTTACTCTGAAAGTTGGTTTGAGAGTTATTATCAGTGATTTAGGAATAAAAAAAAAAACAAAACCCCCAAAAAAACCTGTAATAGGAGCTTCAGTAGTAACATTGCAGATCCTTCTTTCAATACCGTTTATTTCTGAGCTGATTTCCAAATGAAAAATTCATTTGAATGTCTCAGGTACCTCTATCCTTGTGCCATGGGTATCTTTGTTCCACAATATCAATGTAAATAGAAACCTTGCTTCTGTCACAAATACATATATATATATATAAAAAATAAAAATAACCAGAGACATGTTCAGAATAGATCCTTTGAACACGGCGATGCTATCTCATATAGAGGAATTATTCCTTTCAGTGAAACAGTATTTCAAATACAAAAAGTGCTGTATTGTAGCTAAATGCCTTTTTGCTACATACACCAATATTGGATTTCTCTTCATAAATATCTGTGCTGGTTTTTTTTTTCCTAGATAACAAAGCAGCTAATCTTACACAGGGCTTCGCTGAAATGAACCTGGAGCTGCCTGGAGAATTCAGCAATGTGGAAAAAGAATCCAAGGTTTGAGACAATCCCTTAAATCCTTCTTTCTGAATACCTGGGTGTGTGAGGTCTTTATCCCTGTGATGACAAATATCATGCAAGGACATGCATGATGTCTGTGTGTCTGATAAAGCTTTTTGAGCTGTCTGATCAACTGGAACGTTTCAGAGAGTATTTTAATCTGTGAGGCCAGAAGTTTACCAATATTGAAAGGTGTGGTAGAGGCAAAACAGGCATAATGCCTTTGATGTTATCCACACATCAGTGCATCTGCTTATCTTCCTGATATAGGCAAAACGTTTGGCATTTTCTTAATTTGTGAGTTTTGGAGATGGCAGCAGAATGTTCAAGATATGGAGACAAATACAGCTTCGCAGTTCTCGCTTTCTGGATCTGGCTTAGAAAAAGCTTCAGGGCATCTTGAAATTAAAAGCGATAAGGGGTAGCATGCAAAGACCTTGTGAGAAGGATAAAAGAAGGCAAGTGTTTTTAGTAAGCTATTGCAGGCTTGTAACAATCTTCATCAATAAACCAGAGGTCTTGGTGCAGGAGAAAAGATCCCTTCTGAGAGACCCCTTCTTAGAAGCCTTATGTGCACTCTTTAACCTTGTACAGCAGTGTAACCACTGAATTCTCACTCTGGCTTTTTCCTTCTGATGAGCATGGATATTGAGGTTACTGCATTTTTTCATAGCTATTTAATTTCTTGGTGTTCTGGGCTGTAACATACTTTTTCATCACCTGATGTTCAGACTGCTGTAGCAGAAATACTACTTGCTGCTGTTGAAGGAGCTTGGACTGCTGCCTTCATTTTGTTCTACTAAAATGCACAAAAGCAGGTGTTTGTTGCTCTCTCTGGTGAGCAGAAAGGCACTGGAGTGCTGGGAGGTTTTGATTTCAACCCAAGGCTGGACTTGAAGAGATATTACGTGAAGTTTTGGTGACTTCACAGTTTTTAAAACGTTCTGTCTTAGGAGTGGGAGATAACTTTTAAGTCTTAGCAAAACTGGTAGTGTGGCAGGTTTATGCACTTCTGAGATCTCTGTTTTGCTTGCATCCCTTTCCAGTGAGTAAGTATGAACCACCTGCTCTAGGTATGCATCACTACTCTTGAAAAAAACAACACAGATGTCTAACATCCTATAGTTTATTGTCATGACATTGGAAACAGTTTGGGACTTCTATCCCCATTACCAGTTCAGATTGCAGAGTTTGGCTGCTGAATCCTCTTTTGCATACAGATGAATACTGCTGAATACTACTGTTCAGCATATTGCTGAACCTTTCCTCTACAGTTAGTATGGTGACAGTATGCTTGAGGTTTCACCTATGTCTTTTCATACAAGGAGGCACCATTGAGTTCCAGTTTCAAAAGTAACCCACAGTCTTAGGTGCCTCTAATTTTTGGATGCCAGTTTTGAGACATTTTAAGGAAATATGAGTAAGTTGGATAAATTCATTGAGGCTGTAAGCTTTTTTCCTCTCCTTCCTACAGAAGATGACAAGCTACAAAATGGATGGACCCCACAGAGGATTTTGTCTCATTATTAATAATGTTGAGTTTGATAGGTCTCTTCAGGAAAGGAAGGGTTCTTGCAAAGATGCTGGTAAGTTACTGAAATGAGATTTTTGGAGGATTAGTCTCTGTGTTTCCCCATGTGAGCTGATTGTTTAGTAATGCTCTTTATTTTATTGTGTATATTTTAGTTAATATTCTTAAAGAGTAAAATGTTTGATGTGTGTTAAATTATGTCATTTGTGTATCCTAGGGGAGGAAGGGCTAAAGGATGAGTAACCACTGAGTTTTTGATGCAGTTCGATCATTCTTGAATCACTTTAGGAATCTCTTACTTAGCTTTTATCTATAGCTATAATAAAGAACTAAAACTAAACTAAACTGTCATTCTACATCATATAATGCAAAATTCCATCATCAAGCAACTCTGTGCATACTTCTTATTTTATTCTGTTCCTTCTATTTATCTTTCGCGTATGAAACTCTACTAATCAAAACTGCAACTGGAAAATAATGATGTGAGGAAAGTTTTGAAGGATATAAGCTGAAACTCAGGGCGGGGGGTGTGCCTCATATTTTCAGGAGTCATTTGTGAGCTCACTTAGTGTGTCATTATACATTGTAAAATGTCATTGTATTTTCTGAAACTTGTCCAGAAAAATCCAGGAATTCAGTGTTTGAGCTGATGTCATCTTTTTTTATTGCAGTTGACCTTTAGTTGATACTAGTATAAGGATCAATCTGCAGAAGTGTCAGGGTGTAAAGTCTTTCCCAGTTCAGATTAGCTTGCGTGGTGACTTCATAAAATGGTTTTCTACTGCCTCATTTTTTCCCTTTATCTTTATTTTAATTACAGAGGAACTGGAGCGAGTATTCACATGGCTTGGTCTGGATGTGAGGACTTACAAAAATCTGACGTCTCAGGAGATTAAAGATGTCATGCGAGCTTGGCAGCATTTGGAAGGTCACAAAGACAGGGACTGTTTTGTATGTTGTATTCTATCTCACGGAGAGTCAGGAGCAATCTATGGGAAAGATGAGGAACTTGTATCAATTCGCATGATCATGTCCCACTTCACTGCCACACAATGTCCACATCTGGCTGAAAAACCGAAACTCTTCTTTATCCAAGCGTGCCAGGGTAGAGAGATACAGCGTCCTGTCTATGTTGAAGCTGATGCACGAATTCCTGACTTGTTTTCCATGCAACAGAGCATTTCTCCTTCTGAAAGTATTCCTGAAGAGGCTGATTTCCTCCTAGGCATGGCCACAATTGATGGATATGCCTCTTTTCGGCACATTCAACAGGGTGCTTGGTATATTCAGGCCCTGTGCAGCAAGCTACAGTTGTTGGTACCAAGGTAAATGCTTTGCTTAGCTCTTTCATGAAGAAATGAGAGGAACTTGCCCTTTTTTTTCCCTCCAAAGGCAAATTTGCATACGAACACTAACCTATGTTCTGAGGTGGACAAAATTAGTTAAACTGATGATTTGTTTGCTTGCCACTGATAAATTTACATTAAGACTGCTAGTACCATAGAGATAATCTCGAGAATGTGAACTTTATTGTAAAAAAAAAAAAACCAAACTCAAAAACTCCCATCTGTATTCTTTAAGGCAGAGCCATCTGTTTCTTGAGTGGATTTAGGTAAAAATATTCTATTCCATTATTTTTCTTTACTGGTTGGATCAAGCAAGACAGAGGAAGAAAAGGTCTTTTGTTTTTAATATGACTCAAATGAGAACAAAAGATGAGAAATTTGGAGAAAAAATTAAAGTGTTTTCTTTTTTTGTGTTTTAAATGTTTATACTGTATCTTCTAGATGACCTGGGAGGTGTTAAATGGAGTGCCATCTGTTCGTTAATAAGTCATTTTTTTTTATTTTTGCTGTCCTTCTGGCTGTAGGGGTGAAGATATCTTGTCAATTCTTACAGAAGTTAATGAAGATGTGGGCAGACGTGTTGACCGCTTGGGGACAAAGAAGCAGATGCCCCAACCAGCATATACCTTAAGAAGAAAAATTATATTCCCAATACCTAGAGACCCTCCTCCTTCACAGCAACACTGAGGCTTTTAAAATACATCCTTTAATCAGCACATCTCGTTTAAATGTAATTCACCACACTACCTGTTTTAAGGCAGTTACCCAGAGTCCTGAGGAACTGTTAGCTTCAAGGCAAGGCCTCATAAATTTTTTTGCCAAACTGTGAAACTGGAGGAGACGCAATTAAAACAATCCATGTGCCAGCTATTACGTCATCTTTATATTCAGAGTTATCAGGGTTGGAAGAAGCACATTTCTATCGTGTTGAGCGTCTTTGTACCTTCACACATTGCAGATACAAAAGTGGGTTTTTTTACAGCATAAGTATGTAGCGTTCCATAGCTAAACCAGGGTTGTTAATGGTCTCGTTTAGGCTCTTTGTGTTTTATTTTCCAGCCTAACAATTTTAAATCCTGCCTCTAAATCCACTAGCTATGCTCATAGAGAAAGACAAAGGTGGGAAGGAAGAGGAGAAAGCTTAAGTAGTAAGTGGAAAAGAATTCCTTCTATCTCTAATTTAAATTACGTTTAACTTAATGGAGAACCAGTTAACTATTGAAATCAGTAATTTGTTCCACAATGCACACTGATACCATGTAATGGCTAACATAAACCTCATGTACAATGAGATCTTTCCAAAACTGAGTAAAGCCACAATGCTGTGTAGTATTCCCATTGTGAAACCTTGTGAACTGTCATTTCCCCATTACTTCTGAGAAGAAAAGTTAGGGTAGAAGATTTGCATGGTATGAAATAAGGCATTCAGCAGTGTATCTGTATAGGTTTATCAGATTTGTTAAGCATTAAATTTTCTGATTATCATTTCTTATTTTACGATCTAAAATGCAGCCATATGAGAAACAAGGCTCCTTGTTGATTAAGCTTCTAACAGAGCACTTTCTGACTTAACAGAAATAATGTCATGTTGTTTTGTTATGAGCATTTTAGTGTGTATGTCTGTGTACTTCCTGTTTGTTACTGCATTAAATTCATACCTCTTTTTAAGAGCTTGATGAGTTAAAAATTATGTACTGGGGTAAGGGTTATCCTTGTTTCTGACTGGCCCTTGCATTTCGTTGGGCTGCATGAATCAGCGGGGTTTTAACTGCCTCAGGGTTTAAGCTGAATTGAAACTTAGTTTATTTCAGCAAAACACTGTTATATATGATTACTAGCCGTAAGTTAGGGTGAAGATTTGAAAGAGTACTGTCTAGTGCTGTTCGACGCAGTTTTTAGCTTGCACTACCGAGGATTCCTAGGAGAGGAGTTGAATCATACAGAGCATTGAAATGCAACCAGTTTGCCAAAATAGAATAGTCATGATGAATCATGATGAATTATCATGATGAATTGATAGTTGTGTAACCCATCACATTTTGAATCTTCTGAGTTAGTATGGCTGCCACATTTGAAGTCACATTTGTGCCACAGATAGAAAGTGTTTTGTTTGTGAGTAGAATATGTAACGTATTGTAATAGAATCATGAAGTTTCTGGCTTGCAATTAGTGTTCGGACTTGGTGCACTTTTGGCTTGTATGTTTAGGTAACAACTGAACTTTTATCAGCACGGAGTAAACACTAACAACAATTTTGACCGTGTTTTTGTGGGCTCGTGTTTTCATTTTAAGTTTGGTAGGCAGAGAATATCATCATGTTATCTTGCTTTCTCTGTAGAGACTTCTGCCTCGGTAATCTCCAGTTAAATTATGGGTAGGTAAAGGCAGTCAGAAGAGTCTAAGCTGACTTCTGCCTTGAGTTCTCTGGGGAGAGGGATCCACACTTGGAAGTATAAAAAGACTGGTAAAGTCTCCCTCACTCATAATAAGGTTTGTTCAAACACAGTTTACACTACCATGATTTATACTATTCAGTGTGACTGTTTTGCTTGTGTGTGTTGAGAGTTGTGTTTATATGGCTGCACACTGTAATACTTGGGTGCCTGCAGTGGTATTCTGTCAGCACAAGCCCAAAGGTAGGGTAGGGTTAGCACTGTAACTGCAGCTGCCATTCAGCAAGGTTTTTTGACATTTCTGTGTCATCTCCTGCAGTGTATTTCTGCATGGTCTCCCACAGCATGTTGTAAAACAGCAGTTTGAAAATCTTGGGGGACAGTGGGTGGTTTTTATACAACTTCAGTATTCATCGCTCCTTGCTGTCCACACTGTACGCCTTCAGTAAGTCTAGTAATAGAGCTGTGCCAGAAAGAAATCAGCCTAAAACAAACAAAAAAAGTGTGGTTGATTTCTGTTGCGGCTTACTGACAGCATACAGAAGTATATGCACATTTGCATACTCTCCACCTATGGAATTAAAGAAGGGTCGTGGCTTGTGCAGCCCTCGTGTGATGGTTTAGCTCCAGCCAGCAACAAAGAACCAGGTGGCTGTTCGCTCACTCCCCTTACCCCGCGGCAGGATGGGGGGAGAATCCGGAGAAAAAGGCAAAACTTGTGGGTTGAGATAAAGGCAGTTTAACAGAACATCAAAGCAAAGAGGAAAACACCAACAATAGTACTCATAAAGGAATATACAAATACAATCAATGTACAACCGCTCACCGACTGGAACCCGGAAAGCCCAACCCACTCCCAGTGGCAATTCCTACCCCACCAGCAGTGTCCCCTGCAAGCTCCTTGTGAAAATTAACCGTATCCCTGCTGGAACCAGGACACCTTGTTTAGACAGGTTTAAGTGGAACTAGTGTAAAAAGAATCTTTCTGTTGGGGAAGTTGGTAAAGTGGGATTTGTAACATCCACAAGTCTCTGGTCTCCCATCCCCTCCCGATCATCAGTTTTTGTGCAGGAGCTGTGTATCCTGCCTTCTGGCAGTAGAGGCCACAGTCACTACAGTTCCTGAGTAGCCAGCAGAGCCTCAGTGTTTTCACTTCCCCAAGACCAGCCTACCAGCCTTTCTGGGAGAGATGAATTTTTGGCAGGCTGGTGTACAAGGAATAGATTGGGTCACTGAGACAGTTCTAGAGGAAGCCAGAGGAACAAAGCCAGGATGCAGGGGAGCTGAGGGAAATTGGAGAGACAAAAGGACAGGAACATTTTGGGGAAGGGTGAGAGAGGAAGAAATAAGAAGTGAAACAGTAAAGACAAAGAGGGAACAGTGCCAGGAGGGCTGGACCTTGAAACTGCTGCATGATGGGAGAAGCCTCTATCTGGAAGGAACCAGCCTGGGCTTGGTCTTATCTGCAAGTATTTTTCACACAGTACTGATCATGGCATGCTTCCTCTTTCAAACTGCAACTGGAGTCTTGATTTGGTTAAGACAGAGGAACTGATGCAAGGAGAGAGACGCTGAGGCATGGGATGACATGGAGACAGAACCATTTTGGACCTGAAGATCAGATGGTGCTTGTGGTGTCCGTCTGTGCTCTCTCAGCCTTTGGATAAAAGGACAACTAGTTCCAGTGAAACAAGTCAGACAAGTTTTCTGAACTGTTACTAGCATGTGCATTTTGGAAGGAATTTGTATGTCTCATTCTATCAAGGGGTATGTTATAATTTTGAGTTTATAAAGTTAGATAGTTTGAAATCAATGAATGATTGTTTTTATTGCAAAATTTTAACAAATTTCATCTCTCCTAACTGTCTCTCTTCATAATGCTGACTTCGCAAGGTTCAGAGAGTCTAGTAGCTGTACTGATGGCAGCAGGAAATATATGATCAGCAAGGAAGATACTGGTGACCAGCAGATCATACTGGGAACCTTACCATTGAAGGCAGAGTTCTATACTTCAAAGAGGATGAAAATGCTAGAAGTTAATTATTGCTTAAATTCTCTTGTAAATGAGGAAGTATATTACATAAATAATTTCAAAGGAATGTTTAGCCTTTCCGTTCCCTGTATTCACTGAGTACTTCTACTGAAGTTGGTGCTGATTGTTGACTTTTTTTTTTTTAGTTTTGGAAATAATCTTCCATTAAAGTGTATGTTAAAAATAGAGTAGGGTGAGTTGGAGAGGGACTTCAGAGAAAGGAGGTGAAGTCATGGAGGATCTGGTGACACAGGAGGACAGTGGCACCGAAGTATTTTTAAATGGGAAGATATAATTGATTTATCCTTCATTGTCTTTTAATTAGGATTTATGTATGGAAGCAAATATACTGAGCTGTGCTGTATACTAAGAAGTCCTGGCTGTGCTGCTTAGTGTGTCCCCTTAAAAGCAAAACCTGGTTACTTTTGTGGCTTGTTCAACAATTTTTCTTACAAGCACTGTAATAATTAATTTTCTGAAACTGGAACAGTGATAGGTGGAGTAGGGAACTGCTGTATTATGACCGCAGCTTAATTATTACTTTGTTATAACATACTTCTTGTAAGTCATGTGACAATATAGACCATAGTACAAAAGACTACTTTTCCTGGAACTTTAGAGACTATGGCTGTCTCACTTTTTTCAGAGTTGTTTCATCAGTCCTTGAACCTGTCCTCCCATGTAAGTGGTGTAAAATTAATATTATTGTTGTTATTATCTATTAGTTTTATTATTAATTATTATTATAAAATATTATTATAAAACAACAGTTTGCTTGTTTTATCAGTTGTGTCTTTAATTTAGTAAAATGGGAGAAAAAGACAGAATACTGTTTTAATGTGCTCCCTGTATTTACAGACAGGCTTAAATATAGTGTGTAGGTGGCACATCTGTTCTAATTGCAATAATTTCGTGGGTTTGAAACTTACAGCCTTTGAGAAATAAAAATGAAAATTTTCTTTATCAGAAAGACTTTTATAAGCATATGCCTTGTATCTTAAACAAAAGGCATGATTTATGTGAGAAAGAAGATAACTTCATAACTACCTAGCAAGAAAACATTCTTCTCTTTCCTGTGTGGATATAAAAATATACAGTCAGATCTAAGCTCATTGAATTGTGAGGTTAAGCACATATGATTCATTCAGATACTAGTGGTTTTGTGGTGATACAGGCTGAATGGTATGGATTCTAGTCTGTTTAAAAGTTCCATTTGAATAGATTTAAAGAAAACAATATTTGGGGATAGAGCATGGATTGTATACGCTGCATCACAACACGTATTTTGCTGTTTTATCAGTTTTGAAAGACAGAGGTTTAAGATTCAGTCACTCTTGCTAACTAATAGAATGCTGACCAAGGGCATGCCACAAAAAGCTACTTTGCTGTAGAGTGGTCCTTGGAGGAGAGGGGAGTCCAACTGTCTGCTAATTTTTCGTGGTTTTTTTTTTTTTTTAATATTTGCAGTATCACTGATTCAGTTAGTCAGCTGGGCTACCTTGGAGTTATTAGCCCTCACTCCCAGTGAGTTCAATGGAACAAGAGGCCTCTACTGAATGCATTTCTATAGAGATTCTGTTCAGAAATTCCTAGATGTCGTGGACTAAGGCAGAGAGAATAAAGTGGCAAATGGCTCTCTTATCAGAGAGGCAGTGGAGGCAGGTCTTTTAAGTGTCAGGGTGAGATAGTTGGAGGGCTTGCACTTGGTATTTTCTAACTTTCTCTTGTACTGAAAAGTTGGATCCATAAGCCAAGTTTAATAGTTCTAAAGCTGATGGAGGAAGTGGTGGAGAAGGGAGGTGGTATTTGATACTCAGTGAATCAGAACTAGTTTGACAATAATTCTCCTGGCCTTTTTAAAAGGGTTGCCATGATTTGTATTTGATTTGAATATTAAAAGTTGATTGAGAGCTGGGAACTTAGTTTTACTTGATGCAGATAATCCAAAACAGGAAGAGGTTCTTTGGCTATGCTGACCAGGGTCAGAAGCAGTGTATAAAAAAAGGAGAAGCCAGATAGCTTAGAAGAGTTATACTCATGTGGACTCTTATCTTCATGATGATGTAAAACCCTTGTCTTTGTTACAGTGTAAAACCTGGCAGTCTCATTTACTACACAGTCTGTATTTCAGACTGGTTAGTGGCCCTTGCTCCTAAATGGGATCAAACCTCAAAAAAAAAACAAAACCAACAAAACAAAACCAAAACAGCAGCAGCCTCCCAGGATTGTACATCCTGTACTTTGGTACTTCCCACTGGCTAGACATGCTATAGGAAGAAAGAAAGATCTATGACTTTCTCTATCAATTTCACATAGTACATTTTTTTTTATATTAAGTTGAGAGAACTGAAAGAGCTAAGCATCAAAGCTATGATAGCAAGACAGCTTCTCTCTGCTGAAGTACTTTTGATAGCATGTATTTATTTTGGGCTATTCTACATGATGTGATACCTTTTATAATCATGTTATTGCACTATTGTTACTGACAAATGAAATCAACTTCTGTTCGTATTTAGATCCAAATCCTGATATGAAATGAGTACAGACTTCCACAAACTCCTTTTTGACATTTCTGAGGCTGTGGTCCCAGATGAACTGGCGGCTCTGAAGTTCCTCAGCCTGGAGCACATCCCCATGGGGAAGCTGGAAGCCATCCAGGAGCCCAAGGCCTTCTTCAAAGTGCTGCAGGACAGAGGCATGATTGAGGCGGGGAACCTGTCCTTCCTGAAGGAGCTGCTGTACCGGATCAATCGGATGGACCTCCTGACTGCCCAGCTGGGCTCCAGCCGAGAAGAGATGGTGAGAGAGCTTCAGATCCCAGGCAGGGCAAAGGTGTCAGCCTACAGGTAAGCACAGAAGTAGTAAACCTTTGCATGCAAAATGCACAACAGTTCTGTTGTGTACTGTCTTGTTTTCTGTCTGCACTGTTGTCTTATGAATATCCCAGCATCGTTGTATTTATTACAGTATGACTACTTGCCATTGTGAGTTTTACATTTTGCAGTTCAAATGTGTAATTGTGGTGTTTACTTCTCATAACTTTCTTAATCAGTCTTTCTGTATTCTTTATTGCCAGGCAACTGCTGTATGGAATTGCAGAGGACTTGACTCCAGAAGATGTCAAGTCCATGAAGTTCCTGCTCCAAAATCAAATACCAAAGAACAAGCTCCAGGATAATGCTGTATGCAAAGTGATCTTAATAAGTTTCTTGCAAAGCTAATTCAGAGTCTGCTGGTTCTTGTAAGAAGGGAGGAAAGAGAAAGCAGTCTGCTCTCACTAAAATCTGTTGTTGAAAGAATTGTGATGTTAGCTGATAGCTGCTGTGTGAAAGAATGGACCCCTTTTTTATCTCATTGTATCTTTTCTCTGCCCTTTTTTGTTTTCCTGTTCCTGTTTTCTCTCTACTACCAGTCTTCCTAATCTTTTCTTCTTGCTAAGTCCATCATGCTCTTCCTTTCATCTTTGCTTGGCATTTATAAGACATTCATACATATGCTGTATCTAGAAGAGTGATGTTTGCTGGAGGAGAAAAAATGTTTTGGAGACAGAAAATAGAGTTCTAATATGAGTTCAACCACAATTTTTTGTGTGTAATTAGGTGTGTTTTCTTCTTTATTATAATTTGGGGTAACAGCATTTTGTTAACTTCCTGACAAAAGTATTAAGAGTTTTGATGAGCTAGTTAAATACTTGAATTGTAAATAATGAACAGTGTTATTAAAATGCTTGGTATTATTAAGAAGCTTCCTTAAAAGTCCTATTTGTATTATGGCACCTATAGGAAAATTAGCAGATTTATCTCCAACTTGGTGGACTATTGAGCTTTAAAAAACAAAATTAGCCCTGAACACCTTTTCTGTAATACAAGATGTAAAATGCCACAGCTAAATGACTCAGCTGCTCTTCATCTTAACACAGAAGCACAACAGGATGCCATGATGTCCACATCAGTGCTTTGCAACACAACAGGATAACCTAGCCATAGGCAATTTCTAATAATCCTGTCTTTACCTTAGTGATGTGATTCTTCAGTTGCATTGCATCCTGACCCTTGTTTTAATGAGGTTTGGAGGAAGAAGAAATTGGTCTTTAGCTGGTCAGTCTGGGAATGAGGATGTTGTCTTCTGCTCTGTCCAGAAATGCCTGATACTGCAGTTATTGAAGGCCACTGTATGAGTTTGGGTTATGTGTTTTTGTTTTAACAGTCGATGTTGAAGGTCTTCCTGGAACTGGAAAGAAATGAAATCATTAAAGAAGATGACCTGGCAGTGCTGAAAGATGTATTAAAGGGATTTAGAGCTGACTTAAAGAAAAAAATTGATACCTACGAAGAAAAAAAAAAAGGTAAATTATTTAATCTGCTGTTTAAGAGTAGAGCTTGGGGTTTTTGTGATTTTTGTGGCTCCATCCTTGGCAGCTTAGGACTCCAGAGATAAGAGACAGACCTTACAGTATCCTAGGATAGGAAGACCAGGTCTCGGTACCTGTGGTTTCTGAAGTTTTCTGCTGCTTTATTATCCCATCATACCTTCTTGTATCTCTCCGTGAAATACATTCTGTGCCTTGTAAATGGTCTGCTTCTCTCTCCTCTTTGCCTTGAACGCAAATTTTCTCTTCAGGAAACAGTGCCATGCTGGTTTTGAACCAGGATAGCTGTATAATCACTAAAAGGGACTGGAAGTGACAGTTGCCTTGGGGAAACTTGTCAGCTTTATTTTCTGTTAGCCAGGCTGTTTGCTCATAGTCAAAGGAAAAGTCCCAGGAGAACAGGTACTTGGCTAAAGTGTAACCATTAGCTTTCTGTACCAGATGTGAAATTTCAAGGACTTAAGTGTATCTGGGATGTTGTAGCTGAGGTGGTGATTTGTGACACCACAGCTGGGCCTTACTCTTTGGGAAACAGGATGCATCAACCAACAACAACTAAGACCTATTAAATTTTTCACCAGAACCTCCTTTTGGATGACTCAAGACGTGTGTTTCCTTAGGCACATCTATACAGCCCATGCAGTTCCCTGCAGAGATACCCACTAGTTTCCCCAGCATGTCTTTGTGCTGCTGACCTGTGCTTGTGTCTCTAAAAGAGCAGAAGAAAATTGCCAAAGGTGGCTAGTGCAAGCATGCCCTGTGTCAAGGGAATGGCTTTTTAGTAGTATTGTTTTTTTTGTCCCCCTTGATAAGTAGAAAAAGAGCATGTCTTATAGATCTTGTTGCCCTGACAATTACCATTTAAACACATCTGTGTAACTTGTAAAAGGGGTACTGTGATTTATTTCCATGGGTAGAGTCATGGGTTTGATGATTTCTTCACTTATTTCAGGTAGTTGTATTCAAAGAAGTGTTTGGTTGCTTCCATTATGCTGGTATTCTGCATCCTTGGTGTGTCCACCCAAACGGTAAAGTTCTCTGGAGAAGAGACAATGGCCTCAGAAGTAAATGAACTAGCTGTACTGTACCACTGTACAAAAATGGGTCTCATTTCTCTTATGTATAGAATCATAGAATGGTTTAGGTTGGAAAGGACCTTGAGGATCATAAAGTTCCAACCCCCCTGCCATAGACAGGGACACCAGGTTGCCTAAGACCACATCCAGCCTGGCCTTGAACACCTCCAGGGATGGGGCCTCAACAACCTCTCTGGGCAACCTGTTCCAGTGCCTTACCACCCTCAGAGTGAAAAACTTCTTCCTAATGTTTAATCTAAACCTGCCCTCTTCCAGTTTAAAGCCATTCTCCCTCGTCCTATCACTACATGCCCTGGTAAAAAGTCCTTCCCCGGCTCTCCTGTAGGCCCCCTTTAGGTACTGGAAGGCCGCAATAAGATCTCCCTGGAGCCTTCTCTTCTCCAGGCTGAACAACCCCAACTCTCTCAGCCTGTCCTCATAGGAGAGGTGCTCCAGCCCTCGGATCATCATCGAGACTCTCCTCTGGACACGCTCCAGCAGGTCCATGTCCTTCTTATGTTGGGGACTCCAGAGCTGGATGCAGTACTCCAGGTGGGGTCTCACCAGAGCAGAGTAGAGGGGGAGAATCACCTTCTTTGCCCTGCTGGCCACACTTCTGACGCAGCCCAGGATACGGTTGGCCTTCTGGGCTGCGATTGCACATTGCTGGCTCATGTTGAGCTTCTCATCAATCAGCTCCTCCAGGTCCTTCTCCTCAGGGCTGCTCTGCAGCCATTCTCTGCCGAGCCTGTATTTGTGCTTGGGATTGCCCTGACCCACATGCAGGACCTTGCACTTGGCCTTGTTGAACTTCATGAGGCTGGCATGGGCCCACCTCTCCAGCCTGTCCAGGTCCCTCTGGATGGCATCCCTCCCCTCCAGCACGTCTGCCTCACCAAACAGCTTGGTATCATCGGCAAACTTGCTGAGGGTACACTCGACCCCACTGTCCATGTCGCTGACAAAGATGTTGAACAGTACAGGTCCCAGTACCGACCCCTGAGGAATGCCACTTGTCACTGGTCTCCACTTGGACATTGAGCTGTTGACCACAACTCTTTGAGTGTGATTATCCAGCCAGTTCCTTATCCACCGAGTGGTCTGTCTGTCGAATCAATGTCTCTTCAATTTAGAGACCAGGATATCCCATAGTGGAGATGCTAGTGAATGGCTTGCCTGGGGTGACTACTCACATTCAACCTTTATTATCTGGATCTTGCTACCAGTGAAAGAGCAGAGAAGAAATGGAGCACAGCTCTGCACAGCTTTAATAACCAGCAGTCTCTGAAACTGGAACATGGCCTTGCCCAGCTGTACAAAATGATGGTGTCTCTGTGATGTGGAAACTACCCTCCACCTCACACCTTGTACTGTTTTTTTGAGTTTTGAAATATGCACACTGGAAGGTTTATCTTTTTAGTTCTAAAATGTTCTGTTTATCTTCTCCCTCTTAGAAAACGATTCCAAGGAAAAACTCCACTATCCAGTGTCTGTGTCTGTGCATCCAGCAGGACAAGGAGCAGAGGGAGAGACACAATGCCCGGTGAGAAATACCTCAAGAATACCTTTAAAGTATTTATGCAACTCCAGGGCAGGGTGGAAATTGCATAAATTCTTAAGACTAAGCAGGTGGAAGAGCTGAAAGGGAGGAGTTCTGTCTTTATTTATAAGCCTTGGAATAATTCCTATTTTCAAAACAAGACCAAGCCTTGTTCCTTTGTGAGGACCTGGCTGTCAGCAACCTTTAGGCAAGAAATGAAGGAGTAGCTGTTGTGTGAAGAAAACCAATCTTAATGATAATGGAGACTGAGACATTAAAGCCTCAGATACTTTACAGGAGTAAAGATACTCCTGGACAGATGGGAAGGGAATGACAGAATCTACTACCTCACTAGAAACCCACAAGAACGCTCAGAGGGAATGATATGGTGCGGGAACTTTTCCTCTGCACATGCAAATTTGTGTTTCTGGATACGCACTTTCTCCCATGCCAAAATCATATCCTAACCACAGAGAGAGGGGAGGAGGGATTCAGGGAGACAAAGCAGATTCCTCTCCCCTGTGTAGCTATCTTCTATTCTTAGGCTTTTCCTTTTTGTATCTTGGCCTTCATGATTTTTTTGCACTTGGAAATGAAGGACCAATAATCTCTGTATAGCATATTTCTCTCTTGGATGCTTGGCACTGCTTTCTTATCTGCTTTCTTAATTTCTACAGCTTGTGGAAACATATAAGATGAAAAATAACCCCCATGGTTACTGTGTGATTCTTAACAACTACATATTTAAAAATCCACATGAAGTCAGAGAAGGATCATTGAAAGATGGAGGTAAGTACTTTTTTAACCCAATTACTGGTTTGGTTTTTTTCTCTGATAATTATCTGAAAGAACTGTCTAATATTTCCTGTGAAGAAGAATCATGCCCACTGAGCTCCTTTGCCTCCAGAGTAACTGGGATGCCAGTCACTGTAGAAATTGGAAATATGCCACTTCCAACACTTAAAGAAGCTTAAAGATGGCTTAAAGAAGGAACCACTTTCTGTTCTAGTTAGAAAGCATCATCTTAATCGGTCATATGTACCAAATAGTGAAGATTACTATTCCACCTTTTCACTTTTTGATTGTTTTTAATTCTCATCTATCATGGAGTGATATTTTTAAGTCCTTAAATTCTCTTGAATGTGCAAATAAATGCTCCTGCTTTATATTTTTCCTTAAAGCCTGTCTTCCTGCAAGACTCACTTTTAAGATAAACAAGAGTGTATCTTAAAAGATAAACCCTGCCTTCCTTGTTGCTGCATTGATCATTCTCACAGAATGAGGGACCTACTTCATTGATGAGTGGCAGAATTTGTCATTCTAAAGAGATACCTCTTTAACTTGCTAAGTGTTGTTCTTAAGCATCTGAGATTACTATGCAGTTAAAGCTTGCTTTGAAACAGTAAGCGTCACTAATTTGTACCAATTAGTCAGATAATCTGAAACCTGTTTTTGTTTTAGATAGTGTGATGCTTAACCCAGTTGTGTTTGAAAAAAACAGAATTAGGCATTTGGGTTTTTCTAATTAGATTTGGCAGGCTGAGTGTCAGTCAGGTGAGTTTATTGGTGAGATATGAACACCTCTGCTAATATCTGTTCTACTACACTGACACTGATGTTTCAGCATTTTCCTTGTCCCTGTTTAACAAGCACCTTCTGACTTTTTTTCCCAGAGGCTGTGACAAGGGTCTTTGAGTGGCTTCAGTTTGAGACAGCTGAGCACAAGAATCTAGAAGCAAAGCAAATGTATGAAAAACTTGAAGAATACAGCCAAAAAGATCATAGTAACATGGACTGTTTTGTTTGCTTCATTTTTTCCCATGGTGAAAAAGGCAAAATAAAAGGCGCTGATCATAAGTTTGTAAATATTAAAGATTTAGTCTCCTGCTTCAGTGGATCTAATTGTCCTTCTCTTGCTGGCAAACCCAAGCTGTTTTTCATCCAGGCTTGCCAAGGCTTTGAAGGTCATCCAGCTGTCACAATAAAAGAAGACTTTTCTGGCCCTCTTGAGACAGATTCTGTACCTCTGACTTCCATTCCTGATAAGGCTGATATTCTGGTTGGCATGGCTACAGTGGAAGACTATGAGTGTTACCGCTGTCCAGAGAGTGGCAGTATTTACATTCAATGCCTCTGTGACAAGATGGAGTCGCTTTGCCCACTGTAAGTACTATTTTTAATCCATGTACATTTGGGGTATTGCAGACATACATGCTTAAGCATGCTGTGCTGAAACATCAGTGTTTTGCATTTGTGCTATATAATGCTTTTCACCTGCAGGACAGTGCAGAACAGTAATTATTCTGGAATTGGGCACTGATATTCTTCTACAGGTGACCCAAAGTACAAGTGACTTCCCCTAGTTTGCCTGTGACAGAACCAAGGTTGTAATGCTGAAACGTTACATATAAACAAGTGTGTGTATGTGTGTGCATGTTTTTTAACATTTTTTGACTGATAAATGATTTTTCTTCCAGTGACACCTGATGAGAGGCGAATTTGTTGAGTGAATACACAGACAAAAAAATCAGTGTTCTGTAATCATAATTTTCATTGTTCCCTCCCATCCCCATTTGATTTAGAAAATAGAATTTCTCTTCAGACATCACTTCATCATTGTTTCCAGAAAAGGGCTTGGAGAATGCATAGTTTTCGTTCTGTTTCATCTTAGTCAGCTCTTCTGACTCCCCCCAAAGTAGGGGACTGTGTTTGCTGGTAAAGCAATGCTACATGGAAGTTGCTTTTATCCCCTCCAAAACACTGAATTCGGTGGTTACACAATGGAGCGTGCAATTTCAGTGACAGACAGGGTGACAGCAAGACACTATCCTTCCCTGAGATACCACTTTATTGGAGCAAACATAGATCAACTTCTTGGACTAGCTGCAAGTACCATGTACTTCAATGTAACTTTTCTTCATTTTTCCTCAAGCCGCAAGGATCTCATGACCATCCTGACAGAAGTGAACAAGGAAGTGGGAGGAAGAGTATTAAAGGGATGGAAGCAGATGCCAAAGATAACATCAACCCTACGGAAGCACCTGATCTTCGAAATTCCACAATCTCATTCAATTGGAAAGTAAAAAAATGAGAATACACTCAGTTAGGAATCACATCTGGAATGGGCTTCCACAGGGAGGAGAATTTGCAAGAGAAATTATCTGGATCTGTGTAGTTAGCCTCTGTCCTTCAAGGGGCCATGGGACCTAAGTTTTCTAATTCCCATGTTTAAGCAGTCTCCTGGCACCTGGATCTGTAACAGTCTGGTAAGGCCATGGAGGAGTACAGATCTGGCTTTCTGCCCTGCAGAAACAATGGGGTTTGTTCAGTCTGCGTTTCAAGTGAGGAAGCACTTCCAAGTAGTGTGATTTTTAAGAGTTATTGGAAATGCCAGTGGAAGTCCCATTTCTGTCCGAGTTGTTATAAGTCCCTGAAATCTGAAGAAAAGAACAGATAGATTCGGAATGCTAGATCCCTTCCCAGGGAGGATGTGTAAGATTGTAACTGATTTACCCAAAAGTGAATCATTGGCTGTCTCTGGAAACTGTATAATTTTTCATGGAAAATAACATCCCTGTCCAGAAGGACCAAAAAAAGATGATTATGATAATACAAGTTTGGTTCTTTTCCTCCAAATATCTGTTTTGCTTTGCTTTATGTTATTAATTTACTTGGCTAAACAGCAGCGCTCTTCAGGTTTTTTAATAGTAAGGGTTCTAATTATGTTTTTTCTCAGAGCTCTTAGGGGATGGTCTGTTTTGAATGGCTGTTGACTGCTGGAAGAAGGGTCCCATTCTGTTAGATCCACTGCTCTGAGATGCCTTCTCTTCCTGGCAACTGGCTCTAGCTCCTGTGGACTCTCGTTTCTGTTGTAATAAATACTCTTGGTTTTCACATCACCTTTGTTTGTGGCGTGTTTCTCTTTTGGATGAGCTGACTGAGGGACAGTCAGCATGACAAACACTTCTACTTCAGCAGCAGAAGTTATTTTGCTCTTGTTGAAGTATTCGATGGCATCCGCTCTGAGGGGTGACATATTGATATCCCTTCATTAGCAGCTGGAGAGATGGTAGGAAAGAGTAAGTTCAGGACTCTTATGATAATGGCAGCTAATGCCAGTGAGGCTGTTCTTACCTTGCATCCTCAGCAATGTGTAGGTGGTATGTGGGAGCTGTATGGGATTCTAATGACTACATTCCTTTTGAATTTATAACAAGATAAAGGATGGATCCGAGACATTTTTTAACTTCCTTTTTTAGTTTGTATTTTTTGGAAATCCAGGGCTAGCCATAAAGCAGGGGCTCTTTATTGAATCCTGCTTGTGTTCTTGAAGCAATACTTTTATTTTCTTATCCCACACAATGTGCTGGCTGTTGCATTTTGCTCCCCTTACCCTTTTTCAGCTTCCAAGTAAAAGGGTGAATGCCCACTCTTAGAATCACAGCTCCGTTCACACAGGTTTCATAAATAATAAATAGGTGTTACAAGCACTATGTAAATGAGAGTGCTGCGTGTGGCAAAAGTTACCAGCTATCATACAGTTCTGTGGCTGACATTTGGTTAACCATTTAGGAAATGTGGCAACAATTTATTTACATTTTTAGAATGTTTTCATAAATAAGACCCTGATATGAAGTTAATAATTAGATCTGTGAATGTTGTTTTATGATAAGGGAATATAGCTTAAATGAAATAACTGCTTCCTCTGGGAGAAACTCGCTGGAAGATGGCAGCTGCTCCAGTAGTGAAGTTGTGAATCTACAGCACATCTCGTTTTTTCATAATTCTCTGTGTCGGAGTTCAATACTCAGACCAAGTTCTTTCATATATTCCACATAAGGAGGAATTGGATAACAAATTTAGTTATTTGGTTTATTTGGTGCTTCATGGGATTTTGATTTAGTAGAGTGATACAGCAACATAATGAAATCACAACACAAGCATAATCGAGCAATTGCAATATTCAGTTGACTCACAATACAAACATGATTCTCATGATTCAAACATGATTCTCATCCAACATGATTCTCACCTCTGTATGCTCACCATCATGGCATGGGGCATCCCCAATCACAGTGGAACATGTGAGTTGAAGCCAGCTCAAGCCTATTACTCTTTTCAAAGTTTAAATGTTTTATCAGTTGTTCAGCTTTTATACTTTTCTGTTGGGCTGAGCCACGTATTCACACCCCCCATGCTGGTCTAGCTACCTTAGGAAGACATTATTCTTTGTTAATTGTCTTGGGGAACTTGATGATTCACAGATGCAGCTGTCGTCTCTAAAACTAAGGTTACCCTCCAGTCTCCCTGATGTTGCAGTAAATTGAGCTTTCTTTATGATACATTCTTCCCTGAGATCATTGAATTTCTGCCCTGCGCCTCTGAGCTGTCCTCTGGTGTGTGTGGAGGGGGTTGTGCTGGTCAGTCACACCTTGTCATTAAATTGGCATGGTATTTTGTTCTACCTGTTAAAATCAGGCTGCCTCCATAGCTAACATTATTGCCAGCTGATGAAGACCTACTAGAAGGGAGAGAAAACCCCATCAAAATCTTCTAAAGGACTGCAGGAAGTAGCTGCACTACCATGAATTTGCATGTGGCTCATGTAGTGAACAAGGAAGGAGAAAATGCACTTTCAGTTTTATGGTTCTGAGCAAAGTACGCTCACGCAGGCCTGTGGCAGGGTGGCTGATATGTTCTTGCACATATTTTTTGCCTTCCCACAGAACTGAGAGGTAAGAAGGAAGTCGGATCTGCAATCTTCTAGCTCTTTTTTTCCTCTGTAGCACAACTTGGAGAATGGTGCGGGGCAATCACCTTTCCTCTCTGAAAGACGCACAGCTATAGTTACTTTGCCTGTCCTCCCTTTTCTTCAACTCCTGGCTGGGAGGCCAAATGCTATAGCAAAACAATCCTGGCACTCAATTCTGTGTTTTGTTTTCACTAGAAAGTGGAGTCAGAAGGTTGGTAGGAAAGCAAAGTTGGTGAGTCGAAGTCCTGCAGGCTTAAGCTGAAAGCAGGCAAGATCAGTGATGTTGTTTGAAAAGGGAAATGCTTAGAAGAGTTGGGGAGGACTGTTAGCTGCAGAGGCGAAAATAGTGTTACTCAGTGGCATGAGTCACTCGCTGCCCAGTCATTTGCATCTTGCCATCTCTTCGTTCAGTTTAACATCGATTTCCTGGAGAGCTGTTTATGCCCAGCTTTTATGGGAAGTTTGTCATTCTCTCCACCGTAGTGGTTTTAGGGTGACTTGTTAATGTGCTGCTCTTGGGATGGGTCAGTGATACGTGTGTGGAGCCTGCCCCTGTTCAGATCGCTGCCAGCTTCTCCCATTGCACGGGCTGCTGTAAGTACATGTTTTCCCACTGCCTATGTAAGGGTTCACTCTTAGTTCTCAGAGTGGTGCAAAATTCAGGTACTGCGGAGTTTTGATTAGCTGAACTGTTGGCTATGTCTGTGATCTGTAAGATCTCCTGCAGGAAATCTTGAAACCTAGGGAGAAGTGGAAACAGAATACACACCATTTAGGAGATTAAGCTGTGCAGCAGAGAGTCCAGAGCTAGATTTTTTGCAGGAGATGTTGGGTGTTCAGCCCTTGCTGGTTACCTTTTTTATGCTGACCTCTAACTAACATGGACATACTCTCTTGGAAGTTGTTCAGATCTGCCTCTTTTCATCTAGAGCTGTGTCAAATTATGAACCAAGAATGGCATGTTTAATCTGCAATGACTTCTGTTCAATGTACTCAAAAATATAGTTGAGATCTTTGGGGATTCCCAGATACTCATTTCTGTGTGTCCTTTTTTAAATTGTGCCGTTGCTTGTCACTGTATCTGTTCTGTTATTGACAACCACAGGAATTCCCCAGGCCCCAAATGTGGCTGGCTCTTGTCGGTGCCAACTGTAATACCTTTCTGGCTAAGTGGAACGTTATTCTAGACATGTCTTCTGAGCTTGGCCTAGGTCTTTTACATTAGCTTTATGTTTGTACAGCCACTTTGTGTTTAGGCCTGATTTGTCCAGGCATATCAGTGCAAAGAGAAGGATCCATGCCTCCTTCAGTCTATTTACTAGAAAGAGCTTGTTTTAACATGACTTGAGGGCATGTTAGCTCATGGGCTGTTACAAAGTGTCTTGTCGTATTCAGATTACTTCCACCTTTAAGCCAACTTGTCACACATGCAGTAATCAATTATCTTGCATATGGTTTTGAACATTGATAGGCCACTTCTATGATAACAATGTAATATATTGTCAAACTGTTTTTTCCTGGTTTTTTTTGGGGGGGAAGGGACTCTGGTTTTAAATCAGTGCTTAGCAAGAACACTGTTTCTTTATTTGGAGAGTATGGATGCTCTGAGGGTGGCTCTCCTGCTCAAGGTGAGCACGAAGGTGTTAATGGTAATTTTCAGAAGGATGAAATGCCAACTGGTAAAATCTCTTCCCTCCTGTTGTTGTGAAATACCATCTATCGAGAGTGCTGCGCCAGAAGGTGTATCAGCGGTGGTGCACCATCCCTGGACCTAACGCCACTGCACAGTGCTCCTGCCAGCCTGCTCCTTTGCTAGAAGGGTCTTCAGCAGCTCTGGAAGGGCTGGGGGGGAGCGGGTTCCATGGCCGGTGGCTGTCAGGGTATGGAGCCTAACAGTGAGCGTGCTGTATTGCCTGCCAGCAGCCCCAAAAGGCTCACAAGGAGGAAGTCGAGTCAGTGGCGTTCATCAGCTTCCTTCTGTTTGTATTAAAATGGCAGTGACTTGTGAGTGCCTTTAAACTTGAGAGAGGCGATTGCGGGAAAAGCGCGGGCAGAGGGAGACCTTCCAACCTGCGCCCTCAGGCTCAGTTTTCTCACGGATGGACTCNCGGGAAAAGCGCGGGCAGAGGGAGACCTTCAGTTTTCTCACGGATGGACTAAGGAATAGTCGGTGCTTCATAACGGTGAACGGAGGGGGCCTAAAATGCGTCAGAGAGAGGTCCGCCCCGGCAGACGCGCAGTTTTTAAGTTAAGTTTTTGGGGTTTGTTTGTTCAAGTCAGAAATCCAGAAGGAACTACAGCTCCCAGGGGCCCGGGCGCCGCCGCCTGTCCGGCGGAAGCGCGGCGGGAAGCGGCTTCCGCCTTTCCCCGGAGCGGGCGCCGTCGCGGGGCCATGGCGCTGCCCAGGCAGCGGCTGCTGGTGGTCAGCGAGGAGCTGGGCGAGGCCGAGCTGGCGGCTCTGAAGTTCCTCAGCCTGGAGCACATCCCCATGAGGAAGCTGGAAACCATCCAGAAGGCGCAGGACTTTTTCGAAGCGCTGCAGGAGAAAGGCATGATCGAGGCGGGGAACCTCTTCTTCCTGAAGGAGCTGCTCTACCGGATCAGTCGGATCGACCTCCTGACTGCCCAGCTGGGCTCCAGCCGAGAAGAGATGGTGAGAGAGCTTCAGATCCCAGGCAGGGCAAAGGTGTCAGCCTACAGGTGAGTGACCGGCGGGGCGGGTTCACCGGGCGGCCCGGGGCGGGGGGTGCCGCACACCGGGCGGCTGCGCTGAGCCTCACCCGGGAGCGGCCGCCCTTCTCCTGTGGTCGGTGCAAACTTTTACCGACGATTTGAGCACCAGGCTAAGGTTTGGAAGCACGCAAGCATCTTCCAAGAGAAAGCAAGTACAAGGCATACCTTGGCTGAAATTTCTGTCCGGTAAAAGGGAGAAAACTAAAGCCGTACCTTCCTGAAATAGTTAAGAGCCCCCAAAGGCCTCCCTGCCTGGGTGCTGCGATGAGTGACGGGGTAGCAGGCTTTGTTCTCCACTCCAGAAAGTTTCAGCGTGGTTTTGATTTTAGGAAAACTGAGATCTTTTTAATTGCAGCTGAAAACAGTTTGACTTCAAGCTGTTCTGGGACTGATGTCCCCCCATTTAAAAAGGAAAAATAGGGGGTATGTGCCTTGGGGGTGGGGAGGGGGCAGTTCAACAGTACTGCGTTAAATTGTGCTAAGGGGCGCGCTTGGGAACGCTATGGAACAGTGTCCTCCACTTCTCTTCCAGGTACCTGCTCTTTCAGCTGTCAGAAGACATCACCAAATATGAGCTGAATTCTTTCAAGTTTCTTTTGGGGAAAGATTTGCCAAAATGCAAGCTAAACCCTAAGACTGTAAGAATTTCTTTAATTATTTTTTTTTTTTTTAATGATTATCATAATCCATAGAGGCATTTGGGTTGTTATGAGGGGAATGAGCGTCACTCTTTTTATGGTGAAAACACTGTAAGAAAAAGGGTGCACCTGGAAAGGGATTATAGGCTCTCTGGTGCATATGGGACTTGTCTGCGTGCAGCTTTTGCAGCAGCATCACAACGTAGAGAGCATGGGTCAGCCTTGCGCCAGGCACAGAGGCTTTTCATGTCCAAGCACCATACAGGTCTTAAGGGACTCGGTGGCTTCGATCAGTGGAAGACTGTGCTCAGTGAATGAGCACATTCACTCATCTTGCCCAACCAATTTTCTTTTGGCTGCTTTCTACGCCATTATCAAACACAGAAGATCACCCACTGTGGCTATTACTTTATTCTTTTGTTCATTTTATTTTCAAAATTAGGAAATACGGATCTAAGCAGCATATCCTTACCAAGGCTGAGGCCCAAGAGCTTGGAGTTCACAAATAGGTAGATCCAGCTGCTCTTACACTGGCTCAGCCTGTAGTTCTGACTGCTGGGTACTTTGTCTGATGAAAACTCTTGTCGCATTTTCCCTCTTTTCTTAGAGGAGAGACTGTTTCCATCTAGCGATAGCTTTTCTGTTGGGGTGACCACTGTGCTCTGCCACTCACTGTTTGGCAAGAACTCCTGTCCCTTGGGTCCCCTTTTGCTTCAGAGCAATTTCTACACCGTACTTGCAGGGTTATACCCATTTTTGCCATTGCTGAAGATGGTCATTACAGTGATTCTTGTGTTTCAGTTAGTGCACAAGATGATAGCCATTGGAAGTCAAATGAATGAAAGCAGTCATTAAAAATGACATTATGTATTCCTGTATGATCACCATTAGATCTCCTGGATTAGATCTTATTAGATCTCAGTATCTCTGAGCTGCGGAGGGGAAATGAATATGTTTTGAGAAGATTTTTGTACTAACAGTTCTTGTAGGTTTTGTTGAACTAAGTTTAATTGACTCAGCTGAGGTCTCAACTGAGCTACCAGTCAGCTGGACTGACTCTATGGGTCACACGCACTGTCAAGTACATTAAAGCTTAGGTGCACATGCACGTGCTGCAGCTTCCCTCCCAGTGGCAGCGTGGATGTGCGCTAAGAGCAAACTACCTCTCTGATTACCCAGACAATGCTCGACATTTTCATTGAGATGGAGAAGAAGGGGATTTTGGGAGAAGACAACCTAAGTATCCTGAAGCGTCTCTGTGCAGAAATTAACGTCAGCCTGTTGAAGAGAATCGAAGAGTATGAATTAAACCTATTTGGTAAAACAAAACAAAAAGGCCTCTTTCCCATAGTTGTTCTTGAAGTCACACATAGGTATCATACAGGACTAATAATGAATGTTTTTCAGGTGAAGAAGAGATGCTTATCACAGAGGAACAGAGGGGCAGCACAGGAGGCCCTGAAGGTAATGGAAACTCTCAGAAAATGAATGCTTAGATTTTTTTTGCTCTTCAGCTTTTGGACTCTCTACACCACTTGCATCTCAATTCTTTACACAGGTGTCTCTCTAAAAAGTGATCAAGTATCCAGTTACTTACTAACTGATCACAATACATTTTACTCCCTCTTAATTGATTATCTGGTGGTTTGTAGCTAACAGGAATAGCTGTTTAACCACAATTCAGTGTTTTCAGAGAACAGTTTTACCCCAGGAGGTACTTGTGGAGATGGAGAATAGGAACAGAGCTTCTGTCCTTTCTCTAGTGCTACATTCTGTACTTAAACTTTTTTTGTCTGTATTCAGCCCATGCCAGATGGCTGGCGTCATCTGTGGCACCTGATTCTCCTGGCAGTTGGACTCAATCTTCCCAGGTAAGTCACTTTGTTTCTTAGAAACATCATTATTTTGTCTTAGGAGAGATCATCCCTCCATGAGGTGAACAGTTATTATAAGCCCAAGTGTTAAAAGCATTGTCTAGAAAAAGGAAAATGCACCACTCTGTTACGTCCTTTATTCTGAAGCGAAGTCACAGGCAGCATCTGCTACAGTGTTAAAACTTCAGAAACATTTGCAAGGGTAGCAAGATAGGCTGAGTTTATTATACCAGGAAATACGCAGTTGGCAGATGGCTGGGCATGAAGTGGGTGAGCGCAACATCCCAACATGCTGCGGGTCTCGGGGGGTGCTGTCATGCTGTGCACAGACTTCCAAAGACGGTGGGGCAGTGCATTCCCAGGTCCTGGGAGCAAAGCTGTATAGGGAGAGCTGCCTAGGGAGAAAGCCAGCTGGCTCTCTGCCCTGTGGTGCCACTAGCAAGGGCTGAGATGCACCTGGAGGAGAGTGCAGTAGTTTCACCAATAGCCCTTCTCTTCAGGAGCTCGAAGCTTACAAAATGACTAGCCGACCCCGTGGAGTGTGCCTGATCCTGAATAATCACAGTTTTGCAAAAGCCAGGGAAGCAGTGCCGGAACCCAAAAACTGGAAGGATCGGAATGGGACAGACGTGGATGCAGGTACAGTGAATATTAAAGACAAATTTGTGTATCTTCAAAAATAGAAACCTGATTTAGTTTTCTGTACTAAAGATCTGGCTTTCGGTTTTCCCTTCCTAGGATATTTTTGTTGTAATGGCTGAGTCAGCTCTATTTCCTGTGTTGACAAACCCTAATCAACTTAGCAAGCATTTACTGACTCAGAACAATTCACTAGCATTTTGCTGGTTTACTGAGTTTACAGCACCCTCAGCCTGGACTTTACAAGCTGCACCAGCTTTGTGTTAGCCTTATGCATACTACTTCTAAAATATGCAGAATCAGAAACAGATTTGCTGCTGAACCAGAACTGGGTATTAGTTGTTTAACGTACGACTTTAAAAAAAAAAAAAAAAGTGGGAGGGGGAGGAGGATGTTGGAATTTAGGAACTCCATTAGCTTGCTATTCAGGGGTCCTGATTTTAGCAGGCTGTCCTGTAGCAGCAGCATAGCTCATTGCAGGGGCTGTGATATGGGTGTATTTGCACTATCTATGCCAAGAGATAAAATCCACCCACAGGCCTTCCCTGATTTGAATTAAGTTGGAGTTCAATTCGGAGTCAGAGTGCAAGGTTTCTCTTCCTGTGACGCAGGTACTACCCAAATGGGCAGTGCCCTCTTAAGTAAAGCAACTGCGCTGTTCAGCACCTTTTGAGAGATGAAGGGACTAGCTGTAAAGTGGATGGGGAAAAGAGATACAGCTTTCTTAATAGTTCTGCATGCCTTCCAGACAGAGGCAATACTAAACAGCAAGATTGCAAGGAAGCCTTTTAAAAAGAGTCGAGGGAACTCAGTAGACATATGATTAGTAATTAGACTACTAGATTATTTTCAGAGCAGGAATGTAACCACCTGGATAGCAGTATAGCAGGATTTTTAAAAAAAAAAAAAAAGATCATTTATCTCTGGAAATGCAATTTGCAATTACAGAGTCCAACTTTCATATAACGAAATGGCTCCAATTCCCCTTCTGTTTACTTTCCAGCGGCTCTGAGAAGAGTCTTTAGCAAGCTTCATTTTACAATAGCAGAACATAGAAACCTCACCGCAGAGGAAATCCGTAAGACTGTGAACACCTACCAATGTGAAGACCACAAGGACAAAGACTGTTTTGTTTGCTGTGTCCTGTCTCATGGGAAAAAAGGCATTATATATGGTGTCGATGGGCAGGAAGTACCTATCCAGGAACTGACCACTTCTTTCACTGGACAGAATTGCCGCTCACTTGCTGGAAAACCAAAAGTCTTTTTTGTTCAGGCCTGCCAAGGTGATGCTTGCCAGAAAGGTGTGACCATTGAAACAGATTCTGGAGAGCAAGATTCTTCTGTAGAAACAGATGCAAGATTTCAGCTCGAGTGCATCCCTGCAGAGGCAGACTTCCTCTTGGGCATGGCTACCCTGCAAGATTACGTTTCCTACAGAAGCCCAAGGCAGGGGACCTGGTACATACAGGCGTTGTGCCAGCACTTGGAATACAGCTGTCCTCGGTAACTATGTTTCCATAAGCTTCTTTTTGGGAACACACATATTTTCCTTCTGAACGACAGAAGTTTGATTTGAATGCAGAGATAGATGATATGCGGCGGGAGTGCTTGCTCAGAATGAAAGCAGTAATGTTGGACAGAGCAACACCATGCAGATTTTTTCAAAGCAGATTAGTTAACTGCTTTGAAGCCTGTTTAAAAGCAGGTATAGATCAAGATGTATAAGAATGTGGTAATTTTTCTGATGTTAACTGCCTCCCTAATACAAAACGTACTTGTGTTTTTGCAGAGGAGAAGATATTCTCACCATCCTGACAGCAGTGAATCGAGAGGTGAGCAGAAAGACTTGCAATCCAAATGCAGAGAAGCAGATGCCGCAGCCCAGTTTCACACTGAGGAAAAAACTCATCTTTCCTGTCAACTAAATGGGAGGGAGCTGCAGCAGCCTGGAATTGGCTGGTATCAGCTAAGCATTTGGTAAAACATAACAGATTTTCAGTGTCTGTTCTTATCACATGAACAAATACAGCTGAGGAGCAAAAGCCTGAAGAAATTAGTGTTAATATGTATGACACTTTATACTTGAGAGCATCTCTGAGCTGGTCTCTGTGTTGCGCTTTGCTACCTAAAATATGCTCAGTGTCCTCTATCAGCCATACTGCATTGCTCTTGCTTTAGTAAGGTATCTTTCCAATGCAAGTTTTTAAGACAACTGTTATGAAGCCTTGTGTATTTTATGCCTAACTTTTGCAAAATAAACATAAGATGAGGGGCGCTTCAAATTTTATAGGATATAATCAGCTCACATCAGTGTGTTTTGTTACTTCTCCACACCACTTTAAATCATTCATTGTTGGTACACCTCAAGGAGTCAAGCACTTGACTTCCAGCATCCTCAGCAGGATATGGCTGTGACCTGCATTTCGGAGCATCCTCTACATAGAGTACTTGTAACAGTGAAAATCAATGTTTGAAGATGTCCAGTTATCCTGTGTTCACTTACCTTGCTGATCTTCGACTCTCAGTTCTACGCACAGCAAAAGAAGTCGCTATATAAGTACTCAGCTCCTCAAAAGCATTTTTATATTGCCTTCTGTGATTAGCATACATACACAGAACAGGGAGTTTTACAAGCTCTGAGTAGAAGCTGAAGTTGTGTTAGTCTCTCTGTTTTATTTTGAATGAGATGTTAATTCTGTTACACCCTTGTTACAGCTTTCAGCATTAGTAAGGGTATCAATGTAGGTGATTATTTAACTGAATAGATAGATCTTCACTGGAATTATTTTAAGAGCCTAAGTCCTTCCCTGGACTCTTGTGCTGAATACTTCTCTCTTTGATACCAGTTTGTTTCTGCAAAGATAAGGGCAGAGAGAATATAGACTCTGAGAATGATTAGAACCTTAACAACTGGCAGATGCAGCAAGCAGTTACAGAAACAGGCAAATCTGTGCTTCCAAATTCTAGAAGTAATTTTCCAAGGTAGTTGGTTATGCTCATTTAGGGATTTATCATGAAACCATTTTTGTGCTGAAGCAAGGATGGCTCATATACAGAAGTTTGCCTGTTACTTGGATGTGGCAAACAAGCATACTACTGCATAGGCAAAATAATTAATGCAACCTGTTTTACTGTGGATTTTCTTCCTAAATCTTCTCTCCATGCATACCCCTCAGCACTTTACCTTTTACAAGTCACCTGTGTCCTTCAGCAACTTCCAGTTCTGTGCATAGATTCTGGGCCCCCTTCTTCCCCCGCTACACTAACTACACACTAACTACCCTGCCTGTCACACTGTGGATCCAGCCAGGGATCAGGCAGAGCAGAAGTACTGAACTCTCACAGTTCCGTTTCCCTTAGAGGGGAAGGCTGGATCTTCTTTGAAAGGTCTGCATTGTTGACAAAATTTAAGAGCCAAGAGATTCTGAAGTCAGAGGCATTTGACTGACATGCTCATTTTTCTTAGGAATCAGAAGGAAAAAAAATAGAGCAAACAAAGAGCTACATTCAAGGAACCATTTTTTTCAGAAGTTCATGGTATAAAAACTTGGGGGAATTTTCCAGCAAGATTTAATGCATGCCATAAACAAGGTCGTATTAGGAATCTCCTCAGATAATGAGATATGAATCTGGTTAGGAACTCTTCATCAGTTAGGAATCAAATCTGTCAATTATCAGTCTCCACAATTAGTCTCCTCATATAGTGCAAGTGACATATAGCCCATTCACAAGGAGCCCTAGCAGCTCCAGAGATCAATTATGCTCATTCATATGAAGGAGGCAGGCAGTTCTGGCTCACACTGACTTGGGGTATGAGGGATCGTTGTGTCCCTCCCCTTGGTGGTATCTTGTTCTTGGTTCAGAGTTAGGATTGCAGAGACAGATTCTCAGGTAATTTGACAACCTAAAATCTTAACTATAAACACAATTACACAGAATTCTGCACAAAGTTTTGCCAATTCCCAGCTCTTCTTTAGCAGCTGCTCGCTTAATCTTCAGTGATTTCTGGAAGTGTTCTTGCAAGCCAATGACTTCTGATCTGTGAGCTTGAAGCAAGCTGTGAAAGCAACAGTAAGGAAAACACACGCTTATAGATCTCTACATAGCACAGCGCTCTCATCTGCCTGTTGTACTGCTAATGGTTCTGATTACACAATGCCATGGAGGGGACAGCTCAATGCTGCACTTCAGTTTGGCTATGTGTTCCTTTTCCGTCAGTTCCCAATGACTCGGTTGGGATGAACAGCATTTAGCAGTCCTTTAACTAGAAAGTTTTCTTTGTTAGCGGGAAATGCATGAGAACTTGTGAGGTAAGTTGAGTCACCAGCACAATGAAACAGACCCAGGTTGTGGTTTCAACCTTGGTAGGCAGCTCAGCCCCATGCAGCCACTGGCTTGCTTCCCACCAGTGGGATGGGGGATTGCGTAGGAAGGGTAAAAGTGTGAAAACTTGTGGGCTGAGATAAAGGCAGTGTAATAGGTAAAGCAAAAGCCACGCACGCAAACAAAGCAAAACCAGGAATTCATTCACTACTTCCCATCAGCAGGCAGGTGTTGAGTCATATCCACAAAAGCAGGGCTCCATTACATGTAACAGTTACTTGGGAAGACAAACGCCATCACCCCAAACACCCTCCTGCCTTCCTCCTTCTTCTTCCCCCAGTTTTATTGCTGAGCTTGATGTCATGGTATGGAATATCCCCTTGGTCAGTTGGGGTCAGCTCTCCCAGTTCTGCCTCCTCCCACCTCCTTGTGCACCCCCAGCATACTCGCTGGCAGGGCAGTCTGAGAAGCAGAAAAGGCCTTGACGCTGTGTAAGCACTGCTCAGCAATAAATCCCTCGTTATCAACACTGTTTTCAGCACAAACCCAAAACATAGCACCATACCAGCTACTATGAAGAAAATAAACTGTACCCCAGCCAAAACCAGTACACAGGTTTTCTGGTTTTCTAATTCATTTGAAAATTTCTGCTAAAAGCACAGCTTCTACCAAACCTTACACACTGAGAACTTAACTGCAAGAATTACAGATATTTTCAAGTGGAGACTCCAACCCACACAAAAGGCCTTATTTGTATTCACTTGTCCATTGTATAAAATACCATTTAAAGACCCTCGCTCCTGGGAGACTGCCAAAAGTCACACAAAAAACCCCTCTGAAGTACCAGAAAACATGAACACATTCATTTAAAGTGAGGCTCACACTGAAATATTCTCTCTAGAGGTTAATGAGCTGTTCTTCATTTGTGAAGTTTTTCATTCTCAAGTAAAAGGCTTGTCAAACTGCAGCAGAAGGTACTCTGTATGTGTTCTGTTATAGATTTAAGCATCGCACGTTTACTGTGCAAAGTCAAACTGCAGCTTGTACTGCACATCTACCACATTTAACTGCTTAGGTATAAACACAAAGAAAGCCCAGCACAGCCTGACCAAGTTTCTAAATCAGTTTCTGAGCTTTTACAGCCACCACTTGTGCAGATACCAACTCACTAAGATCGTGTACAGTATAACAATCACTCAATTTTAGCCAAAAAAGGCCTAATTTTAGGTTTCTTATAGAACAGTGTAGCATAGAAGATATCTGGAACAAACCACACAAGATGACCAATATATTGAAAAATCGGATGTTATATGTGTTTATTATCAAATTTACATTCCACTATGAAACAACAGTAAGTGCAAAAAGCAGATGAAAAAAATACCATGACCAATTCCCAGACCATTCAAACATTGTGTGTCATCCCCTCGTGTAACAGCCGAATGAGGCCCAAGCCCAATATTCTTCCCTCTCTGCTGCTGTTTGACTCCAGTAGACTTTTAACTTTGATCACGGGTATTTGAGCATCACTCAGGCATCACTGAGTTTATCAAAAGCAGTTAAACTAGAAAGCTATACATTTGTGCTTGGTTTAAGCCAATCTTAACAAAGGTAAATACTGTAAGAATTTCCTTCTGTCTCTTGAAACTTTCACAAGCATGGGTAAGTCCTTTCTAGCATCTGTTTTTGTCTCAAACCTACAAGATGTCAGAACCTTTCTGAAATGCAATTCTGCATTCCTTCTCGTTCTACCTTCCGTTCAACCAAATCACATGTGTACAGGATCAAAAGATCTTGTGCAGGATCTCAGCTATCTCAGTCATGCAAGTTTGTCTCCTCTTTATGGGAAACAACAGAAGCCAAACCAGCTCCTAGAATGATGGCAACTTTTAATATGTTCTCAGAAACATGCATGTTACTCAGAAAAGTTTATCTTCTAGGTTTTGGCACAAAAGAGTAAACTTGAAAGAAGTACAAATTTTCCCTGTAGGTGCAAGCCAGGCACATATATACAAAACGCATGTGACCATCCAAAGGTATAAATGCATGACAGAATTTCAAGAACACTGCACCGCAGGATCAACCAACCGGATAAAGATGCAAACACAATGGTATACAGGTTCTTCCATTTCCTTCTTGCCTTGTGTAAAGTATCTGATGATACATCATCCTACAGAAAATAAAAAAACCTCTCGATGTATCCATAGTATTGTTTGAACTGAGCCCATTTATATTGTTGGGCTATGGAATATGGAAGCATCTCAAAGAGAAACATGCATTTAATTATGTGCTTTTAGATTAATTTTAACTGAAACCTGGTCTGCTAAAGGAATTCTGATTTAGCTGATTGGCTACTTCTGCTGATAACACACAGAATGATCCAATGGCTGGAGTTATCTAATGAAGCTTAGTTAGAAACACAGTGTAATACTTTCACAAATTTATCTGTTACTTACATGTATTACTACAATAAACACACATAAAATGGACATACTTTTGACACACTATACACTTCTCTGTTGATACCAAACTGTCTAATCTTTTGTTAACTCAGTCCTGTTGTTTCCCTAGAAGATACAAATACACAGGGACATACTGGTCTTAGTTCAATGGAGAGCAAAATTGCCTCCTCCCACCCCTTTCACTCTTACCTTATTTAGCTAGGCAAGACCCCAGGCATAGCTAAGTACGTACAAACATAAATACTTGCATGAAGAAATTAAATATTTTTCATTTAAAAACCAAAATTAACCCGTATATAGTATTTTAAATAAAATTCACCTTTTTTAAGTATAAGATTTTGCTTAGAGAGCAAAAGGCAACTCCAGGAGTTCCTGAATATTTCTGTGCGCTGCTGACAGACAAGTTTCTGCTAAGAATCCCTGTGCAAGTTTGCAATGGTTACTCCTTTTCCTTTTAAAAAAAGAGACAGTATATCAAAGAGTCATCACAAGATCTATAGAACTGTAAAAGCAGAAAGGCCACGTTACAAATTTCCTATAAACCAAATTAAGAAGCTTTCTTTTCCTGCCCTACTCCACTCCACCCTGCAGCAACAAGGGTGCTGATTATGGTAGATGTGCCTTACGGCAAATGCAAATCAGTGTAATTACACTGATGCTTCACACCACGAACCCAGACAGGTAGCAGCTGTGTTCCACACACTGTAACAAGCAAGGTAAACTTTGACTGTTTTATCTAATTGTATGGAAACGAAACTTTAAAATAATTTTCAAATTTTTATAGGTACAGTGCAAAATTACATAAAGATTAAGAACCTGTTTCCATCCAGGTCACTAGTGAAGACCCATTCCTCTGAGGAATTTTGGGCAAACTTTTTTTCTTCTTTAAGTTACTCTATAAATCTACTGTAGATTATTCAGTTATGACCAGAACCTTGGACAGGAAGGAATCGAAAAAGCAGCATGGGCAGTAATATTTTGCTGATTATCACTCAGAAATCAGATTTCTAAACTGGACTGCTCTTTTGAGGCAGAAAGTCTGCCTCAGCTTTGTTCAGAATCAGGTTCAGAACCACTCCCCATCATCAAAACACAGGATTCCAATGTAGACAAAATTGATTTATCTTCATTAAAATGCTACAAAGAACACTGGCTTTCATCTTTCTGTTTCTGAACATAGACTGGTAAATTTTGCTCTTAATGAAATCTTTTAACCAAATCCTGCCTAAAATCAGAAATAAGTGAATGAAAGGCATGAAGTTTACTGCTGAACTCTCAAATATACATAATGTCTACCTGTCAAGAGAAGAGTCAAGTTACTGAATTTCTGACACTTGTCTTGAAGTAAACGGTCTCCACTTATGTCAAATAAAAAGAAACCCTGAATCAAGCACCTTGGTTTTATTTCCTTTTGCAACACTGAAATGTGCCTGAGATTTTTGTGTGTGTATGCAAAAATACACTCATTTAAAAGATGCAGAGCACACTTTGGAAAGATTTCTTAGCTTGAAGTTTTCACCCTAATACCTACTTTCCTGCTTCTTAATTCTTATTCATTGCACCTTCCTCTGTGTGCTTCAGAAGCTCTGCAAAGAAATTAACTTCTGTTAGTACCTCACTAGCACAATGGCACTCTTTCAAAATATAAATCCTGACCACCAGTTTCTGTGTTCGTAAACAGAAGAATTGTTTTCTTACATAGAGCTATAGGTTCTCTCCCCTGCTTCCCAAAGTGGGGAGGAGTTCAAAAGAGTACAGTTTCTGAAATGGAAAATACAAGAATAAAAAAAATTATCCAAGTTTCCATATTTGTTTGCTACAGAGAGAAACTTGGACCAATAATGCCGGTCAGACTGTTACTTTAATATTATATTTAAATGATACAGCCTGACTGCTAACAACTAGTAAAATACTATGGTTGTGGTGGAAAAAAGTAGAACAGCACCTGCAAGACAGTACTACAGTTTAAAAGGTTAAATTACTGAGAACGTCTACAATGGTCTTTCGTTTTTGCTTAAGTTAAGACAGATGCTGAAGGGGGTCTCAAAACTGAACTTTGGTTTCTTCTTTCTTATCTTCCACAAAAGCTGTCTTCCTCAAACCCAAACAATGTTCTTTTTCTCCTTTTCTCCCAACACGTCTCTCTCCCACATCTTTAACATGCACATGCCTTCTCCAACTCTTCTGTAACACATCTAACGACATCTAAACTGGATGTTTGTCCCTCATGTATTATTTATTATGCTAGAAGTCAATCATTTTTCAGACCAGTCAGTCCTCCTTTAGGATATCCATTTTCGATGACTGTGTGCAAACTGGAGCTCCCAATGCTCCAATCATGGCTGGAAGACTCTGGTTTCTTCTCAGTCCTGCCATTAAGTTGCTACCTGCATTTAAAAACACAGCCGAGTCCTGCCTCCGCAAGCTAATCTCTGGCCCCTGGTTCTTTCCGTGGTCCTGTGTCTCAGGGGGCTTGATCACCCTGGCAATACCCAGCCTCTTCAGTCTGTCCACTAGGTTCATCTTCAGCTGGCCTACGTCAGGAGCATTACGGGAGGGCTTCAGACCATACATTTCTTGCAAGAATGTTTCTGCTGGTCGAGAAGCCAGGAAGTTTTCTGAGTGATGCACTCGAGGCTCAAACGGTGGAGGGGAAGGACAAGGTGAACGCGAGGGAGAATTCGGTGGAGTAGAAGGAATGGGGAGAGTTCGAGGGGGCTGTAGCAAAGGCAGTTTTTCTAATACGGGGCTATCGTAAACCTTGGCAGAGATGCCTCGTTCTTGCAAAAGTTTAGCCAGACTGCTTGTGCTGCTGAAGGTAGTAGTTGAATCTCTTCTGTTGGTGACAAATTCTCCAATACTAAGCCTGTAAGCCACGGCTGGAGTGCTCACTGCTGGGTTTCCAATACTGCTGCCAGTATTTCCAAGTGAAAATGGAGCACCCACAGAGCTGAAATAAAATAAAAATCAAAGAGAGAAGATGCACACATTAGACATCTTTATACCTGCTCTGCTCTATATTTGCCTTTTAGTATACAAAAGGCTCAAGAGAAAGTAAACTATTGCTATTAGCTGTGACAGTTTCAGCTTTTGTAGATTCAGAATTATTGTTCTGCAAAATATTTAGAAGATAGTAGGCTGACAGAGAGGTTTTGATGTAAATTTACCTTTTGTGGTCACCTGTATTAGATAGATACTGTATTAGACAGAATATCAACACAGATAACCAGTAATAACTTATTTTAAAAAATTATGACACAATCAGAAAAAAAAAGGTAGTATAAATATTATTTTTTTTACAATAGGTATATGACACAAGGCACTTGCTATTTAAGAGTATAAATTTACTTCCTTTAAGTTACCCTAACCTGTTTTAACCCTCACTCTAGAGAATTTCAAGTTTCCCCTTTGTAATTACAACTATTTGTATGAGTAACATCCAATCCTTAATATTTTTAAAAACCAGTCCATATATCAGAAGCCAGAAAGCAATTGTTTAATTCTATGCAGCAACATTTAAGACGTCAGCAGTCATCATACCTGGGAGTAACCTGAGTGACATCAGATGGGTGAAGGATCCTACAGGTAGTAAAGGTAAACGTGGAATTTGTGGAAGACAGACATTTCCCTGGATTCGAGGCTGCAACATGGAGAATGTACAACCATTGAGGGTAAAAATAAAGACAGATAAGGACTAATCAAAGCAATGTTTAAGATAATGTTATTATCACTGCTAATTTTTTTTTTTTAAGTAAAGAACAAAGACAGTAAAGTCAACATTGTCACAAGGTCAAATACTTTCCACTGAGAAAAAGACACTGGAAAAAAAAAAAAAAGAGGAAAAAACACTAACCCTGCTTCTTACCAGTGAGGGGTACTGGTGCTGAAGTAATAGGTGGCAGGAAAATCCCTGCCACCGGCTTTGCCACTGTATGCTTCTTTTCCTCTGGGAAGGACTGTTGCACTTGAAATGTTATACCTCCTTCACCTTCTGCCTCATCATCCTCCTCCAAGTCAGAGATGTGGTACACAGTATCATCAGACAGAGGAGTAAAACCTTTTGTAACAACACCTGGTCTTGGGTCAAGAATGGTGCCCAGGTTGGGTCGAGCAAGCTGCTGCCAGTGAAAAAGGGTCTGAGATCCTGGTGTGACAAAAGAGAAAAGTCTCAGAGAGCCATTACCTACTATTGTATTGAGTTACAAGAATTTGTGACCAAAACAACCCCAGCCAACTGGTGCTGACACTGTGATACACATGGCACACTTGGATGGCAATGCCAATAAAAAGCCTACCACTTAACACCGTATAGAAAGCCAAGCCGAAAGTGATACTGATGAGCTAGTTGGCAAGTAGCCTACCAAATACTACTACGTCCTCTTACTGCCTATCATACCTAGTTATACACACACCAACAATGATTTAGTTGGCAAATCATGTAAAATCCTTTTCTGCTAATGAGAGAAGTAAGATCATCTTCTTACCTTCAATGGGTTTGACAATTTGCAATTTTTCTGGTAGGAGGACACGGAGATTACTAGAGCTGGCAGAGAGATCAGTGAATTCTGAGTTTGTACCCAGAGAAAAACAGCTTCCTGTTGGTGTACTACAGCCACTAGCCCCTTCTTTCTGCTCCGCCAGCAAATGCATTTTTCGCTCCCATTCCTCCTCAAAGAACTGCTTCTCACTCAGGTAGTTCTGACGACGGAGGGAGAGCCTGTGCAGAGCTGTGACTAAGTCATTGTCTCCAGGGTTTCCCACCTGGCCAGGATTACGAGTGTCTCTGTGAGAAACATCAAATAATAATAGATATTAAGACCACCGAATTGACTATTTCTCTCTTACACAGCAGAGGCCCAGACTGGATTTAGTTTTGAATCAATCAGTTTAGAAAGAAGATAACAGACTGTGTTTCCTACTTCAAATTCTTCTCAGAGCTGCTCCTCTGGGTCATCTGTGTGTGGCTCTCCAGCTGGTGTATGCCGGACTGGAAGGGCTTTGCTGTCATAACAACACTTGACCGATTAGATCCAGGGATTGGCAATGGGGCAGGAAAGGAAGAGGAGCGGCCACGAGTGACATTAGCAACCTTGACAGTGTCAAATACTCGTTTTTGTTGACCCCTGCAGAAAAGACAAGCAAACAACTGTGTTTTTCAGAAGCATTTTGAAAAAGATATTAGAAAGAAAAAGTTCTGAAAAGACTTTCAAAAGTCTGCAGAGACCTGACTAAAAAAATTTAAGCCCAGAAAACCAGGATTGCCTAAGACACTCACGTTTTCAGGAGTACTGTTCTATTAAATATCAGAATTATCACTTACTTCAACCTGAAAGACCTGAACCTTTATTGATAACCACTTGAGAACATTCAGGAACATATATTTTACTTATTTAATTTATAGATGCTTTCAGAAGCATATATTTAATTTATTACTTCTTGCTCAGAAGTAAGAGATCCAGGAACAGGTCTTCAGGGCTTTGGAAACGGCTATCAGTCTTTCAGCTATAATGTCATTTGCCTGAGAATTTTTTAATGCTTATAGAAAGGGATAAAACTAGTGCTGTGCATCAGAGAATTTGCATCAAAAATCTCACAAATTAAAGAATGAAATAACATCCTTTTAGCAAATTCCCATCTTCCTCATAGAATCAAATAATAGTAGGTTTCAAAGTTGATAAGATTACCAAACACTACAAAGCTTTTTTTATTAAGTTACATGGAAAACATTATAGAGGGAACAGTCACATTTATAGATATCCAGAAATCAGTTTCACCTTACTTAATACAAGCATATGGAAAAACATTGCAATAGGGCATAGAGATCTGAAAACATACTTTTGCTTGGAGAGAGCAGATTCATCACCCTGACTCAATTCCTTCCGCATTGTCCCTTCAATTTCTGCTGCAAGGGAATCCTAGAGAAAAATGGAAACCAGAAAAGTTGACAAGTTAGATTCAAGTCTTCCTCCTAAAAATTTTAGCAGAAAACATCTCTAAAAAATACTCAAAAAAATCTCCATTTGTTTCCCCAGTACCAGCATGTTTCAGACAAACAAACCCTTCAGTCTCTGAAGGAAGGGCATGGGGGGGAAGTTTTCCACCATAACTACACCTCTGTATAACCAGTATAGGTTCAGTTTTCATTAGCAACATCTGCTTTTTCTTGGTAGTCTTTAAGTTGGTTTGTTTGTTAATTAAATTTAATTAAATTGTTAATTAAAATTGTTAAGCTACAATTTTAAGAGCACTTCTTATATGGCCAAACACGTACATGAGGGATTCTGTATACACAGAATAACAAATGTGACAAATTCCCAACACAGACCAGAAATTTTTGGGAGTACAGTAATCAGAACACACCTGACACTAATAAGAAGAGGAAAATAAATACCTTTTACCCTTTTCCATTGGTTTAGTCATCTCTGGCTATTAGTCTAGAGTCATGCATTTCTGATGATGCTTAAAATTAAATCTCAGAAGATAAGGACATAAAATTACATCATAAACTACATAAAGTAAGAAAAATACTCTTTGAACTCTTGAAAAGATGCTTTGTTTCTTAAAGAAACACTGTGAAGTTATAAAACTCACATCAACATTGAACAATATACTAGCACAACTGAGCACTAGCTGTACAGCATGCCAATTCCCGAATTTAACAGAAAAGGCATATAAAAAGGAAAAATAATTTTAATATCACAATATGGCAAGTCAATGATTAGTTTCCTAATACATAAAATTCTCAAAAGCGTACACATCAAAGAACTGTAGTAAAACCATTAGATCAGCTCCTTTGCCTACTACAAAATAGTTCTTGCTGCAGCTCCTGTAATGGCTGTTTTACTCATATAGTCGTATGCTACTACAGGCCATATGTGCCAGTAGGTGTACGCCACGCTAGCGGTATTTATTACCACAGGAAATGCTCCACATGACTGGGAGTGGCAGAGACAAGCAACAGAGCTGGCTCTGCTGCGCAGCAACTTCACTTCTTCTTGTGATTCGTGCAGCATCCCTAGACACTCTGCATTCCGATCTTGCAAGTCATGTAGCTGAAAGACAAAAAAGAGGACATCACGTAATACCAGTAAGCGTCAAAGAAAAGACAGAATGAAATTGAATTAACTCCTACAGAAACCTGTATCAACTGATTCAACACTGCAACATTTTTCCAACTGCAAGGCACATGCCAACATCTGGAATGGACAATGGTCAGCACAGCACCCGCACCGATTTTAGTGGCGAAGCATGCCTTCCAAATAAAGACTTGAAAGAGGACAAGTTATGATAAAATCCAAATGAAAATACATTGAAAAACTCTGCAAATACAGTAACTGCTGATGCAAAAGAAGCAAAAAAGAGAAATCCTTGAAATTTAGTGAGCTACAGTATTGTTGATATAATCAGTAATACTCACACTAAAACACTCTTTTTCTTGTAACTACTAAGAATAGTAAGACCTCCCTACTTGGAACACCTTACTTGCTTTTCATATTCCTGTGGACTACAAAAATATTTGTGAAGACTAAATAAAAATAATTATTCTTTTCTTCCAATCATATGACTCCAACCACAATGAAAAATGAAAAGCCATACATAATTAAAAAGCAATAGTTCCCATTCTCTCTTAGTTTTCTTTCTCTTGTATTCTACTCCAAACATTTGTCTAAATGCATATATACAGAGCCTTAAGTACCTCTGCTGTCAGTTGTCTCTGAGCATCTTTGGAAGCTTGTAAGTGAAGTTTCAGCTCCTCCTTTTCAATCACATGCTGAAAACACAAAAAGGTACTCATCATTTTCTCAGCTGACTTCCCTGAAAGAATTGATCCTCTGCCATTCTTTCCTGAAACAGCCACTCTCTTGCAGTGTGACCCCCTGGTTTGCAAGTAAATTTTCACTTGTAACCACTGGCATGCACACATGCACCTACACATACACGTGCATACACTCTTCATCAGCATTCCCTTACTTCTTTGAGTTTATGTTGAAGATCAACAATCTGAGACAAGAGGGATGAGATCTCTTCCTGGTAGCGAACCAACTCCTCACTCTTCTCGGACAACTCCTCTGTTATTCTAGAAATTTGAGCATTTGTTTGCCCTACAAAACATAAAAGGAACTTAGTAGCGAGCTTTTCCTAACACATGACAAAAAACCAAACCAAACCAAACCAAACCCAAACCCAAACCCCAGAAAAGATTGGTGAAAGTCAACAACAATCTGCAAAATGACCAATACTCTTAGGAAATCAATTCATAGTATGTAAGACTAGGTGCCTTAAAACATCCATAAGGAAATGATAAAGAGAAACAGTGGGGAGGAGAAGGAGAGAGAGAGTTAATTTTAAATGCAGGTGTAACATATTAAGAGTTAAGTATGCAGAACATGAAATACTTATCACAGGTATGTGAAATGACCACAATAAAATCCAAGGTAAGCTGCTATAAACTATTTCAAATGACGTACTGGCTCATGACCAAGGACAGACTTGGAATACACTGAAGTCAGGCTCTGAATTGATCTTGCTATTAACTACCACCCTCTGTAAGCAAAGGCATTTTGTCAACCTTGTCAAGTGTAACATACACCTATTCAGAGGGGATCTCATCAATGCTTTTAAATACCTAAAGGTGCAGGTGACAAGAGGATGGCGCCAGACTCTTTTCAGTGGTGCCCAGTGACAGGACAAGAGGCAACGAGCACAAACCAGAACACAGGAAATTCCACCTGAACGTAAGGAAAACCTTCTTCACTTTGAGTTTGACAGAGCACTGGAACAGGCTGCCCAGAGAGGTTGTGGAGTATCCTCTGGAGATATTCAAAACCCACCTGGATGTGTTCCTGTCCAACCTGTTCTAGGTGAACATGCCTTGGTAGGGGGGCTGGACTAGATGATCTCTGAAGATCCCTTCCAACCCCTACCATTCTGTGATTCAGCTCTTGATTCTGGTCACTATCTATTCCTCAAAGACCCACTGTATACAATTTCCAGTTTCTTTTTTTCTTTGAGTAAGCACTTCATCAAGTGAGATGACAAAGCAACTCAAAAAGCTGAAATACATTTATGCAGTTAGTATTGCTTGTATACTTGCCCTGAAAGCATAGCAAAGTCATAATAAAGTCTGATCAATCTTGCATAAAGGTCACACTACAAATCTAGCAGTTATTGTACCTCACAACTTTACTGCAGAACAAGGTCCTGCCCATGGGCGTGTGAGCATTTAAGCTCACAGTCAGATAACTTTTTCCTGAAGACACAAATTTTAAAGCTGTAGACTAGACATCCTTTGAGAGAAGATTCTTTCTGTCAGTCTAAATTATCTAGCATGCCTACATGTGCTATAGAATTGGACAATACAGAACTCAGACATTCTCATTAAAGGAAAATAGGAGAGCTTATATGAAATAACTTATATTTGCAACGGATGTATATTTTCTCAGAGGGAATGGAGTAATTAACAACTGGCTATCTATCAATTCTTAGTATTTTATGGTCATCTGGAACAAGAAAAATCAAGCAGCAACCCAGTCTTCTTTATGGTGGTTGTATAGAAAAAAAAATCTTAAAATATAAGCTTAAGGTTATTATGCACAAAGGAAGTCAAATGACTACAATTGTAGTCAAGTGACTACAGATAAAAAATTGTACCACCAGGTTACACAATCACCACACAAGAATTGTTTCAGAATACTTATATGCATTTGTATAAGGGTGGCTGCAAGTCCTTGCAAGTAAGTAGTCCCCAAAGGAAACACAGACAACTGTTCTAGACAAATTAAAATTCTTGCCAATTTAAATGCTTTGGTTTATAATATATATTTTAAAAATAAACTAATATGTTCATAAATATATAGTAATTTAAAATGAGCATTTATCAATCTATGCACTGATACATTTCAATGTCATGTGTGCTGAATACTCTATACAAGGACTATATTACGTTGATTTTCCAGTGTCATAGAATCATAGAATGGTTTAGGTTGGAAGGGACCTTAAAGATCATCTAGTTGTAACCCCCTTGTCATGAGGCAGGGACACCTCACACTAGACCAGGTTGCTCAAAGCCCCATCCCACCTGGCCTTGAACACCTTCAGGGATGGGGCATCCACAACTTCTGTCTCTGGGCAACCCATTCCACTGTCTCACCACCCTCAGAGTGAAAAATTTCTTCCTGATATCTAATCTAAATCTACCCTCTTTCAGTTTAAAACCATTCCCCTCATCCTATCGCTACACGCCCTTGCAAAAAGTCCCTCTCCAGCTTTCTTGTCGGCCCCCTTTAAGTACTGGAAGGCTGCTATAAGGTCTTGCTGGAGCCTTCTCTTCTCCAGGCTGAACAACCCCAACTCTCTCAGCCTGTCCTCATAGGAGAGGTGCTCCAGCCCTCTGATCATCTTGGTGGCCCTCCTCTGGACCCGCTCTAACAGGTCCACGTTCTTCTTGCGCTGAGGACTCCAAAGCTGTATGCAGTACTCCAGGTGGGGTCTCACAAGAGTGGAGTAGAGGGGTAACTTTAGTTTTCAGTTTAGGAGGTTTATGAACATCAGATTTTGTGTTCGTTTTCTCTCTCTAAACACAGTACATATACCTGAAGTTTAACGTCAGAGTGAAACGATGAAATACAGAAACAATTTTGCACTTGAGTAAAGAGCAAGACTCGAATAATTGGCATAAATTACTGAATTTTTACTCATTTTTGGATTCAGAGATAACTAAGAATGTGTATGCACATTTCAAATACCGTTTTGCCATTGCAAGATACAGCCTGGATACTCACGGAGCTCTTTGACACAGTCATTGACCAGCTGCTGTTCCTTCTCTTCATATGTAATGGTTTCTGTCTTCAGATGGCAAGCCTTCAAGAAAATTATTGGTATTCCAATTTCAGTTTATCTATACATATACTAATGTTACAAATTTTTATTTCTGAAAAACTTGCAACTGAGGAGTCTCCTCTCTGTCTATCTTTATAATTTCTATGCATCTGGTCATACTTCCTAACCATTTTTTCCACCATAAGCTGTTTCTCTGAATTGCATAGGTCTTTTGAGTGAAAGACACGCAGGCACATGAACAAAACCTGATCCCTCTCATACCTCTACTGAAAAATTGTTGCAAAAATATGCGATTTGGTAGGGGAAGTAAACCAACACAGTAATAAGAAGTAAGTAACTGAATTTGCTTCAAAACTTCTTGAAGAAATCTTGAAAACTTAATTATGTTAGCCAAATCTTTTATGGCACCGAAAAGCTCTCAGTAGAACAGCTTTTCTCCATATTCCCCAACTAGTCTATTTAGTCTGTAAATTTTCTGGGCCAGAGACCAAGTATCACAACAGGTCTAAACAACATCAAGCATACTAGAACCCCACTTTCGTTCCAGTGGTGAGGATGACAATATTCAACTTTGCACAGATAAGTCTTCTATATTCTGGACAGTTTGCCAGTAAGTGACTCACCATAAAACTTAGTAAATCAGTTTAAAGATTATCCAAGCAAGTAGAAGTACACCTACACAAGTGCAAGCAAACACACTTTACATAAGGCTGTCACATGAAAATAAATAAAAAAGCAAATATAGGCTTAATGTGATTGAGGCTATTTCAAGTCAGTGAAGGTTATGTTATATCACAGAATGATAGCAGTCTCTTTTCAACTCCATTTTTTCATACTAAGGTAGAATAAATCACTGGTCTGTAAAGTTCTGTAATCGTATACAGGGTTAGGAGCATAGTAAAAGCAGTCTGATCTCTTTTTTCCTCCTACAGCACTACTAAAACCATCTATTTGGTCTTAGGGAGTTTTAGGAAGGATGTGCATCTCAGGCTGAATATTTGGAAACAAAACACGGGGAAGAGTATATTTTGTTCACATTAAAGGAATCTAGTCTCTGTTATACTGCTGTAACAAGCTTATATTGGGAAAGGCTCACATAAAAAAACCCCAAACCCCACACACTAAATAAAAAAAAACCCCACCTTTCTTACAAACAACATCCCCCTTTTCTTAAAAAACAGCAAAAGAACACACTTTTAACCAATCTCCTAGTGTACAAGTTCCACTCCCACCTCTGAAGAAGAGACACTGCATCTGTAGATTCCGATTCTTGTAACCTTTGCTGTTGGTTCCATGACTTTTATAACCATTATTTTGTCTGGCCATTTAGTCTACACCCTTGCAAAGGCACAGTGGCTGTATTCATGTTTTATACACGATTAAAATACAGAGATTAATCACATGGTCAAAACTAAGTGTGTCTTTAAAAGAATTTGAGTAGAAGCTTATTAACCCTTAATATTGAATATAGACTGACAAAAATGTAATGGCAACACAATAGAATTCCCCAAATACTACTACTAATTGCAGTCAGATTTATATCAAAACAGGTCACACAAGCTTGAAGGCCTGATGGGTACAAGTATTTTGATGGGTGGTTACATACATTCCCATATTCTTTCACATACCGTAAAGGCATTGAGGAAGGACTACTAGAGGACTCTGGAGATAATGAGGAGTAGTGAAGGAAACAGAAGGATACCGGGGGGTGGAGGGAAAGTGTTTGGGTATGATTTGTATACAGCAATACAAAACAGTCATATGCTTTGAGAGAAACCCAGATGCTGGATTTTTTAACTATCCTGATTTATTTCATACCCAGCATATATGGTACACACTGCAAATTGGATATACCTTCGATCGGAGAGCAAGGTTTTCCTCTTCCAGCTCTCTGAGTTTATCTTGCAAGACATCCAGCTGCAACAGATCATGTGATACATTGAAAGACTCATTGAAACGAAGTGGTGTGGAACAGCTGGAATCTGTTTCACTCTCCTCTGAAGCAATTGAAACAATACGAAGCAGGTCATCCTTCTTTGAGAGTTCATGCTGCAGCTGGTTAACCTATGACAAAAGAACATCACCAGCTCATGAAATATACTTTAGCTATACAACATTACAATGTATTATTTGTGCAGCCTCTTGGAACACCACTGCTTGAGATTACAAAACAGCTCACAATCATGATCTATTTATATATACTTGCACAGAAGATTCAACCTCTATTTATCTTATGGGAAGTTCATAACTTTAACACTGTAAGGGAGACTGAAAATTCAAGATTACACAAGAACGGACAACAGAAGGTACTTCTTTAATAGTTTACTTCAAAAGAATTTTCCAGGTGCTTTGATACATGTTTATATTTCAACAATGCTAACTATCATTTTGATTATGACCATTTTTCTGAACTGTAACTTCCTGGAGAAAAGGACTGATAGACATCTATTTATACATACAGACTGGTATCCCCCAGCCTATACATTAAATGAACTATAGGACAAATAAAAACAAGAGAAGAAACAGATCTCATTTAGATAAATTCTGTTTTGCATATCTAAATGTTTCTATGAATACCTAAGTTTATGCTGTCCTACAGCTTATTATGAGTATGTTTTTATTACCAGCACACTGTTTAATACAGACAGCTGAATCCATTTCACTGTAACTTAGACTACATCTGTTGACCCCCAGGGTAAAAAAACTTGGAGTAATTTATCATTAGTCAACTATTTAATTGGTTTTTTTTTTTAGGAAAGAAAACCAAAGAAAACATTAGATCAAGAATGTGTGCTTAAAGGAAGAGATGGAGTGAAGATCTTGAGCAGAATTCAGTTTTCATTACATTTTATTTATTTATTTATTCTTAGTGTAAGCACCCCATCAAGCAAGCTCATTTTCTGGCTGTTTCCTCACCTGCGAAGTTGTTATGTAGCAGGTCATGTCAGATACCAACTACTTATTTTGACTTAGATAATTAGATTCTTATTTTAATGGTGGGATATCAGACAGATGGTCAAAACGCTCACTTTGAAAATGCAATCCTGCTGTAGATATATCATAAAAATACCTAACATTCTCCTAATTTCTCAGTAATTACAATATGCAGTCTTCAGAGTCAATTCTTGGACTGAGAAAGCTGATGGAACAATGACAATTAGGAGAATAACATGTAAGTATACTTCTGTAGTTTGAGAGCAGCAATCACCTTTCACAATGAAATAATATATTTTTATTAATCTTATCATCATCATAAAAAGAAAAAAGAAAGAAGGAGGGAAAGATGGAGGGAAAGACGGAGGGAAAGATCACTCACTCGATCTAGAGTTTGTCCTAACTGTTCTTCTAGCGCTTCATTCTGTTCCGTCAACAGATGGTTTCGCTTAAGGAGGGCTTGTCCAATTCGAGCTGCCAGTTCCAGGTCCCGATCTTTCTGCTCACAAAATGAGAACAAATGTCTACTTTTGACCAGATAAGGTTTAAATTCAGAGTAGTTTTAGATTTTCCTAGCTATTGTTTAATGCATCACCACTCAGATTCCTCTTCACTCTCAAATGGATCAACATTGTTAGAAGAATGATTAACGCTTCATCATTTGGATCCAGAACACATCCATAACTGCATTTCTTAATATAGCACATTCTCTTCCATAGTCATTGCAATAACATGGGGAGAGGAAAGCACCAAACCTGGGGACAGTTTTGGTTTTTGTGCTGAGTACTGAAGAGGTTATATGGGCTCTGTTGAATCATACAAAGAAGCCACATATACTTAGGCCTGTGGTCTTTCAAGTGACACTTTCTACAGAACAGACTGCTTAACTTGAATAGTGATGAGAGGGTAGAAGCAAAGGAGCAACAGAAAAGCAGATGAAAGCCATTTCTTTCTTACATCTCACTGTCTCCATGGGTGCCCATAGTTTTGCTAAGTTTTGTTTCTGAGACGGTGCAACCAAATGAGGAGCTTCTCATTTCCCATGTGTTTCATAAGCAGCTCCTGAAGATAACTGAACCAAAACTTCCAGTAGCTGAAAAAAACCCTTCCTCAAATACACGTCCTCAAATATATTAACATAGCATTATAGAGACAAGCATACCTCAGATAACAGATGTTTGACCATGTCAGCATCACTGTAGGTTTTCTGCTCCACATTATCTGTGCCAAGAACTGAGAAGAGAAAAACATACTTACTGAGGTAGCTTAAGTACAAGATGACTGTTTGTCTAAACTTAGAGAGCTAAAACTCAGAGGATGTTGTTTATATACAAATACAGTACTTAGTTGATGAACTAGCAGAAGCTATGAAAATGCACCTTAACTTCAGAAATATGAAACGATACTCTTGTGTGTGTGAGAGCTATACACAGGAAGTATGGAGACCCCAGAGGCTAGTCATGAAAATTTATTTATTAAGTGCTTGATCATCTTACAGACAGTTAAAAAGAAATGGGACAATGTATGTCTGCAATTTAGATGTAGCAGTAAATCCTATCTTGCTGATTGACTTTAAAGTTTGAAGAGTTTGTAAAACTATTAAAAAACTGAGAACAAGTAGGATTTGAAAAACACGACTAAGTCAAGGAAAAGCATGAAGAATTTGCGACAACTCTGAACAAAACACAGTGCTAAAACACAAAGCGCTGGTCTGCTTTAGTTCTTGTCCTGAGAAACAGAAAATGCTAGTAAAGAAGAAATCTTAATTACCTTGAGCAAAATTGTGAGATCCAGCCAAGGAGGAGGAAGGAAGTTCAATAAGAGCTAGAGTAACAGAAAATGAAAGATACAGGGGGGGGAAAGAACAAACAGGAGAAAGAATTAAAATGTAAGGAAATAGGTGATTTATCTGCATGTATCCAACACCACCAAAAAATAAATGCATGTATAAACATACTTTTTACACTATTAAAAATTTCTTAAACTTTAAAAGAACTATTTAAATATTATTCCTTTCAGAAGCAGAATTATACATCTCACTTGCAGGTGATGGATGTTTGTGCTTGTCCAAGTTCAACAGAAATTTGCTATTTTTGCTTTATGGAATCAGGATCATGAAAATAAAGGTGGCAGCAATATAAATTTAACCAATATAGAAGTATCTGCTTCAACTGAAGGTCTAAGTTAACCTGTTTTGGAACTAATTCCACCATCGCTGCATTGCAAAATGAGATTACTATGGATTTGGTCTAAATCTGTTTCTGAAGATTTCATTGACTCTTCTATCTCATTTAAATCTGATTCATAGTCTGAATACATAATGGTATTGGTTCTCAGTTTTTTTCTTTGTTCTTGTTGAGGACTGCACACTTAGTTATGAGATAGTGCAAAGCTGAAGTGCACACTAATTTTATTTACATATGTTATATAAGCTATGTATGTCCTTTACATACATAATGTCCATAATTAACCTTTTAAAACATAACACTAAGGCTATGCTATGAACAAAAACAAGTTGCATTTTAGTATAGAAAGAAACTTCCTTGCAGTCTTGAAAGACAGGAGAACACAGAGAACAACATAGAAGAAAAAGGTTTACTAAACTTTCTCTTACAGCTTAATAGAAAAATAAATCAAATGGATTTTACCAAGTAGATCAGTAGGCATAAAAGACGCTGTTCAGGCATTTAGGAGCTTTGAATTCACAGCAGTGCCATTTACTAATTGTGTTTCTAAGCAGGGCAAAAATAGAAACTCTTCACAAAATTTAAAGTACCTATCTATCAGCAGCATTAACATGCATTTGGGAGGTCAATTTTACTATACTGCTCGGTTGCTGATATTGGTTGCTGAGAGGGGACTCCAAACTCATCTGGCTTACTAGTATTTGGAAAATTCACTGCATGTACATAGGTAAGTTTCAGCCATTACAGGCAGAATATTATAGTCAGCTGTCCTGTGGTAACTGTTCCCACCAGGTGATTTCAATTTAAAAGTTTCTATCCAGTGCTAAGTCACCTTAATAAAGATTTACACTAATTATATACAAGGTCACTCAGGTAGGTAGGTTCCTAAAATCAAATATATTGACTCTGATAAATGAAAATGATAAATTTTCTCACTGTACAGGATCAAAATTATACATAGTTTGTTATAATTTTGTCATGTGAACACACACATGTGCAATCTCTCCTCACTCACCTTGCCATGTGAAAGCTGCAAGCAACTCTTCATTTTGGTTAATATTCTTGTTATGTTGTGCCATGTCCCTTTATTCACACATACAAAGTAGTTCTAAAGACAGATGTTTTGCAATTCAGGGCTTCTTATGTTACCACAGTTGAAGCAGAAAATATCCCTCCACCTCACTGAAAACACTGCCAGTGGGAACTCAGCTGGTCATTGGGTCTTATATGCAGCAGCAGCCATAAAAAGAGGAGGAGCTCAAGTGCTGTAATTGTTGTGTTGGTTTGTGTTTGTTTTTTTGTTTTTTGTTTTTTTTTTACCTTGGATGTAAACTACAAATTCACTCAAAAGTTTAGCATTCTCTTTAGGAAAGTTATAAAAACGTTTCCACACATATATTAGGAGGGGGAGATATACACATAAAAACCCCAAGTTACGCTTCAAGAATACGATTCTCACATTTATTCCCAATTCCAGTAAACAGAAAGAAACAGAAATTTCACCTAACAAGCTATTCAGTAATAATTATAAGCAGATTTTGATTTATATCTATTTTTGTTTGGGACCTTCCCAGTATCTCCCTGTACATTATTAGGCTCAAAAAAGCTAATATGAATGACTACTACATTCAACCTCTTTGGACAATTTGTAGGAGAAACATAAACCATATTTATCTTGAGTTTATATGACTCAGCAGTTATGACAGTGTTCTTAAATGTTAGAATTAGTTTTGTATGTTATGCCTAGCTGTTATCTTTTAACTTAATGTCATTGTTACAGCTCATTTTTGAGAATGTCAAGAAAACATATATGGCAACTGTTCAAAAAACTCTCACAAGCAGTTTACTATTTTCACAGAACACTTTCTATAGTTAAAAAGAACTTCTCACTGGATGAAAGAGGAAGACACCACTTTCTGTAGTACCTTGACAGCCAAATAATACATGACTGCCTTCATTAAAACATTGTTGATAAATCCCATCCCTTTCACTGCAGTTTGGAAATGCAAGCTACCAGTGACTGAAATTCCTTGTCTCAGAGCTCTGTGCTTCGTCACACTGGAACTGCAGGTGTTGACCAGGGAGCTTCAGCAGAGCCACATTTGACATAAAATTCCTTCCAGTACTGACAGACTCTGATCCCACCTCTTTATAAAACTAGGGAAAGTACACACCCCACTGACTACACAACTGCTTCCAGTGAACTACAAAAGTGTTCACTCAACTGAAAAATCATTTATGCTTGCAACATTATTATCAGAAACAGACTGAGCAATAAACATTAAGTGGCTTTCCAAATACTTTCCACAGTTAAAAGGAGTTCCAAGCCTACAAGTTCAACTGATAACAAGATTGCTTTAAATTGCCAAGTACTGCATTTTTAAGAGGTAATATTTTACTTTTACTTACTCATTTGCTGTACACCCTGGGTGGAGGCTTAAAGCACAAACAACAACAAAAAACCCCTTGTAGTGTGGTGGCATGTACACCATGCAGAGGCAGCACATACAAGGAAGAGGTAATCATTACAGATTGCATCTAAATACTACAGTTGTATATAAATACCAAGTTCACTCTCCCAAGTGGTTTGTTCCAATATACAGAGCAAACAGGACTTCCCCATTTCTCTAAAACGATTACAATGCATTCTCCTCTTTTCACATGAAAACACTTGAAACTACAGGAAACTACAGGCAAGTAAGTGTTCAGTTCTTTTGGCAGCCTTCTATACCTCTGTTTTTTAACATATTAAAGGTTTCTTCATGTGATCGGAAGCTGTCCATTTTCTTCCTTATGAACTGCTAGGTTTAGGGATAAGTTACTTAGTATTTTCAAAACTGGAAGGCAGTGATCAACACTGATCTAGTGCCCGCCTATCCAGTATTCACACCATTTCTATCTCCAGAGAAACCATTAACAACATTTTAAAAGCAACATTGACACAAAACATCAGGACAAACATCATCAAAAGAACCACAGCATCATTAACATTCCTGAAAACAAAGCTGCTGCATGCTCCATACCTCTCGTATTACATCTCATCTAGCACAATTCTAGGTTCCTGCCTCTTATTCACTATCACATGTCCCCACTTGCATTTCTATGTAAAATCTAATGATCAGGCAGCCATGGGATGTGCTAGGCCAGCCCTTAAAATTGCAGTGCTGAACTACAAGCACTTCTCTAAACTCAGCTTTTTCTTCCACCTGTCCAAAGTCTTCCAGATTTCAATAGTTTATAATATTATTAATATTAATTTTTATCTTTTCAATTCTCTCTTCAATTAAAAAAAAAAACACCAACAACAAAAAACCACCACCATTCCTAGGCCCAAATATACTCACTCATGTAACGGAAGGGATCCTCATCATGAACTGGAGAAGTGATTTCAGGAAGGTGGCCATGGCAGGCAGGGGACTGAATCCAGTCTTGATTTTCATACAGATACAGAGAGTCCACTCGTAACTTGTAATCTGGCAACTGTTCTTCTAACATGCTCACCAACTCCACCTCAGGAAGGTCATCCGTGGAGCAGACATCTGAAAGTGAATAAATGCCAGTGATAGTACATTACTATTAAATACGACGTATATTTAATATTGCTACAGTAGTATATATTCTATATACTATAAAATACTTTCTAAATCTTCAGTAGATTTGAAAAGAATTATTCTGTACTGGAAAAATTATCTGAATACTTGTTGAATGAATACTTAATTTATATTGTAATACTTGTAAGATCCTCATCCCCAACCAACTCCACAATTTCCTGGAAAGTTGGTCTCGCCATGATTCCCTCTGACTTCTTGAATATGATGTATGTAATGAGTTTCAATTTCTATCTTTTCCTGATCATTGAACTAAACCACAGACTTACATTTTACTAGCTATTGATTTTGTAAGGTTGCATTGGCTTTAGCATAGTTACACTTCCCTTTTCTGAAGGAAATTCACATTTTTCTTGTTCCTTTGTTTATCCTTTTGTTTAGTAATGATCACAGATGTAAATAATCTCAAAGCAACCAAAAAAATCAACTGAATACTGCCTTGAAATCAGGGAACAAATATAAAATTCCATTATCATCCATATGGAATCATGCTCACAGAAACACGATACTCAAAATCCTGGAAAGGAAATTTAGCTCTTCCTGTGTTGTTCCCCTCCCTTAATCTCTTCACAATTACTGCCAAAAAAAAACCAACCCAACATTAAGTCTAAGCTGCTAAAATGCTGCATATCAAAGGTATATGATGATTATCTTTCCAACATTTTCACTAAAGATGGAGTACTTTCAATGGAAAAAAAATCCAATGTTGATTACTGACACCGAGAATTTTACAAACAACATTTTACAATGGAAGCTGATTTTATAAGCTAGTTAAGACAACTCACCATTTTTGTTCATTTGCAATACCAGATAAGCAATACAAAGAACGTGAAACTTAAGGTTGTCTTCAAGTTGGTGTTCTACAACATCTGAGATACATTCAGGATTTGTAACAGTTAATTCTTCAACTTACCAGAGATGTTCTCCAAGCTCCTGTGATCAAAATTCATGAGTCCTTTCTTCACAGTTCACTTCTTTGGAAATAGCATTCTGTCGTGAGACTGTGCACTGTCCCTTTATTGCTTTGGTAGAAAGATGGCTTTGGTTTAGAGACAGAGTAAGTGAGAGCCATCAAGCCATCAAGACACTAAGAAATCTGGCATCAACTCACTTCTGTAGACTGGTTCATACTCCAGATCTACTGCCATTTTAGGACATGCTTATTTCATCTGGGCTACTACTGATCAGTAGAAGTATCTATAGGATATTTCACATAAGCTTCACAAGCTTCTCAGCTCAGCCATCATCTAGAAATAAAACAAAGAGAATGCCAAATTTTAACGGATGTCACTCTTTCAAACGAGACAGGTAAATTAATGTGATTGTCGCTTTCAGTCTCAATTTCCTCCCTGTATAATCATTTAACTAAAAAAAAAAGTAAACAAACATTTTAATCCCCAGTTTACACTTTACATGTAAAATGTAGCACTACAAATACATAGTTTCCTTGCAGACATAACATCTCACCTTCAGCATCAACTTTGTCAATTACCTGCTTGTGTATGCCATTCCTCCTCTTCCATATATTTAGCATATGACAGGTTCATTCACTGAAATGAGACATTTCCCTTTTACTCTAAAGGACAGCAGCTCCAACTAAAGAGAAATTTTCTTCAGGCTACTGCATTTATTTAAAGCAATGGATTCTAAAGGCGGGATTTCAAAACCATAATTCTTAGCATTTTGATTGTTAAAAAAAAAAGCTTTATAGGACTGTTTGCTTTAATCTCACCCCCTTTAGAAATCTATAAAATAAAAATTGGATCTATCAGAAATTTACTTTGTGGATCGTGACAAAATTTGTGTTTCCTCTTCAGCAGGGACTCATTTAAACCAAAAATGAAACTACCATAACTAATTGAGATAACCTATCATAACAGCTTATTAAAGTAAGAATTCTGCTGTTCCCTTGCCAAGACTCATCAATCATCTTCCGTGTAAAATACAAGAGTAGTCCCAGATGACAGAAAAATATAAAATGAAAGAGAACAAAAGTCTCTCATTTTCCCTCCTCTTACATTCAGTAAAACCAAAATTCTCTTGAAATCTTACATTAACTTCAAATTTGCTCTTAACAGTTTCCCTAAGATCGCACAACAATCAGAGGTTTGTCTTGCTGTCTGTAACAATCTCTCATTTGACAAGATCAAATTGGACAGCACAGGAGCTTTTTAAAGAAAGCCTAGAGGCTGCCAGTTCATCTGCTTGTAGACCTTGGCAGGAGATCAAAAAAACAACTTTCTTCCATTAAGGTCAGCTCATACTTGTGAGCAATATCTTCTTGCTTTGTCATTTATTTCTTTATGTATGTATTTTATTTTCCAGTTTTAATTATTATCCATATTAGACACTTATTAAAAACAGTAAGACTGAGATTTCAGAAACATTTTCTACCTGAGTGTATAGCTGCTGCTAACACTAGTTTGTCATTTTTTTCAAGAGGCTATTTTTTAAGTGGATTACTGAAAAGCATTAACTACACACACACACACAAATCTAAAACAACTCAATACAGCAGAAAACGCCACTTAGGAAGACTGCTACAAATCTACACAGCCAAGATGATTTTATCTTGTAATAAAAAGACTCACTGCAGAGCAAGAAAAAATTCAGTGGCATGGTACAGTTTCTTCACAACTCTCATTGAATATCTTTCCTTTCAGTTTTAATAATGTAAAAATGAATGTTACTTCCTCTCAAGATTGGATTTAATCTCTCTTCTAAGTAGTGCAAAGCAGAAATAGTATTTGTTGCGGGTCAATCCCAGTTCAGCCAAAGGGGCGGGAGGGTGAGGCGGGGTGTGATGGGGAGGGGGAGGTGGAGAAAAAGAAACAAAATCATTTGGCTCAAAGTTTTCTAGAGCATCAGGCCAACATCAAGGCATTAAATTCAAAGGGCAACCTCATTTGTAAAACCTTTGAGAAGTTTGCTAGATAAGCAAACACCATAAAAGTTAATGCTCACATTCCCCATGTTTCTCATAGCTTTAGTTTAGTGTGCCATGGGGCAACTTCTCTGGAAATTCAACTAGCTAACACACTTGCAGTACCACCTTGAAAGTGACTCCGTGACCCTTTTACTCAGCAGCTACAAAACTGTTTCCTAAGTGCAGATTTCTTCTGCAAGTTACAACTATAATTAAATACATTTGGATAAAACACATAAAATTTACAACATGGCCTTAAAACACATGACCGTGCTATAAAAAGATGGTCTAGAAATTAAAATTGTTAAATCGTGAAGACATGTCCAAAACAGAAGCCAGAAAACTTTCTCAGGTATTATTTTTAATCTTTATTTATAATTATTATTTCCATTGTCAATTTACTATATTCATTCCACGCAGATGTACTTCTTATCAGTTTTGTCCCCTACTCCCTCATGTGCCAATTTCCTATTGATGTTTGAGCCTTTTACAAAGAGGCTCACTGAATGTGGAAAAACCAAGGACAATTCTAATACTGAAGAACAGCGTATATGCAGGAGTGGTGCTCTCAGGAGGCTTTCTTCAAGGAAACAACAAGAGAAATAGAAATATCATAGAATCATAGAATTGTTGAGGTTGGAAGGGACCTTTAAGATCACCAAGTCCAACCATTAACCTAACCTGACAAAACCACTTCTAAACCACGTCCCCAAGTACCATGTCTACCCTTTTTTTAAACACCTCCAGGGATGACGAATCCACCACCTCTGTGGGAAGCCTATTCCAATGTTTAATAACCCTTTCAGTCAAAATATTTTTCCTAATACCCAATCTAAACCTCGCCTGGCATAACTTGAACCCATTTCCTCTCATCCAATCACTTGCCACTAGGGAGAAGAGGTCAGCCCCCACCTCTCTACAACCTCCTTTCAGGTAGTTGTAGAGAGCGATAAGGTCTCCCCTCAGCCTCCTCTTCTCCAGGCTAAACAACCCCAGTTCCCTCAGTCGTTCCTCATAAGACTTGACTTATCAGACAACATTTTATATACATACATACCTATCTATCTCAATCTGTGTGTTTCTGTGCTCTCTAAACTAAATTCTACTCCATTATGTGTGTTTCACATTTCAACTGTCACATGGCTTGAAACAGTAAGCTAAAAGCAGGAGTACCTATAGCACGTTTAAGAAAAAGACATCTTGTAGAGGTGAGAACTAGTCCTAGGCCTTTTGCATCTGTGCCACAGAATCCAAGTTGCCCTGAGGTTTGATAGATCATCTGTGCATGGGAAATAGAAAAGAAACGCAAAAGGAAAGGCCATGTTGGAGCCCATTCATACCAAGAAGTATTTTTAAAAAGCATGGAGGGCTACCACCTATGATCCAAGCAACAGTCTTACTGTTCACCAATGTTATAACAAGACCTGACAAAACTCCCCATGAAAAGTGTAAAAAAATTAAAGTGTAACCAACAAAAAAATAAGAAGGGCTAGAAAAACATGTTAAAAGCATTAAGAGAAATACACATCAATTGTCTACTAAACGGTAAGACGTCATAGTGTATAGGTTAAAAAAAGAAAAAATAAAATAGGAACCACATATTCCATTAAAACACTGATATTTCAACACATTATTTGATCTTAGTAGCAAAGAGACAAAAATGAATTCTCCTGACCACATGACAGATTTTATTAATTTTTCCTTCAATGAGTCAGAAGATCTCAGCCAAGATTAACTTCAAAAGCAATGTCGAGTAAAGCCTTAGAAAAGTTGAAATATTAAAAATTACGGCCTTCTCTTTGTAACTACAACTTTGAACAATTCAATACAGATGCAAAAGGACAGTTGTGCCATCTTATTTCAGAATGTAATTCTGAAGACATTCTACCACTAGAGAACTCTAATTCAAATTTGAATTACAGAAAGATGAGATTAGTTGCTTTCACAACTGGAAACCGTAGACAAACAACTGTATGTGTTAATTTCTTTGTGCTTAAAAAGTTAAAAACATCCAAAATATTGGCATCTATTTTGACAACATGCAAACTCAAACATAAATATCCTGTTATTCCTGCTGTTTTCCATTTGATGACAGCAGTTGACTCCTCACAAGCACTTGGAAAGACTAAACTAGATCTGCTCCTCCGTACAATTACAGAATGCAAGACATCAGGCCACAACTAATACAAACAAAATTTTGACAAGAAAGAAGATTCTAACTTGATTAAGAGAGAAGGCAACATCCATTTTCCAAAAGGAAGCCAACTGAACAAGTCAATTATTCTGGGATGCCGAATTTTACTACTATGTAAATATGCAATTAAAAAAACCCACCACATAACTAGACGTTAACACAGTACTTTTGTCATTACTAAAATTGGAATGGTGTCAAGCCAGCTAATAACAATAAACATGCTTTGCATTTCAAGGTTAATGAAACAGTTCTATTCTTACAGCAAACATAACCACACTGAATTGCTGCCAAAACATTCCTGGGACTAGCACTCAGAGGCAGAGGCCAAATCCTTCAGCACTATGTAGTATGAGATGAAGGACAAAGGACTATATACTGAAAAACAAATCTACGGGAAGATGAACTTTGTCTATCACAACTAACACTTGCTGTGCACTGAACACCTGTTATTATCAGCCATTACTACCCCTACAGAAACCTACTTAGTGCTTGCGTTTCTCTCATATAAGGAAAATAAAACACATTTAAAAGAGTACACCAACACAATCCTAATAAGTGTAATAATCATAAGCAAACCTGCAACAGACCTTCAACCATAAATAGTATGGTATAAGAAAGGAACTGTAAGAAAACAAAACACCTCATCCCCCCATGTCCTGGATTGTTTTTAATTTGCAGTGGGGATAAGGGCTTAGAGGGGAAGCCGGAGAACACCTCTTAGAGGAATATCAAGGGCATCATGAAGCTGGCCCTCATCCTTTTAATCCAGAGTTACACCAAGCCAGACTCACTTTTTCTTGTCAGTCATTTATAATAATCTGTATTCTCCATAAGTGGCAAAACTATGCAATAAGTTTTAAATGTACATATGCTTTAAGTATATATATACATGTATACTGTTGAACACCACAGTTCGATAGTAAGATTATTTAAGTCCTACGTGCTTGGAGGTTGTCTTTATCACCCTTAGCACACAGTGTAAAAATAAGATATGCATAACTGAAGTCTAACTTCATCTGAAACTATGAATGCTACCTACATGAAATACCCCTATCAAGTTTTATTATTCCTAATTCTTTTCTGTAAATGCACAATCATAACATTACTATGTGTATACATTCCTTCTTGCAGGTTTTCTTCTGAAAGAAGAAATGTATACACATAGTAATGTTATGATCACAGAGAAAAAAAGAACTGTCATGAATCCAGTATCCATTGGTTAGAGTACAAAAATGTGATATATGCTCTTGAGGCAAGTGCTGTGCTAATACTTCATTACAAAAATTGTTAGAGGCTTCTTTTAAAATTGAAGCTTGTTCTCTATAAAGTATACTTGAAGTGAACTTAAATGACATTTAAGTTAACTGAAATCATTAACGCTTTCAGTTGATGCATAGTTGAATTCATCCAAGGAAGCTGGTTAAATTTCTTAATATATACCCCAGCCAGCGCTCAACAGTTCCAATTAACAGCTACAATTCTGTATTTATTAGAATAAACCAGACTGATTTATATGACTCAGTCACCAGAGCACCACTAGCAATCTAACTAGATAAAAAGATCTGTCATCCCTTTTGTAACCATCTCTGTGAAAATGCTATTTTTGTATCTTCTTGGAAAACTGATCAATGAATCATGTTTATCCTTCCTCAAAGACAGCGTTCCTAGTGCAGAACAGTCATCTCAGCAAGCCCTCTATTAGAGGCAAACCACCATCAGAAAAGCCTGTTATTTTCCAACACTCTGAAGTTGTATTTTCAGGTACTCATAACAGAAATTTGATAAATTGATACAGTTATAATAGATGACACCATCACCAGAGTGTTGACAAAATTCAGGTACCGGAAATTAATTTTTTTTTTCAATTTAGCTTCAGTGTTAGAGGTGTAATTAAAAAGAACTCTACTTATTTTTACTCAGAAACACATCCTTTGAAAGATAACAAGCTTCTGAAAGCAAACCTAAAATTGACTGCTGCCTTGTAATGTTGTGTGAAAAGTTATTTACTAATATATTAATTATTTGCGTTAGACTCCCACAATCAGCCAATGACCAAAAATAAGCATATATGCAACAGCCTACAGTTGAAGATTCCATTTAAAAAAATAAAAATACAAGGACACAACTCCGCACAGCACTTTTTTACGAGGATGGTTGACAGCATAAAAGACATCTACTGACAGATACTCCCACTACAGTTTAATCAGCTAATCAGAACACAACAATGTGATTAAAAAGTTGATAGAAGCCAAAATCTCCTTGCCCTCAAATCCATACGTAAGCAGGACCACAACTAAAATGTCATTAAGTTTNTATACATGTATACTGTTGAACACCACAGTTTGATAGTAAGATATGAATATGCCATATTGTGCCTTCTATGAGCCGCGACATAAACCTGCAAGGAGAGCCCATACGATTATGGGTACTTCTGAGGCAGGAAGGAACTCTGGAGCACGCTGAAGGTCACACCACGCTTGCAGTCACAGCCACCATTGGCAGCCGGAGCCTACCATTTGACTGCAACCTAACCACATATACTGAACGGATAAAGCTTAACATATCTACATTACCACCGCGAAAAGATTTCTGTCAGCTGCAACACAAGAAAGGAAGAGGAATTCTATATTTGCCTCCCCTCCCCGGAGGGTCCGCCACAGGGGACAGCCCCGCTTCCCCGGCCGGCCCAGGACGCTGCCTGACGCTCAGACCCCCGGCTCCTACGCCAACCAACCGCAGGGAAGCCGCCGCACGCCCGCCGCGGCCCGCTGTACCTCAGCAGCCTGCGCCAGGCACAGCGGGTGCCCCGGGACAGCCTCGGGGAACGGCCCCGAGGGAGAGCGGAGGGAGGGCGCGGCCCTGAAGGGGTTAACGCGAAGGGGCAGAGAGGGGGGAGCTCGCTGTTACCCCAGAGGCGACAGAGCCACCCCGAATCAGCACCGAGCACCTCTTACCCGCCCCACGCTTCCTCCTGCGCTCCTCCTCCTCCCCGCCGCCGCCCGAGGCCGACAGCCCCGCATGTAATCAAACGGCGACTGAGGAAGGAACCACGATGGCTTCCGCCCGGCTCCCGCCCCAGAACTACAGCCCCCGGCTGGCCGCGCGGCGCGGAGGGGCTGCCCGTCCTCCCGCCCGCCGGCGCAAACGACAAACCCCACAATGCGCCGGGCCGCCTGGTGCGGGCGGACCCCGCCACCCCCTGCGGCTCCGCAGGGGCTGGGAGCGGGGCGGGGTTCCGGGCTGGTGGCTCGGCTCGGCGGTCGCGCCGGCCCCTGACCATCAGGCGGCGGCGGGTAGGAGCGGGCGCTGCCTCCCTGCAGAGCTTCCCGGCCGCGGCGGGGACGCCGGGGCTCCGGGCCGGCCGCGCCCTCAGCCCCGCTGCGGGGGAAACCGGGCGGGTCGGGGAGGGGGAAGCGGCCGTGTGGAGCGGCGTCGGGGCCGCCGCGCTGGCAGGGGCGCAGCCCTGTCCCGGCCGCCGCGGCGGGGTGGGGGGTGCGGGGGGGAGAGCGGAGGGAGGCGGGGGCGCCGTTAAACTGCCGCCTAGCGCGGGAGGAGGCGGGGGCGCCGAGGTACGAGTTCAGCGGAGCGAGGGAGGAGTTCTGGGAGAGCCTGCGGGGCGTCCTTCCCTTACGGTCCGTTACTTTTGTCACGGACCAGTCGCTTAACTCGGGGTAGACGACCGAGAGGTGCCTCGGTCGCTCCAGACACCGCGGCTGCAGCCCGGCGCCGGTGGGACCGGAGCAACGCGCGTTGGCGGTACCTGAGCGTTGGGCTGCGGAGCCTCCGAGCTCCCGCGGCTCACGGGCCACGGGCACGTCCTTCTAGTTTTCTTTCTCCCCTATATCTGAAGCCTTGGCCGAGCTGGGATGAAATGTGTCAGTTCAGCTGTGCCGTACTGTCACTATCCGAAGTGCCAAAAAAACCCCCAAAACCCAAAGCCTGTGATATGGAAAGAATGTGGAAGCGGGGAAAAGGTTTATGTAGGGACATGATCCAAAACCGTATTGAAAATGGAAGCAATGTTAAACTACATAAGAAAAACAAAAATAAAAATTTTACAGATGTAACGTTATTTGAACAAAAGTGGATCATGGACATTTCTGTTGGCTGGCTATACCCCTTTGAACAACTTCTATAATGATTTGACCTTAGTTTATCACAGTTATTAAGACTTTATTCTCCAGCTTAACTTTTGTGGTTTCGTATTCCAAGCAACAGAATGAATTTTCTTGTACAATGGAGTGAGGTATCTTCTTTCCATGTAGGAGGGGGATGCCATAGCCAGTGCTGGCCAGTATCTTGAAGCACTTGCGTATTTTTTTTTCCTACTCTGCCTCAGACTTCCTTAGTGAAGTTGGGTAAGTTGAGCCCTGATCCTCTGAAGGTGCCAAATACCTACTAAGGATCTCTTTTTGTCTCTGTTTTTCATCTTTAATAAGGAATTATAGTATTTCTTTACTTCAAGGAGATTTTCAGGGAAAAAAGAAATAGGGATTAGGAGTGGCTTGGATATTTGGCAGTGGATGGGATGGTGGGAGCTTGTTAGCTTGTCAAGAGTGTTGCCTTGACTAAATAGCATACATAATTTAAATGCGGGATATAATCAAGCTTAGTTCTTGATAAACAAAGTGATCAGTTTCTGATATAGTACTTCACCTTTTTAAAGTTAACTATCAAGCAATAATTACATATTAATATGGAACTACCTCCTGTAGCTGACTTTATGTCAGCCAGCCAGTAGGATTCATCATGGTAGAAGACTTGCTTGCAGCTAAAGTAAATTAGCTAGTCCCACTCTGCACTTCAGAAGCTTTGATATGCATATTAGACATAGTCATCTCTCTCTCTCCTCACTGCCTAAGCTTTCAAAGCATCAGATAGAAAGTAAGTCTGCTGGAGGACTTTCAGGGTGGCTACTCTGATTTGTAAGGGAGTTTGAATGCTGATTCTGTAGTCTAAGTCAAGTGATAATTATCTGAGTTGGTTCCCCTCTTTTTTTTAACTTAAGTCCCTTACAGTAGTATTTCCTCTCTTGCTTGTGAAATGTAAAGTGTAATTGCTTCTGGCTTGCTTTTTTTTTGTGAGCTAGTTCAGCTGCACACAGCTGAGCCGAGGCCTGACTAGTACAGCTGTGCTCCTTTAAAACAACAGACAATTATTTTTTTTTCCTACAAACTGCCAGGGATTCATGAATCTGTTCCTTTTTACTTTCTGCACGTATGCAGTTAACTTGCAATTAAATTGTTTGTTCAGAAGTGGTGATAAAACCTCTAAACCTATGAATCAAAAAGGAAAACTTGAGTTGGAATTTATATTGCATGTCCTTAGTATGGAGTTTGAAATCTGTATGTTGCTTAAAGACTCAATAGAAGCAGGCTTTCCCAGAGCTGTAGTTTTGGGTGTGTGTTAACTGTAAAGAATGCCTCACCGTTGTGATTAAAGAGACTTAAATTTATCACAGGTTTATGTACAAGCTTACATTGCTACTTTAATTTTTCTAGGATAAATGGGTGTATATGACTTTTCCCCTGATCTAAAGCGGTTCCATGTCTTGTTTGGTAAGTTTGTATTTAAAAATCTTTGGCGGTAGTACCTTGTTACACAGTCATACCTTAATGTGAAGAAGTTCTGGTGAAATGTATGCTTGAGGGGATTTCCACAGTGCTGAGATGTTTCAACTTTGTTGAATCAACTTTCAGTGAAGGAGACTGTTTAGTATCTGTTCTCTCTAGGTCTGCCATGTATGTGCTCTGTGCTGTTTCTTAACCTCTTGCTTGACTGACTTGTAGCAGAAAACTTTCTGAACTCCTGCTTATAGGGGCTACTTCTGATGTTTTCTCACTGTCATGTTTAATAAATTGCAGCAACTCCACTAGCATTCACTTGTTTCTGTTCTCAAGGACTGTTCCTGTATTCTACGTACACCAGTTGAATCAATCAGACCAGAAGAACTGTCTCAGAGCAGCATCCATGAATGCCTGGTAAGAAGAAATAGAAACATTAACTGGCAATGTTAAATACAAAGCTGGTACATATTAAAAATAATCTCATTAGGGGGTACTTCTTAAAATGTTAACAGCAAAAATAAACAGAGTGCTTTGGGCTTCCACTTTGGAAGAAGACTTTAGGTGACTAAGCGTTAATCTTGTACTGTTTTAAAACAAAACAAATGCGCACACACACAAAAAAACCCCAAACCAGTAGCTCATAAAACTTAAGTCTCAGTGTAATGGTAGAAGCACCAGCTTGAATGTTCTGACTTGCATACTTGATCTTAGCATTCTAAGTAATGATATTTCTGCATTAATTTTAAACATGTAGATGTTTAAAAATGACATAGTAATTTTGAGAACTGTTTTTCCTCACTTTTAGGCTGATTCTGATCTAGCCTGGATTCCCCCATCTACAGGAAGGAATGAAATGGTATTTTGCTCTTCTAATGTCTCTCACTATGAACTCCAGCTGGAAATAGGTAACAAAAGTGTACCTTAAAATATTTCCTGTTCCTGTAGATGCATGCTCTCAATGTGTTATTGCTAACTGCAGTAAATATTACATTTAGAAAATGTATTATCAGCTGACTAGGACTATTCTTGTGTCTCCTTAGTTGACAAAAGTGCAGAACATTGCTCATGTTTCAGTTATCACTTGTTTTAAGATATAAGACACATCAACAATTACCTGATTTTTTTTCTCTTGATGTTTGTGCATGTGCATGTCAGTTTTCTAAATCTGTGATATGTGGAACATCATGTCTTGTCACTTGGCTACCGGAGTTGATTGTCCTAAGCGTGGCTGCCCTGAATTCTACTGTGCACGCATATGTTTATGTGAATATACATGCTAAAAGTGTTGTTCATTTAGATGTATAATTCATACTGACAAATGTTTAAATACTTTTAGTTGTTCTAAAAATAGCCAAGCCATGCTTTAACTAATTTGCTGGGTATATTTTGTTGCAACTACTTAAGTTCTTGACATTCTTAAAGAAAAGGTCATGCTGCTATCAATTGTAATTTTAGAACTGTAAAATTATCTCTAAATATAAAGGAAGTTATGTGGTGGATTATTATATTTTCCAATGTTAAGGTAGCCACTTCTGGTTTCAGGAAGGAGGTTCAACAACTTAACTTCAGTCTACCTTGCACGGCATACGCCTACAGGCATGCAAGTTGCTGTAAGGATCACAGACCTAGAAAATTGCTCTGAAGAGCACTTGAAAGCCTTACAGGTAAAGCAATAGCATTTCTGCACAAGTCTGATGAAGATAGAGGTAGACATATATGAGGCTACTAAGCAGAGGTAGCCTTTGTGTTTGTCCTGGGTCATTTCAGTCAAGTTTTTCCTTCAAAGGAGTAGAATATAATGTGTAAATTTGAGGGTTGCTTTCTGAAGAAAACAGATGACAAGTGCTTTAGAAAGATTTCTGTAATTGTACAACTTTTTCTTTCAAACATGTTCTGTACTCTGTATTTAACACCAAAACTTTGGACTATGAGCAAACTAAACTTACATCAGACAAATGCATTTATAGGCAAGTGTTTTACATTTCTATTGCAGGCTGTGCACATCATCTGCAACTTTGTATAAATGCACATAGGGAACAGTTCTTTCTACTGATTACTAATGTAGTTAATGCTCTTAGTAAGACTGTTGTCTTGTGGTTAACACATCCACTTTCATTTAATTCCATAGAATGAGGTGGTTTTATCCCACTTCTTCCATCATCCCAATATAATGACGCTTTGGACAGTGTTTACTGCTGGTAGTTGGCTTTGGGTCATCTCCCCATTCATGGCCTATGGTAAGAATTGTTAACTGCAATTTCAGAATAGGAAAAAGCGCTGATACAATTTGGACCACATGGTCCATGAGAGGTTTTTCTTTAAGCATCTCCTGTCTTGGTTCACAATGGTTCACAAACCATTTGTTTAGGGAAGTCTTCTATACATAATCTTCCGCCCCAGTGAAGATTGGTATTTGAACCACATTAAATAGCCCTCAGTCCTAACACCTACCATGTGAGGAATGATAACTGGGAGATGCATTTGACTTTATACAACTTCGAATTTTGCCAACAGAAAACTTGTCTGGATTGAATACAGGTTTGGCATAGGCTTTCAGTTAACAGATGCGTGACTTCAGTGTGATTTTTGCCTGATGGATACATCAGTTACATCTATGTCACTGTTCTTGATGTACCATAGTCAATATAAAGATGAGAATGCTGCTCGATGCATGTATACAGTGAAGCAAGCATAGACAAGTAGCTTAAAAAAGGCTTGTTAGGCTCAGGTAGGTGGTGGTGTTTTGTTTTTTTTTTCCACTTCCAGGTTCAGCTAGACACCTGCTGAATACTTACTTTCCTGAAGGAATGAGTGAAGCTTTGATAGGGAACATTCTATTTGGTGCAATCAGAGGATTAAATTACATGCACCAGAATGGCTACATTCACAGGTAGGAGAATGTCAATAGGTAAGAATCAGATTACAGCCTCCAGTTTATTAAGAATTTTGTTTCACTTCAAAACTCATTTTCAGCTTAAATGTTGTCTCCTTCCTTTTTCTATATGCCTTCTTATGTCAGACAGTGTAGAAGCAATTTTTTTAAATAATACAGCAGAACCGAGTTTGCAGAAGCTTAACAAGAATGGTATTCGTACACTATTTAAAGCTAATTGTTACATCTATCTGGCTTTGTCTCTCTGAAGTGCAAGAGAATAGGAGTTGTAGAAAGGGCTTCCTTACTTTACACCCTTTGCAGGGAAGGAGGGCCCTTCTCCAATTTCTGTTTCTGGCAGTTTTTTCTTGCTGATCAGCTCTCCTTTCTTTTGGCACTGTATTAAAAAGACAACTCATACCGAGTGAAGAACTTCCATTAAAATAATCTGCTGAAAAGAATGGCACACTAACATCTCAGTATTTGTTAGTGAAATATTAAAGCCTTTCTACTCTAGTAGTGCTTTGAGTCATTTTTATAACTAAAATTTACCACTTTATGTTACAGGAATATTAAAGCTAGCCACATTCTGATTTCAGGGGATGGGCTGGTTTCTCTCTCTGGCTTAAACAACCTCTACAGTTTAGTTAACAATGGACAAAAGTCAAAGGTGGTATATGATTTCCCCCAGTTTAGTACATCCGTGCTTCCTTGGCTGAGTCCTGAACTACTGAGACAGGTTAGTATAAATTACACTTCATTTTTCCTATTCAAAGTTACTGGAAGTACTCAACTTCTAACTTAAGTCTGCTTGTAGAAGTACAGTGGAAGCTGTTGAATTGCAACTTTTAGAAAGACACAGATGTACTGAATTTGTAATTCTAAAGAGAACCAGTTTTAAAGCTGTTGGTGAGATGGTGCTGTATTAGGTCTCTTTACCTGACATTCCTGGAAACTACTGCAGGTCCTAAAACTTGTCTTCAGTACAACCATCAGATTTCTGAATAAAGCATGAGGTTTCACAATTTAATTGTCTTCATCCTACGTAGATTACAGGGTATTGGAATCTTGTCCTGAAACAGACACTTGTATTTCTGTCAGCATTGCTCAATGGCATCTGTGATTCAGCAGAGTTTTCTTTCACTCACAGGATTTGTCTGGGTATAATATGAAGTCTGACATTTACAGTGTGGGAATTACAGCATGTGAATTAGCCAATGGATCTGTTCCTTTTCAAGATATGCCTCGCACTCAGGTATGATGCTAAACTCTACTTCTACTTCAAAAGACTCTGAACTTTTTCTTTTTCTTTATTTTTTTTTTTGTTTTCCTCAAAGAAACCAATGCTATTAGTGCTGAAATGGTGGCTGCTTTTTGTTATTTCAAATATGCATGCTTCTTTCCAGATGGAATAATCCTTCTATTCCTGGAGTTTCGCAGCTTAGCCTGAATAGGTCTGGATAGCCATCAAACTCATACTGCTATTCCTTTCTACTAGATGCTGCTGCAAAAGCTGAAAGGTCCCACATATTGTCCTTGGGATATAAATACCTTCCCCCGTGGGGAATCCAGGATGAAGAATTCCCGATCAGGTGTTGATTCTGGAATTGGTGAGAGCATGACACACACAATGACCAGTGAAAGACTACAAATTCCCTTTTCCAAAACATTTTCACCTGCTTTCCACAACTTGGTAGAACTTTGCTTGCAACAGGACCCTGAGAAAAGGTAACCTTCTGGTGAAAAATAATTCTCTGTCACTTCAATCTAAGACCAAGTATAGCCCACAGTTTAGGATACAGTAATTAGTTGAATACTGCTTAAAGTAAGAATTTCAGACCAGAAGTACTATGCAAAACACTACACTTAACTTTGGTTTTGTAATTTAAGAATTATCTTGTCTGATAAATGAACAGTCATTTGCCCCCCCGGGCCTGAATTTCTTATAATATCAATGTACTTTGTAACAAGTAAAATTAATTTTTAAACATGTATATTGTCCAAGAAAAAGCAGAAATCTAAAGGGTATGTTTTCAGTAATATGCCTTTTCAGAATGAAGCATTAAATACCTTGTTAAAGAGGAAAGTGAAAAAGCCTTTAAAAATAAACAGGTGTCTTTAATAGAGGCTTCACTACAAATTGAATGTAGTAATTCTGTGCTGCTTTTCTCACGCTTCACATTTGTCCTGCGGATGAAAATACAGAGGGCTTAAATTGATTTGTCAGTCTAGCCCGTTTTCCAAAAGCAGTATTTTACTTTCCAAAACATAATTATATTGTTCATTTTATGATCCAGGCCATCAGCAAGGAGTTTGCTTTCGCATACGTTCTTCAAACAGGTGAGTTTACTACATTTTGTTAAATGACAGAGTTATAACCTAAGTAAGCCACAAAATATTATTTTGTAATCCAACTCCAATTAAGATAGCTGGAGCCAAAAAAACATCATGTAACAGTTTATCTACTTCAGACTTTTTTGTTGGGTTGTTTTTGTTTGTTTGTTTTTTAACAAAATTGTATTGATAGAGTATGGGAAGCATAACAGTAATCTATTTCCCCTTTGATAAAGTTGGTTTAACTTACGTCAGCCTAACTAAGAAGAACAATGATTAATATTCTTAATTTAAAGCAGAACTGCATAGCTAGTGTAATTAGTTTTGAAAGACTAATTCAACTTACTCTAGAGTGAGAAAAACTAAACCCCTCATCCTGTTATTTTCAATATTGTAACATTTGAACATGGCTCCAATTTCACGTTTTAAATGAAGTCAGATGCAAGGTTATGTAGACTGTTATGTGCAGCCCTGTTTTGTTTAACTTTTCTTCTTTCTAGATAAAAGAACAAACACAGAATTCACTACTGTCTCTATTACCACCTCCTATTCAAAATAACAGATCAGAGTTCTTGGCAGTGCCCTCAACAGCAGTTGGGACTGAACTTGGACATATTACTGCAAATCAAGATGATACAGGCTGGGAATTCTAAATAAATATGAAACAATCATACCTCTCCTGTGCTTCAAAGAAGGAAAATGTGATTTGTATTTGCTGCTTTAGTTTGTATGGTTAAAATACAATTAGACAAGGTATACTTGAAAATGCCATTGAAGTGGCCATATTTCATTACCTACTTCTGTTGGCATCATGAAGTGCACCGTGCTTTACAGTTTTCCTTACGGTGAGAAAGTGTATAGAGAATGGCTGAATTCTTATCTCCCTCTTTAAAAATATTTCTTAACAAGAGGGTTCCTGCTGTAATCTTACTCTATACTGTATTTTCAGCTCATATTGCTGCAGTCCATGTGCCTTTCTGAATTCAGGCTTCGGTTTTGTCTGTGACCTTATTTAAACAATTTTTTGTCTTTTAATTATCACCCAAATTATTTTAGTAAGGAGGAATCCTCCACTTCAAGTCTTAATTTTAAACTGCAGAAATTAGTTCCTTATACAAATAAATGTTTCTCTTTTTGCACATCCCAAAACATACTTTTCTCATTTAATGTGCTGTCACACTTGCATCATCTTTCATGCAGTTTTAATACTGCATGTTTCCCAAAGAAGCTAAACTATTTGAAAATGTGACTCATGCTCTTGCATTTGTCTATATTCTTAGTACAGATTTGTGCTTTTCCATCTCCATTTATTGTTGTGTCATTTCAGCAATTAATCTAAGGACCTCTTACTGTGCAAAGTCAGTCAATTTGTAACAGGTACGGGTTAATTTTAAGGAATCATATTAAATAATCTAAAGTTACTGTACATGGTTTTTATTAATATTGTAGTCCTGTTCACCACTCGAACTTACCAGAACCTAGTTACTGTTTTCTTAAAATAACAAGCAATATGCATTAAGCTTCACTGGCACTGCTGCTGGCAAGCAAGCCTCTTCTGCAAGCTACAGTTAAATTCCCATGGATAGATTCAGCAACGAGAACCTAATAAACCCTGTAGAATTGTGGTGTATTTATCTTTTGTAAGTCATATGAAAAACTGCCTTTCTTCTTCCTACAATTCTCATACTGCACCAGGCAATCCAAGCTGAACAAAAGCTGTTTCTTTTTAAAAAGCTGCCTATTCTTACCGTGTTTTAGCGAAAGTTGTGTCCCAAAGCCACTAGTATTTGACTGATGTAAGTTCTGACTGTAGTAAAAGTGTATAAATAAATATTGAATGGATTTATTTTAAATTTTCAACATAAACAACATTCCGCATTAAGTCTTCAAGTCTTCCATAGCTGAGCCAGTCTGCAGCCAACCTTGAGAATACCGCTGCTTTGCCAGCAGCTTCACTACAAAGTCTTGAAGACCAAATGGCCAAAACACAAGCCTGAGACATACAATTCTAAACAACCACATTGAAGTATTAACAAAGAAGTTGATTCAACTCATTATGCTGTGAAGAGAGCTCTATATTTCAAAACATAGTATGTGAAATTTAAGATTAAAAACCTTTCAATAAACTTACCCCATCTGTCTCTGTTTATTTCTGTAATTCTTGTACTTCTATTTTCACTGTAGTCCAGTCATATTAACAGCTTCTTGTTACTGCAGGAGAGAAGTTTCGTGTTTATGTCAGTCCTTAGGTAAAAAAATAGTTGTCTAAACTAGAAAATTGATCATAACAATATTAATAACTTAATTATGCACTCTTAGGGAAGATGTTGTTTTCACATGAACCTGAAGTTCTGAATTCCTATCCACTACACATTTTCACTGTTTTCAAATCAATTATCTAGCATTGACAGGTAACTTTTGACTAACAGTACGTGTGAAAACCAAGTCAAATAAGTGAGAACACACATGAAGTTGTACATATTAAGAAACACTAAATAAACATTAATAGTTTTTTAAAAGAAAAAAACAAACTGCAGAAAATTTTAGGCAGTTTAACTGCTAGTATTTGCAAACTTCTCTTGAAACAACAGTGCCTTGCACTTTCTCTATAAAAATGAACTTGGATACTAATAACAAAGTCAGTATAAATTGATTTAAACAACCATGTATTCCAGTGGAGTTACTTTGCTGCTGTCTCTGTGGAAAAAAATAAAATTACTTACTTCTAAATACTGGTCCAGCTTCTGTAGTGACATAACTTTTAAAAAAATGAAATACAGTTTTCTAAGTTTAAAAGCTCACAAGTTTTTACTGTTAGAACTATTGCTTTTCAAGAATGACAGTATTTTCAAACAAAAGCAATTAAGAGGCACTGTGACTTCTAGTAATTTTTAAAATAACCAGAAATACTTGAAACTAGTATTACAGTAACTAGGATTACATTTGCTGAAAGGTTTGCTGAAGCTTTGCTCATTAACTGTGATACTTTCTGTTATGGAGTAATGCAAAATAAGAAATATCAGCTAACACCAAAAAAATGTATAGTCATGGTATTGTTAGGGAGGCTTCAATAGCCTAACACTGAAAAGAAGTTCTTGGAAACATCTGTGTTCCACTGAAAATTTGAAGTTTTTGCATACAGTTAGTGTTTTCAAAATCTGAGATTCATGATCTGTATTGTTAAGGTTTAAGTTGCAGAGACTTTCTATGCCAAGCCGATATAGTTCTAAGCACAATAATTTCTCTTTTTTTTTTTTTTTTTTTAGAGCACTTGTTTATTCACTTTTACTCATACCAATGATGTGTATTATCAGCATATGACCTAGAACTGAACTTGGACTTGAAATTTTCAAGGCTCTGACATTTAGGCTCAATGTCCGGTATTTTCAAAGGAGCTTATAAAACTTCTATACCTTTGCAAAATCTTCTTGTGGCCACTGAAACAGAAATTTATAGCTTGGTTACTTTTGCAATACTTGTGGAAACAACACAAGGGTAGGTTTTTTTGCTGCCACCTTTCATTGTGCTAGCATCTCACACTTCATAAAATAATGAAATACCGGTAACAATAGAAAACTTAGGTTAGCTACCATTATCCTGAATCTATACTCGATGCTGTTGAGTTTCTTACTGCCTTGGTCTGATACCATAGCAGTTTGTGAATGACTGAATGGATCAACACAGGAAAAAGTGTGATTTACTCAGAATCAACTTGATTTGCTGTATGAACTACTCACTTTAAAGAGTCTCAATGCAATAAATACCCATTGAAGAGACAACAATTTCTTCCACTTGATGCTATTAAGGAACAAAAGTAAATATTATAAAACATACTATTTTTACCTTACTCCTCTCTTTTCCCCACCTCCTCCTCCTCAAGTGCTATGAAAGCAGGTTTTAGCCTAGAGGATGGGTGAAATCATGGGAAAGCATTTGAAAACCATTGTTCTGAATGTCTCTGACACGAGGCAGATATCTAAGTAGGTGACTTACGTATCCTGTCTTTAATGCTAGTAAGTAGCTTTGCTAAAGCATATTAGGTTGTCTACTAAACCTCTAAAACAACTAAGCTAGCTGTAATGACCTGTCCTGATGATGGTCATTCCTATCCTGTATGAATGAGGAAAAACTACTAAAATTCAGAGATACTACACAACACATCCAGCGAGACAGACCTCAAAAGACTATGAGTAAGAACCATACTATGATGAAATAAAGTTATTTGATGTAACAGACTAATAAAGACTTAAGGATTTAAAAAAGAAAGAACTGAAAAATTGAGATGGTCTACTAATAACCAGCTAGCAGAATAACATTTGGTATTAATATAATTAAACCTATCCAGAAACTTGGCAATAGGATGAAGGAAAGAATATTAGGTTTAAACAAGTTCCTGTGGAAACCTCCATCATTCCCAAATGAAAACAACTGATTCTACTCGATAAATTAGTTACATAAGTGTATATTACTTACGCAAAAGTTCCATGAAGTTCCTGAAAAAAAATGCCAAAAAAGCCCATAAGAAATTAGCTGCAACTGAGTGGTGGTTTTTATTTTTAGGTAATATTACAAAATATACCATTACTACTGGATTTACCCACAATCCAGATTCATGGATAAAAATACTTTATCTAGAACCTATTGCTCTCTATCTGTCCGCTTCTTGCTAAATCTTGTATCTTGCTAAATCTCGTATCTTGCTAATCATGTTTATTCTGTTAGTAATAGTAGTAATAAAATGTAGTGTACTAACACAAAATAAGGATAGGAAATACATTATTAACAGATTTTACACGATTCCTGTTAAGACATTAGAATATATATAATGGCTACACACTCACAAGAAGAAGAGTAAGCTAGCACATTTTGTTCAAGGATCTCAGTCACCACTGCCCATGATTTTAGCAACTCCACAACTTAATTCAACCTACCTCTGGAATATGAAGGGAAGATGAATAATTCTAATATGATAATTTAGAACAGAAAGCAGTGTCATACAGGATGACAATTACAGGGAAAAATCTACAGGAGCACCAACTATCTCATCCCTTCAAAAGTATGATCTATGATGTTTACAGTGAGAAGGAGGGGGGGGGGGAGCTAATTGCACCAGCCATGTGGAAGCAATATTTGAATCAAGAAAACATTGCAAACTATGGTTAGCAGCAGCACCTAAGCAGCAGTAACAGCAGATGAAACAAAAAACTGAAAGAAGCACTCACAATTCAAGTAACATGGTGTACTTCAAAAACCTTCAGCATGTTTTCAGACAAGTTCATCTTTACTAGTGGAATTTCCTGATAGGCATAATAAAAACACTGCAAGCAGAAAGCAAGGAACAGAGGGATTGCTGGCAGGATGTATAGGTTTTCCTCTGTTTTGTCAAAATTTACATATTGGTCAAGACTATCAATGCTGAGTTTATCTACTACAGTTTATTTTTAAAGTTTGTTTATTCTACATTCTGATATCAGTTATCTTTCTAGTTCTCAAATGTTTGATGTGGTCAATTAAAAGAAAAATATTCTTACAGGCAGATTTCCTTTTGCCCATGTGAAATCTGGAAAGCCACTTGTAGATGAGTTTTCTTTAAACGCTTTCATGGTTTGTGGTAGCTGTTGTTCTGCAGTAACTGATGAAGCCATCACAGACTTGAATGATTTATTTGGCTTGCTGCCGTGCTCTCCTTCCTGCTCCACTTTCTGCTTCAAGTTTTCCTTATTATGGGAGAACATAGATGATTTTGAATCCTTGGATCCTGCTGCATGTGATGTTGAAAGAGCTGGTTCAGCATACTTTCCATGTTTTTCCCTTACAACATCACTAGATTTCCTTAAAACAGCATGGTTTTCCTTCTTACATGGCGTATTTGTTAATATTTGACCCAGATGCTGGTGGCATGGCATGGCACGGCACATTTCTTAGAAGCCTTACTACATTGCTCGTCTTTTGACTTCCAGTCAGGATTTCTGGATGACTTTTCTTTTTCCTCATGCTCGGCTGATCAATTTGGAAAAGGAGAGCCATTGCCTACAAGGGTATTCTACTTGAATAATAGCATCACAAGCATTTAAAATGGAAGAAGAATTTACTGTTTCACATATTTCTTCTTGCTCTTCTATCATGAGACTTCTAACTTCAAAATCTTTTATTGACTGTGCTATTTTTTTTTTTCCCCTTTCTTTTTTCAAAAGTGGTTGTTGGTTGTTTTGGAGTTTTTGGTTTGTTTTTGTGGTTTTTGGTTTGGGGTTTTATTTGTTTGTTGGGGTGGGGTTTTTGTTTGTTCCCCCCCTCCCAAAAGTACATTAAACTGTTTGTTTTTCACTATGTAGGTTAACTACAACATCTATCAGTGGGTGCGGAAATTTATCCACAAGAGCTTACTTTTTTTTTTTCTTATCTCTGTATCATTATCTGTCTGAGGTCTGTCTGTATCAATCTGAAAAGCCATGCCCTCTTCTTCCGTTTCGTTGAATACAGTACAGGAAATCAGCACAGGAAACTGCCTTAGCTAGGGAAGACTCTAGAATTTTTTAAGTTTGAGGAAAAGATTACATAACTTTAAAATACAGAATTAAAGCAAATAGTTTTGTTCGTGTGTAAGAACAGATGAGATTTTTTTCTTTTTGACTGGGTTTCCTGTTTCGATTGCAGCTCCTAAACAGGCCATGCATTGGCTGCCACCACCCAGTGGCGGAGGAATCCAGCCCTGGTCTCATTACTAAGTCTCTTCATCCCCAGATGAGGCAGGGATGGAAACTAGTCTATTAAGCAGGCAAGCTTCCCTCCCACAGGCACGCCAGCCTCCAATGACACCCAGTAAGAAGAAAGACCGTCCGCAGTGTCAGCCATGCAGCTTTAAAGCTGCTCCCTTCCCCCGATCCCGTTGCGGCCGCAGGGGGACGGCGGGCAGCACCGCCGCCTCCTTCAGGCCGAGTCTGACATGGCGGCCCCGCCACCGCCCCCTAACGGCCGTTACGGCCTCCGCGCGCGGGGGGCGCCACCTGCCGGCGCGGCGCGAGGGGGCGACGGGCAACGGCTCCGCGCTGAGGTGGAGGGTACGAAATGGTCGGGCTCGATCGGTTAATAAATGGACCGGGGAGTGGGCACACCGCTTGTCCCCGATCACGGAAAAAACGTACCCAAAAGCACCTGTTCGAGCAGCGGCGGCCGGCGGGTTTTATGCGGCAGGGAGAGGGGCCTCGCCCCGCTGGGAGCTCTCTTCCCTGCCCGCCGTGAAGAGAGCCAGCAGCCCCGGGGGCACGGAACGTTCCTAACACCCAGGAGAGAGAAAAAAAAAAAAAAAAAAAAAAGAGAGAGAGAGACTTTTCTCTAAGTGTCTGTGGACTTACAGACCAATTTCAAGCACAGCTGCACTGAGGAATACAACTGCCACATCACTATGAGGAAAAAGGAAGAGAAAGGTAAGGCTTAGCAATAAATACATACCTGATGATTTACTCTATTCTCCCAAAGACTTCAGTCATTTAAGTTAATTCTGCTGCAAACATGCAAGCGAATAATTCTGACCTAACTATAACACTCCTGAAGTTTACCTCAGCAATACCAAAAAAACACTTTAAAAGACACTTTTCAAATTAATGCCACCTGGCTTCACATTGAGAAAGCTGAATTGAGAGACTAACATTTAAAAGAAAAAAAACAACTGGAATTTAACTAAATTTTAAATGACTACCTTTTAAGAAGCAAAGTAAGAACACTTTAGCTTAGAAGGGGCTCTGGAGGCCCGTTGGATCCAACCTTCCCTCAGGCTGCAGAAGGTTCTGTCCACCCAAGTCCAGAGCAGCTCCAGGGATGGAGCTCCCACAGACAGCCCCTATGGACCATCCCCCCACCCATCCCAAATCCTCACTGTCAAAACTCCTGTGGCAGCTAGTGGTAATTTTCCTGATGCAGCCTGTGACCGTTTCCACTCATCCTTTCACTACAGAGCTCGAGAAGAGTCTGACTCATGTCTTCTTTGTAATCACCCATTTGCTGTTGAAGGCAGCAATCAGACTCCCCTCTTAATATTTTTAGGCTAAACAAACCTCATTAACTGATGAAATACACTTTGCTTGCTAGTTTTCAGGAGTTTACAGTAACATTTCTGATCGAGCAAAAGACCAGTACAGCAGCAGGAATCTGATGGAGAGAAAGCAAAGCCCTTATTTACAACACTACCACAAATAAGGAAAAAATGTTTTCCCATAATCACTTGTTCAGAGCTTGTATATTATACATAAGATTAGCACTGGGAAAAAAATTAGACTGATTTATTTTAAACAGACTAATCATTTGGAAACAGGACAAAGTAGTAGAATCATGTTTAATTGTTTCATACACGTAAAAACAAGAAATTGGCACTAACATCTTTGTAATTTTTTCATTAACAGAAAAATACTGCATTAAAACCAATGGTATGGAAACGCACAAAGGCATTTCAGTTAAGGCTTCTAAAGATATTGCATGTTCTGTAATTAACCATCTGTTTTGTAAACTCATTCTAAAACTTTCCAAGTAACTAAACAAAAAAGCTCAGTTAAACTCATATTCCATTGTGAGGCTTAATGGAATGGAAAGTACTTTGTAAAATAGATAATTAGCCATCAAATTAAGTGTGATTTTAAATGGCAACCTCAAACCTCATTAGTTTAAATATGCATATACTCAGACCCTCCCAAAAAGATACTGGAAAGGGAAGCCTGGTTTTCAATATTTGGTCCCATTAAGTTCATTAACTTAATCCCTGCTCAACCATCTAAACAAACTACTGTATTTCACAACGAGAACGAATCTGGCTCTTGGCTAGCATCGCTTTGTCCAAGGGTTACTTGGAATGCCAATTCCTAGTAATAATGTCAGAAATCAAGCAAAGATGTTATTCAAGTTTTTCCTGTACTGATTTGATGCCTTAGCACAGTTTTGCCTGGGCTCTTTAATTTATGGGCAAAATTACACTTCCATGTGCATGTACACTTACCGAGATGACAAAAATGTGAAGCAGCAAAGAGAAACCATTATTAATCTCATCTTCAGGAGCTCAACAATTCTATAAATCAAACACACCACATCTGGAGAAAGTGTGGTGGCAACCTACGTGGGAATGCTTAAGTAGTGCGTATTCCCCCATCTCCTACAGCCAAAACATGACAAGAAGCTCCAGTGCAACACTGAAGGGGAGTGGCACCCTGAATCTCTCCATTTTAATGTACAATGCAGTGCCAGCCATAATTTAGCTCTACAGTTTTGCAAAAATACATACACAAGAGCCATAACAATTTACAAAAAAAGGTTAACAGCTCCTTCCCACAACGAAGTGAATGCCCCAGAATGCAGTCAACAGCTGTGGAACATCTTTTAATTCTGGTACAACTCTTTTTTTTTTTTTCCCTTCAAGATTACCATAGCATTTAAAAAATGTCATGAACACTGAATTTTTTAATTACTTAAATTTGCTAGATGGGCATAACAAAACTCAAGTCCTCAACAGGGCAGCAGCAGCCCTAGTTCGTGTTCCCATCCCTATTTTAAAGAAACTCAGGGAACAGCATAGAAAGCTACTGGCTCTTTAACATTCCCCTTCAAGTCTTTTATCTGGCTACTCTTAACTTCACTACTAGAAAGTACAGTAATTCTCCAGGGAACTTTGACAATTGCACACCCTTTACAACCACACTTAGACACACACATTAAATAAAACAATGCAAAATCAATACATATTAAATAACATATACAAAAAGGTTTGGGGCTTTAGGTGATACTTTCTTGAGAGATGGATTTCAAACTAGCTCTTTATATGTCTATTAAGGAGATTGCTTCATCCTGCAATACATTTGTACATATTCACATCTGCAATGCTTTCATTTTGCCACTTTAATATAAAAGAAAAAGAAGGTTGGCTATCATCATCAAAACCCACCAGCTGCCACTGTTACTACTACATCACAACAGAAGGTGGGTTGCTGCAGAGTTCTTGTTTTGCATTAGTAAGCATTTTGTTTCAATTTTAGGAAGAATTTTCCCATTCCATCTAACACAAAACAATAAACATCCTTTTGGGGGAAATCAATCTCCATCAAAATAGGTAGAACATTTTTAACATCTCTGAAATTCAAGTTTCTTTAAAAAGATCAGGGAATAACACTCTCTTGCCATACAAGATAAGGAGAGATCGGAACACTACTCCTGTGAATGGCTTTGTAATAGTTATGCGTCTCGACTGTAGAGAAATTACAGGATGTAAGTATATCCTGTTGGCAACCCAAAACCACCCTGCTTGATTAAAAGATGTATTTAGGTATTCATTAGCTGACCAAATTGTTGCAACATTAAAACTTCTGTTTCTTATATCTAAGTCAACTCGAAAGAACTTGTTATCATCAAGACCTTTGTCAAGAGAACTAAATGAAGAAAAATAAAGTGTCCTCTTTTAAGGAATTACTAAACAAAATCCTTGAAAATCCAATCCCTTATTCTAGCTTTATACTTTATACGACAACTAAACCCAGATTATTTCATGCTTACTAACTTTGTGGGTTTTATGTTTTCTAACTCTGTTTTGTTATAATCTTCCTTAGACTACTTTCTTCGTAAGATTTGTTTTAATCTCTAGAAAATATTTAACCATATCAGGTAAGCCAACTGCTTACTAATGTAACTGCTGTAACTAATGTTACAGCATTAGTAACAAAAGCAGGTTGTTAAGACTGTACAGCAGTCAAAAAAGCAGTGAATACCTGATCTTCTGCATCCGTCTAGTTTCTTTGGCTATATAGGTAGCAATATTTACAAAATCGCTTTGACTTTATGCACTAATCTACTTTGTAAAATAAAAAGCAAAAGTATAAAAATTTTCAATAACATTTGGAAATTGTAGCACACATAAAAAGATCAAAATCAAATATATACAATATAAAAATACATTTTTTTCTTTGTGAAAGTTATAATACACGGCTATAATACACAACATGTTAAGCCATTAGTCACAGCTACAATATTTGCAGATGCTTGTTCCACACTATGGCTGGACTCTGGGTATGATATCTCCCTGGGGAAATTCCTCAATTTCAGCATGAAACATCAGTTCTAAAGGAAAAAGAAAAGAAATATGTTTTCTTTCAAAACTTTCACCTTGAATAAGATTTCATTATTCCCCAAAAGTGCTCGGGCAACCCTCAAGCCTCCTGCTTTTCTTCGCAATCATAATACCAACAACTCAGCAATGGCAAGGGCCACCACTGTCTTTAGAAAACTATTGTTGCCCCCCAAAATCAACAGAATTAGTGATGAAGTTAGCAGCTGATCATATGCAGTATCATCCTTCATTCAATCTGGACACTGAACCAGAACTCTAAAGTAGATTGAGGGATTGTTAAAGTTTTGCCAGTATCAGACTCAAGAAGGGAGATTTCTGTTGACTCATTCATTTATGGATATATCTGCTTTATGTATCACAGCGTAAGTTAGCAACACTAGAACCTGTGACAGAAAGAATCATGAATGATATTGCTCACAGCTAACTGTTACAGCCTAAGGTCAGCAGAAAAGAGCTCCTTGCAGAGAAATTCAGCTAGGCTCGCTAAGCAGTTGATGAGGTACCCTTGTGGACCTCTGTGCTGTTGAGGGCAGAGTTTTCTTGTATCTGGGTTCCCTTATGTATCTATACTGCACCCTCAGCATAGGTGTACTTTCTGTCTTGCCAACAGCACATTCAGCATATAGATCAGACTGTGGTTGCCAACAGTTTGTCAATGTGGTAAAGTTACACAACCTGTACATGCAACAATGTGGTTTATCCACTCAAGTTTGAGATTCACATGTTTTTGCTACCTCATCCTTAGCAGACTAAACTTTCTCTACTATTTGGGGTAAGTCCTAACATAATTTCTCTCTTGACATTTCTGAAGCAAGTTTTCTAATCTTAGTAGTCAACTGTAAATATCAAAAAAGCTCATCAAAACCTAAGTTAAATCCTGCCACTAGCTTCCTTGAGTAAGTCTTTATTATTTTAAAAATGGGGTTTAAATACAATATAAACATCTATTATAAATTTTACTGTCAAAGATTGTAAAGGCCACCACCTAGAATTTTTTTAACTCGTTGAGTTATTAAAAATAAGCAGAGTAACTGGGGCCAGCTGAAATACAGAAATCTGTACATTAAAATTCTAATATAATCTGAAGCAGCACGTTGAATCTTCTTCAGCCTCCCAAACACAAATCTGTGCTTCAACTCATGATGCTCTTTGGATACCTGTCCACTTGTAAATTGAAATATGATTTTTATGTACAGCATAGCCTCAAGTCACAGGCTGCATGCACTTGATAGGAAAGTTGAATTATGATACACCTTTTGGATCACAGTTGGAACAACATAAGGAAGAAGGCCTAGTCTCTAGCAAAGCTTCTGCTAAGAAAACGGGACAACTTGCTTGCCCCCTCCTCCAGCCTAGACAGTGAGGACAAATGAGGACAACCAGTCCTCATTTGAAGTCCTGTTCTGCAAGTACAAATCTAACTTTTCAAGGCTCGGGAGTTCCCAAAACTACTGCAATGTTCTATTGAAAATAATACTGAACTTGAAATACATTCAGCATTTGCAAAAGGAACATTAATAACATTAGGGAATTTTCTAAAACACAAGGAGAATAAATACATTTCAAATATTCCAAATACTGTTAAAGTAAAAATTATTTTTCCCTTCAATGAAGAAGAGAGACATGCACTCTCATGTCTCAAAATTCATATTGCTTCAGCCAGGACAAACAAGGCTTTTTTTTTTCTTTTGTAAATTACTGGTTTTTCTTTATAAAACCAAACATAGACTCCAGCATCATAAGAAAAGCACTTGCTTTGGAAAGTTGCTAGGAGATACTTGTTTTTGCTCAGCCACAAAATTTCTCAGGACTAGTCTTGAACACCAAATGAAGAGCACAGCAAATAAAAGCCCAAACAAACATTTTTCCTATTAGCGTTTCCTACCTTCACTGTGGTCTAGCTCTGGTCGGTAAGACAAGAAGATCCAACTTGCCCCAACTAGAATAGACACTACCAGGTTCACTACAATCCACGGCTGAACAATCTCTTCCTCTGTACCTGCCACCCTGGCAAAAGCACATCAACCAATCAGTCAGAGGTTCACTGGTACATACAGGTTACAGTAACAATTTCAACAGAGTATTATAAAAACAAGCTTGCTAAGCAAGATGTGAAAACAAAACTAAGTGTACCATCCTCATGGTCTTGCATTGCAAAGGCCTGGTAAAGAGAGTGACTACCGAAGACAGCAACTCAGCTAAAAAACCCCATTGTCTCATAGAGAATGTCCACCTGTAGATTTCAACAGCAAATTCCTTTTCTTGGCCAAGAGACAGAAAATAAAAATCAAAATACATGGTCAAATTTTACTGTGGTGAAATAAACCGCACAATGTTGTCAGTCACTTCCTCATGAGGCAGCAATGCAAGTGAACAGCAAGTCAGTAAAGTCTCTCTGGAAGCCAGGGCAAAGACTTGTGTACAGATGCTGTAGGATGGATGACATAAAGCTTTAAAAAGGTTATGATTTCAGTCAGCTGACACTTTTCTTACTGTCATAACAGCAGCAGGTTAAGGTTTTGTTACTAGAATCTAGGATTTTTAATAAACAACTCAACAAACATTTATAGAAGCCCTAAAAAGAAAAAAAAAAAAAAAAGAAAAAAATACCTAGCTGCCCAAACCAGCAAATTTTCATGTAAATGCTTTTGTTCTACTTCTCCTGGTCTATTTTAAAAACTCATGCTACTAGAGTTTAAGTCCATTAAATACCTTCTTCAGAAAGTAACAGTTTTGGATGGGATCTCCAAGTGTGAAACAATGCTTCATATTTAATGCCAGCTGTATCTGCTAAGCCCTTGCATCCTGTGGCAGACATACCACTTACTTCGTAATACCATGACATTCATTTCTTGGACAGATTAGACCATCCCCTTCAAAAACAGTGTTGAATCTCTACAGAATGTCCTGCCCTTGAACACAAAAGTGTTACCTCAGTAGGATCCCGTTTCTCCAGCAAAAAAGATCCTTAAAGTTCCTGCCAGATGACATTTTCAGCATCTTCCAACAGGCTCTTGTTTGAGGTATAATGGATTTGCGACCAACATGACCAAACCCATCCTTGAGTTCTCATTTTTCAGTGAAATTATGAAAGATTCAGGGCAAGCTCAGACAAAGGCAGGTTTAGTAATGAAATCTTTCATTAATACTTTATGTATACTATATAACCTTTTCAATTCACCAGTTTGACTAAGGTTCCTAAGTAGGCTATATTATAATTTACAGAAGTGATTTCTTAAGTTTCCTACCAGATACTGCCATTTTCTGAAGGTGGCGTGTAGAGATTTATTCTGTCACATGTCATCTGCTGGCTTAAGGATAAAATAAGAGCAGCAAAGTACACTGGAAGAAATGGAATTAGTCATGTCAGATATAAAGCACAAAAACACTGTCTCATCATGACATATTAATTATCACTACTTTTTCCTTCCTTTCACTCCACTGCCTCCAATGATAACCACCTTTAATTCATTCTGTCTTCTTCAACATTCCCCTGACTCATCAAAATCTGGTTTCTGCACTTTTGCAATTGATCGGCTACCTCAAAGGTGGCATCTTGTGATTCTGGTTTCTGCTAGGTCTGTGGTCTGTATTCAGAAGTGGGAAAAGAACTATCTCACTAACAGCCCCACTAATGCTATTATTGCAAATGCTTTAAAAAAAATATGTAGCAAAGAGTTCATAGCCTTTGAATGCTATTTTCAATTACTTAGCAAGTCACTTATTCTAAGGCAGAAAATAACCAGGGAGGAAGATTTCACTGAAAACAGTATGTAGGATTTCTCCATTTACTGTCTTTTCTGGACAACTTCCTATCTGCTTCAGAGTACTTACAGAAAGAGGATACTGCTGCTGGGTCTAGGGTAAGAAAGCCCCTCAGTGCAACTGACGCTTTTGCCAAATCAATCCTGATTACAAAAACAAGAGTCATTAACACAGCCCAATAAGATAATAATGTCCTCTAACAGTATTCTATTGTTCTTTTACTTTTTGCAAGATACCATATTCTGCCTCTCTTACAGTGCCTTAATACAAAACTATATTCCACACACAAGCAATGATCCTCATTATGCCAAATCCAAGAAAGACTGAAACTAAGGAAGATGTTCCATGAGGTTTGTAGCTTTCACACTGCAGTCCTTTCTGGAACCCGGAGAATGTGGACAGATCTCTCCCCTCTCTAATCCTTACCATTCGTTTCAGTGTCCACACCACCAACTGAGTTATGGTTAGTGGTATGGTAACATAACTGCACACATAGCTTACACTAGTACAGGAGCAACTAAGAATAACTCGGGCCTCCTCCCTGCCACTACTCAATGAAAAAAAAAGTCACAATTTCTTCCACAGAACAGACTTCTCCCCTGGCTTACCATGCTGCCATGGAAACCATCTGTTACCAAAAGAAACATCTATGAAGCTACTCTGTTTATGGACTTTTTTGCTCCTCTTTCTGCTCATTCCCACTCTTAAGCTGTAATACAGAAACCCCAGGTAAGACAGGAAAACTGTTATACAGCCATGTTGCAAACCTCACTGGGGAATGGATTCACATGAAAAGTAACCTGGTAGAAACTTTAGTTCTCCACCACACCTCTCCCCCCAAAAAAAAACAGGCCAGCTCTCCCATCTGGTTCACCTCATAGTCACACAGACAGCACCAACATGTTGAAGCAAGGCTGCAGGCAATGTACAGAAATGAGTAACAAAGGTCTGAATGCCCAAGTACACCCTTTATCCATATAGCCAGCCATGTGTAAAATCATTCCCTTAAGTATATCATATTAAATCATCAGCAGGAGATCAAAATGTGCCAGAGGAAGGAGAAAGGAACATATTGCACACAAATTATGTCCACCTTTCAAATACATATTTTACCTGTCAAAGGCTGAGACTGTACTGATAGACAGCAACAAATAGAACAAACTTTGAGCTGGGTATGCTACTGTCTTATACTGTTGGAGCAGGTTAGAAACTGTGGAAAGTTGATTTCCTGCCAAAATGTAGATAACAATGATGTTCCATACAGCATACCCAGCAAGGAAGCCATGGGTAAAGAGTCCAATCACCCTGAATGGAGAAAAGAATATTAGACAAGTTTAACACCTTGAATTAGCTAAGAACTACAGATAGAAAAGAAAGGCCTATGAATCCATCTGTTCAACCCTGCTGCCATGACAGGATACCAGCCTTTCACAGATTATTTCCAAATGCTTTATCTGATGTAGTGCTAAAAATTCTAAGCAATGGGACTTCTGCTTCCTCCCTTGACAGATTGCATCAGTACCGCAGCACTCAACAAAGAAAACCAAGATGTTCTGCCTGATCCTATCACTACTTCACTTCATTACTGCTACCAGAATCAAATACTTTAATTTGCTGCACACTCCCATTTTGCCTGTAGCTTCCTAAGACCACTGCTCCTTACACTTACACAAGTGAGCTTTAAGCTCTTAAACTTGTCCTCAAGTCAGTCTTTTCATTATCTTCCTTGCTAAGAAAAAGCTGAGAAGGAAGTGCAGGCTTCAAGATAAAATACATTAGAGAAGAAAATGCCTGTCATCCTCCCATTCTGTATCACAGCACAATAAAATATTTTTTTGCTATTGTGTGCAGGCTTATGCTCCAGTCCAATTTCACTCCTCCCTCTTTTTAACCAACCAGGATTTTCCTTTGAGAATTACCTGAATTCAGGTATTTTCATTCTGCTCGTATTATAGCTGATGAATCTCATTTTGTAATACATTTTTTCTGTAGGTCTCTAGTATTTTTGTTACCAGATCAATCTCTTGCTATTCAGGTTTTGTCTGAAGCTTTGCAATATGACTTCCTTAGTTATTCTTTTTATAATTTGCATTTCACTCATGATGTCTAGACTAGAAATAGGTATTCTTGACAACAAATACCAAAAGTTAGAGGACTGAGAAGCTTTATACCTGTTGCATCTCAAACCACCATTTATTAGGAATATCCAAAAGAAATAAAGATACATCACAATGATAGAGAAAAGGTGCTAACTTTCAGAAAGAAGAAAAAAACCAACCCTGATTTCTGCTTATTACATTAAAATGTTTATCTTTCACCTGAAACTTCGGTGCACTGAGAGGGCGACATCTCTGGTAGTCCATGAAGCCTTCACATCCATAAGTACACTGATATTTTCAGTGGTTTTAATCAATTCTGCCCGGTCAGCTGCCTGAAAACGCCCTGAAAGGATAAGGAAATTAGTTTTAGAGAGTACTGTTACCTTCCATCATCATTTCTACATTAATAATTATTAGTGTTAAAAAGGTGTAAGCATCAAAAGTTCCATCAGAAAATTTTGTCTCCCCACTTCCTGGCCTTTGTCATCCTACATTCATTATAGGATGCATCTGTCAGGGTGACACACCCTGATGTGACCCACCAGGCTATGGATTTAAGAATGTGCAAAGCACTTTGGGTAATTACTCAGTGTTTCCTGGTGCAAAAAAAAACCCAAAACCAAACAACCTCCCCCAACAAAACCTTCCACTTGAAAGATTTTTTGCAACATAGTAAATGATAACTTTCTTTGCAAGGTACTGTGACAGTCTTAGGTCAAATAAGCTCAAATGAGTACTATCAGTCTTTTTCACCCACACCACAGAATTCAAAAAGTCATCCAAACATGCCAGTACGACAAAACTAACATTCACTGTTGAAAAATTATAATGTATATTTATTTCCAAATAATTTTTGTCCTGGAAAATTTCTTTTTCTTTAATTCTTCCCAGTAGTGCAGTATATGGATTTTAAATACAATAATGCTTCCTTTAGTTGCAAAAAATGTCCTTACTTAAATCAGAAGATGCACTTACGATTTTTTTCAACAAACACTTTGCTAACAGGCTGGCTAATTCCAGTGGGAGCAGCAAACACAGGCTGCTGATCTGGGCTTTTTCTGTGCTCATCTTCAATGATGTCTTCCTCCTCCACTTCCAACTCATTGGAACCATGTGTTTCAGCTGGCCGAGGTTTCCTAGTAGCATAGAATATACAATGGTGCAAAGAAAGAACAGGAAGTAGAATGTAAAAGCTGAAGGCTCCTATAAGCATTTAACATGTCTAACTTGACTGACAGGAATCGATCAGGCTACTATCCTGTATAATATTACCCCCATGTATAATTTTAAGGACTTAAGTTCTCCTGGAGTTAGTTAACTAAAACCATAAAGCTAATCCTTAATTTTGGGGTTTTTCTCTCTATTTAAATTCTTTCTTGTGTCAAAACAATAAGGTGGGAAGAAATGCACATCAAGAGATTAACAATTAGGAAAAAACAACCCCAAACTAAATTCAAGGCCAAGAAAGTGGATGCTTTTGGTGGAAAGGTGACTAAAATAATTTAAAGGCATAGAAAAGGCAAATAAAAAGAATGAGAAAGCAAAGTTTACCATAAAATTAAGAAGAAGATATTAAGAATGAAAGCAAGCAGTTACACATTCTAATTTTTTCATGTATGTGACTGAAATATTAGTCTCATCTAAATGTATTCAGAACTGTAATGCATCCAGGTATGCATAAAACAAACAGGTGAAGAAAGCTAGATCTTAACCCTGAAAAGAACTGCACACACATTATTTATTGCACAGGCTGAATGGTATCGTGGGCTTCAAGATTTTACATCTTTGTAATGTGACAATGTAAAATGTTACTCAGCCACACTGACTATCACAGTTATTCCGGATTATGAGCTATACTAGTTTTGTCTCACTTTGTTCTTTTTCTCTGTTTGCGGATCACTGTTTCTTCAGCTTCAGGGACATCCATGCCATTTCCATTCTGAAATAAGGATGCAACATTTTGCTGGGTAAAAGAGGTCTCAGAATCTGAAGATTTAAAATAAACCACATGAAAGTTTCACAGCTTTCATAAAAATGGAAATCCATTCACCTAAGTACATAAATAATTATTATATAAACACAGTGGCAAAAAAGTGATGCTCTTCTGAGCTTTGAATGATATAAAGGATCTATTTTATCACTTCCAAAACTATATTGCCATTATCTGCACGAGAGTTTGTACCCTATGGAATCTGAAATCAGAAACTGAAACTCTAAGCTACCATTCACTCAGAGATTACTTTCAGCTGTTTTAAGTACAAAAGCACATGATTTGAAATGTTTTAAACCAAAATACAAGCTGGCAATTCTTATTTCTGTGTTACCAAGTTTTATTCAGTGCTCTTTCCAATCTTCAATTATTTCACATACCAGTAGGTATTTTCTTCTTCTTGCGTTTCCTCTGAGGAGGGACATCATGAGGTTCAGGAGTTAGGGGCTCACTGCTTTCAGACTGCCGACGAACAGCTGCTTGGACAATGCCATCTGAAAACCAGATGAAAAGATACAGCAACCTTAATTCTGGGCCGCCGAGAAACAGGCAAGAAAATGCTGCCTTTTGGTACATTTTGCAGAACACCTGTATTTGCCCAGCTTGAAGCCTAGATGAAAATCTATTGGCTAGAAAATGTAAGAGTTGGGAAACAAATGTGATAAGTAAGAACATAACAAGGTGATATCTAACAACCCTCCTTTCACCCTGACAGTTTCATGCCCAGGAGGAAATTTAAGTGTCCAAGAAACAGCACAATTTCCATTTGGGCATATGACAGAGGACTGACTGAAAGGAATCTACCACAGGAAAGATCTGTACCTCTATGTTTTTCCATTCTACATACAAAGTTTATAATGCAAGGGTCAAGAAAAATTAAGTTTGTTACAAGTTGATTCACACAGATACGTGCTAAGGCAAAATAGCACAATAGCAAAGGGAAATTTAAATGCTAAACAAACACCACAAGAATAAAGGAAGAGCAGAATAAAACAACACCGAAGGATGTTTACTCCAATCTGAAAGACGAATTACTACACTTTGGAAGAACTACATTTCCATGAGAAATTAACATGAATTCATCAAATATTCTAGCAGCAGCAGCAGCATCAATTTGCATGATTAGAAGTAAAAAGACAAAGCTACTTCTCCATTTTACATTGCATCTGCTTTTTTATAGATCTTTCAAGTACTGCAGTTTTTATGATAACAACTGAATCTATCTTTATTTTCACTTCAAGCACAGGTTTTCCCACCTTTTAGAAAGGTTTTCTGTGCTAAAATGCAAAATTAACCAGCAAAGTAATGCCCAAAGCCAAGGTGTACTTTGCACCGTCACTCAGCTCACTGAAAAAAAACAGTAAACAAAAGTTGATCCTTGGGGAACCCTGCTAGCAACAGCTCTACTTGCTGCATTTACAGGTCTTTCAGTGAGCCCTCAATTGTACACTCTTTTGAGCAAGTAAAGGAGGTTTACTCATCAAAGCATCATATAATCCCAAGTCAACTGGTTTACAGAAATCCACCAGATTCTATCAACACATTCTGCTTTATCAAAACAGATCAGATTTGTAATCTTGCTTAAACGAATATGTTTGGTCTGCAGATCCACTTCTTGTAAAAATATAAAACTCTGGTGTTAGTCATATTTTAGGCTGTTAACTCTTGGATGGTAATGGAACCATTAACTTGTGACTTTATTTGGCCAAGGACTGAAATTGAGCCAATTTGTCAAATGAGTTTTATCTTAGTTTGTTCAAAAATTCAAGCACTTAACACATTCAACATAACAATGTTCAGTATTGAGACATGCTGTATTAGCAGTATCAGGAATGGATCTAGGGAGAAAGAGCAGAGGATGAAAGAAGTTATTTCAGTAAGCATTACAGACTTGTTCTAAAATGACACCACTTTAGGAAAAGACTGCAGTCATTCAATACAAAAGCAAGTGTAATAAATTAGCTGAGAACAGTACTCAAAAATAGAGTACAAGACTGAAAACTGTGTATCTGTCAGGAGCTTGGCTACAGCGCAGGTCTCACCCACGATTACAAACACAGCTTCCAGTCTTGGCAGGACCTTACCTAATGGAGTCTTTCCTTTGGGCTTCCTTTTTTTGGGACGACTGAGTGGAATTTCATCTGCAAAACATAAAACAGAAGTATAGGTGCACAGCATGGAGAAACCTCCATTTTCCTTTTTTAACAGCCACTCTATTGCTAGTTAAGAATGGGATTCCTTTTTACAAGTGAAGACTTCCTCCACCTTTTACAGATAAGATGACAATTCACGCAAGCAGGAGGAGTACAGAAAATGGCAGGAAAACGGGATAGGAAATATGTCTTAAGTGCAACAGAGGCTAAATACACACATGCATGTGCGTATGTGAAAAACTGAAATACTCTGAATAATGCTCTGAAGAATAGCCTACTTCTTTAGAGCACAGTGACAACATTCCCATTACCTTGATTTGATACAGAAATAGCAAACAGTAAAGAGAACAAAGAAAACCAACAGACAGTTCTAGCAATAGCAGCGCAGGTAACCATGCAGTTGAAATAATCAGCATGCATTTAGGAAAAGCATAAGGCCCCATCTTTAAAGACAGGAAGTGACATCAAAAGGAACTACCAATGTTTATAATTCTCTTTAATGCTGGAATAACTCACCTTGGTTTCCACTTCACATTTAAGGAGAAAAGGTGTTGAAGAGCAGTGTAAAAGGAACAAAGATGCAAAGAAAGTTAGTTTTGAATCAATTACAACTGACAACAGCGAAATTCACACTTCTGCTTTTGTGACTAATTTCCTTACCCCCATCCCTAGTTCTCTTTATGAGCAGTTGCGTACAACAGGGTTAAGGGTACAAAGCAATCATCGAGACTCAACACTTTGTTAGTGACTATGCACAGATTCTTGATTGGCTAGCTGTGGATCAGATTAAAAGCTTTAACCACCTGGCTAATTAAAACTTGTCTTACTGCCTAATATGTTACAAACCAACAAAAGTTATGAAACATCTGAGCGCGTACATTTCTAAAACCACACTATCATTATGTCATCAATCGCGAATGTCATGTTTGCTTTCAGGTACTTTAAAGGAATTCTGAAGTACCGTGTCATAAAAACTGTGTAATTGCCTTTCCTTCCACACTGCTCACTACGGCACTGAAAAAAAGCCCAAATTTCGCCCTATATTATGTCAAACTGGTACACAGCTATACCTCTATTCAAGAATACCTAGTCTAATTTCAGAAATTCCTGTTCTGAAGGATCTGTGATTCAAATACCCTAAAGAACAGGAAACAAAACAAAGAGAAGAAGAGACTGAAAACAGGGACATCCATAAAACTAAAGTAGATGTTAATAACACTGAAGTAGCTATTTGTCTGAAACTTTTTAAAAGGTTTATCTCTCAGAGTATTAAAACTGAAGTAATGTAGTAAAATTTTTGGCCTCTGTAAAACTTTAAAATGCATTGCATTCCTTGTAAGGGATTCTGGGACAACAAATTAGCAAGAAAAGCAAATATTTTTAAAGCAGTTATGACTACTCAGATCTTTATGAAACTTATTTCTCTTAATTTCATTACTTTTAAGAACACTGCAATACAGAACCATGATCAATTCCATGGAATGAACTGATCTTACCTTGGCACTGGAGGGAGGGCACGAGGCGGGCACTGAAAGACAGGACAGGGGCAAAAGTCAACTTCTCTAAGTCTGAAACCCCCTCTTTGCTGAGCACCTGTTAAACCACTTGACAGAAAACAGCTATTTCCAGATATGGTCAGAATGTGCTAAGTATGTTTGCTTCACATGCCTCTTAAATAGCAAGAGACACCTGATGGAGATGTTACATAAAAGTGCTCAGCACGACACAGGAATAATATGCTTTTGCCAGAGTTCTAATGGGTACTGCATGTACCTAACAGCTGTGTGCAAGGAACAGCTTGCATTTCAACATCACTTGAATAATTTGCACTTCTCATATAAGGTACTGCTTTCCTTGGAAAGCTTATCAGTCATTCTATTTAAATAGCAAAATACTGCAATAATTTGTGCGTTTAATATACTTGCATAGAATATAGCGTGAGCTGAGTATTTTCTGTTAATGAAGCTGTAAATTCACAACAATATTAAGTAAAAGCAATAAAAAGGAAATAAGCTTATTTATGAAAAATACTTTTAAGTAAGACAAAACATTAATTTTCATATAATTTTGAAAATATTTACCAGCAGGTCAAACACAACTAAAATCTAAAAATAAGTATCTCCTGTTAACAATCTGAAACTGAGCTCTTGCACTTTCTGTCATTTAGAAAAAGGAAGACAATTTACTTTCCGATTTTGTATTATATAATTATATTGAGAAAGTATACAGGAATAAATATTTCCCACTCTCCAAAAATTCAGTTGATATCAGAAATAAAAAGGGCTGTAAAAGTGGTAAGACTTAAGGATCCACAAACTTACCACTTGTTTCTTTCCCATATCATTTGATGCGGTTCCCTGAAAGAGGCACTGTGAAACGTTCCTCACTCTCTCACGCTGCTCATGCTGAACCTCAGCTAATTCTGAACTAAAAATAAGCTTCTAGCAGCCAGGATTAGCTGGACATGAACCTTCCTGCCCCTGGGTTAGGGCCCACTACTACTCCCGTTTGAAACGGCAGTTTGTTCCATGGCAGCAAACGTTCCTTGCAGTGAAAAACCTGTACTTCCATATACTGGTACAGGCTCCAGCGAGCAAGTTTTACTGAGTTTGGTTTACTCAAAACGAATGAGTCACCTTGTGCAAGGTAGGGTTTGCAGGATTAGGCCTCAAATCTCTCACCTGGATTTTGGCCATGCTGAAGACTGACAGCAAGCGCCATTTACACAGGTAGAGAACAGCACACCCTGAGTGGCATCCAGCAAACTGGTCAGGACTGGTCACACCATCCAGGTACACCAATGTAAGGGAGAAAAAATATCGATAAAGGCCAGAGCTCATTACTTTTATTGTTTCCTACAGTCCTGTGGCAGTAATTATAAAATATTTAGGATAGCTGATATTTAAAAAACACTAAAATCTAAAAAAAAATCCTAAAAAAGAAACAAAAAAAGCTTTTGTACAGCATTCACTGCCTGTGCAGAGTACACCTGTGTTCTGTGGTACCTCTCTATTTTGTTACCTTCTACGAAACAACTGAAAACCAAATTAATTTCTGTATCATTTATTCCTTGCAACAAAGGAAATCAAATGCAAGCAGGCAGTGGTGAATATTCATCTGTCCCATCTGCATCAAAGTTCCCAACTCTGCAATATAAATATGAGCTTTACTCTATTACTTCCCCGTTACCCAGAGCGTGAAGGAACTCACTCCATAGAAAGGTTGAGTTTGGGCACAGGTTTCCAGGAGCATCTTGTTTATGACAGAAGAGCTGCTGAGTGCTAATGTAGCCACAGTGCCCCTGAAGCCAAGAGACTCCTACACACCAGGCAGCTGCTGCCTTGTGTTTGCACGCATGAGCAAGGCCACAGGACGGTGGGACACCCCTCGGAGCTCTCATGCTGGGAAAAATCCTGAAATACCCAACCCCTGGGTGTCCACTCAGGGATGCAGAGCTGAAAATGCCATCACTCGTAAGCGTGGCTCATATGAAACAGCACCAAGCAGATGCATTTATTTACTCCCCAAGTGTGGTGAGCTAAGCTGCCACCACAACCAGACCTCAGAGGTGGGACCAAGGGGAGAGTTACGCACAAACCCAAAGATTTAAAAACACTAAACTAGCCTTTACAGATTTAAAGCTTTGCATACTTTTTTTTTTTAAGATATATATATATATGGATGAAAATATGAAAACTACTAGGAAATACTTGCTTGCGCCCCCAGCAAATGAGCAGCAGATATGTGCGGCGCTGCCGCCGGCTACATCCCACCGCCCCCGGGCAGCAGCAGGGCGGGCACCGCCGCCTCCCCGCCGCGGAGCGCGGGTGTAGGAGCCGCGCTGCTAGAGCACCCCTGACAGCCCCGGTACAACTCTTCAGCAACAACCCTCAGGGCGGACCAAGCTCCCGTCGCCGCCGGTGCTCACAGCCGGGCGCATGGNGAGGAGCCGGCGCTCCCCTCCGCCCCGCGCCGGGAGTGCGGGAGCGCGACAGGCCGGGGCTGCGGCCCCCCCAGCGGCAGGGAGGTCCCGCCTCCCTCGCCCACCTGGGTTCGGCTCCGACAGCAGAGCCGACTGCTGCTGGGGGCGGGGGATCCTCGTCCGTCGGACTGCGGGCGAGCAAAATCAAATGCACGTTAGTGGAAAAACAAGGTTTCTAGCCTCCTTTAGCTTGTAGCCATGGGCACGATTTGCAAAATGAAGTTAAATACAGTAAACAGAAAGGAAAAAAATATAGGAAAAAAAAATGTGATAAAATTTTGTTCCTGCACAAACGGACACGAAGCAAAGAACATAATTCTTTTCTAATAGTGAAAGCAGGTATGTCTGTAAGCAAACACATGAAAAACAGGCACGGAGAAAGAGTGGACAAATGCTGGACTAGGCAGCAGAATTGGACCAGCAGCACAGAGCTGGCACCAGCTGCACCCTGCACCTGTACGTACCCCACACCAGTGACACGTTGGGACTCTGGTCTCCCAAGTTTTACCTTTAAACAAGGAATACTAGGCCTGACCCTAGAACAAGCTGGCATGCGGGTAACTGCAATATTTGGCTTTGAATAATCTCTTTCTACACTTTAAATTGCTTTTGTTGATTTCCTCCAAGGTGAGATAGGTCAACAGAATAATCATCTGTGTTCCTCAGGGGCCAAGACAGCTGCAACGTGAGGTGAAGAGAGTGAGGAACTTGTTTGCCACAAGCACTGCACTGTGTCATGAGGAAAGCATGCTACCATAGAGCAAACCAATAGGAAAAGGGGCTTCTGACTTTGTTTCTGTCTGTGGTAAGTCCATATTCTGTCAGTTTTTACTCACTGGAGTTGATGGAACAAAAGAAAAAAGACATGCAATGTGTATTGTGAAGATAACTGTGGTATCTAGAGTATTTTTTATTGTGACACCACCATTCTGTTCCTGTCTTAAAAGGTAAAAAGGATAAGCAGCAAAGCGATACCTTCATAAATAACACTCTGCTCAAAGACAGCATGCAAAAAGAGTATGCTTTGGACTGAATATTGATGGAATATCATTTGTCAGTAAGGCTTCCAGAATATACAGGTATCACAGTACCAGAATGACCGTAATAAAAATAAAGGAAAGGACTTTTCCGTAGCTATGTACGAGTAAATTATGCAGATACATGCACCAAAATAGATTCTTCTTTATTATTGTAATTGAGCGCTCACAATATTTCCTTTTTTGTACAAAAGTGGATGCAACTGTAACATAAAAAGCTGAAGAGCTACACAGAACATAGTATTATTGTATCTCCTGTAGCAGCTTCTTTCCTAATCCTCTTCCAAATCCCTCACATACAAAGATAAATTCTTGCAATCCTGACATTAGGATTATTCTTGAAGTAAAACATAAGCTGTAATCTTTCTGAAGCTGCCTGCTGCTCAGAATTAGGGCTGAGTATCTGAGCATATCCATATTGCAGGGACCCATTGGGGCTCATCCTGTGCACGATGGACTGCAGACAGCAGCTGGGCAGATGCTTCTTGTAAATTGTCATTCACAATCACTTGATCAAAGAACTGACCAAACTGAGCTTCTATTTTCTTTGCCGAATCTTCCATCTCCTGTAAATCTTCTTCCTGTGAGACACAAAGTAAGAAGCTTTAGTGTTGTAAAGAGAAACATACCTGCACAGCATCTGCAGAACACCTTGGGCCATATAAATAAGAGGTGAATAGACAGTGCCAGTGTACTTTATGTCATTTACAGTTTGTTATGGTCATTTAAGTCTGCTACAATCAATTCCAAGTCTCTGAAACAGAGCTGACTGCTATATCCTTCCCAAGGAAATACCTTGTGTCTCGTATGCTGCATTTGCCCCAAAAAGGTTATTCTGCTGATGAGTGCTGGCAGAGGATGTTAGGGACTGGAAGGCAAATCCACTAGCACTTGTGTTCTCATTCCACATTTTAGTTTATTTCCCCAGTGTTCATGTCTTTCTGCCATAGCAATCATGATTCATTCCCATATACAACTACAAACTGAGGTCTCCAAAATTTTAAGTTGCTGAATTTGATTATGATTTGCATGGAAACAATTGTGACAACGCACTAGACAGATTGTAAATACAAGATATGCATTTCCTACAAGCAGGACTTGTGTTTTATCTATAGAAGTTAGTATAGAATTGATATTGATACTGTCATTACCTTATGTGAAATAACAATACAGTCTTATAACTACAGAGAAAAAATATTTGATTAAATTACTGAATGAAGCACACTCCAGATATTTCAGTGCAAACAGTTAATGCATGTGTTGACTCAAATCTTGCCACAAGGCAGTTAATTAAAACAAAAATATACAAAATAGCCTCTGCTTTAAAGACATTTTGAAGCAAAATGCCTTGATCCCCCCAGTACAAATTACAACTCTTTTGCTTCAAAGCGAGTCTGGAGGGGGGAAAAAATCCCAACAAACCAAACCGAAAAAGACAAGAATAACTTAGATTTGATCTGAGACACAATAATCTTTTAAAGAGTTAACACAGTAATATAGAAGAACATCTTATGTTCTAAACACAGAATCCCAGAATAATAAACCGAGTCCCAAATCTCACCTTGAATTTCATGTTCACATAATAATCTGTAATGATCCTGGCATTTTTACGAGTCTGCCTCATGCAGCTTATGCTGGATGGCTTGATGAATATAATGTAGGGCTTTAATTCATGAGTCCGGGCTACTTGTATGCCCTGCAAATTAATAGTAAAAAAACGTTAAACTATTTCAAGTGCATTCACCCCAGTTTTACTCTCATAAAAAGCCAGTTGTCATCTCCAGACCTAGCAGTAATCTTTTTCAGGAACACCTACTTTAAAATGACCTCACTAATAATCCCTAGACCAGACACTGTTAAGCAACTATAGCATACCAATCCTTAATTCTGCTTAGTAACCTTATTAGGAGATGCTTTGAATTCCAGTGAGTGACTGGACATTGTCATTAACAGATATCTACAATCAACAAAATTAAAGATGAATCTGAAATCTGGTTTTTTAACTGCTGGAAAGCTACCTTTGGAAAAAGTACACCGTTATTGCTCCGTACTGGAAGAAAGTATCCTGCTTTCAGAAATCTTTGTGCTGTGTAATATTCCCTGATGCTAATAAGCATTTTTAAACTAATGCAGAGCAGTGGAGGGAACTAGAAAAAATAAAAGAGAAAAAAAAAAAAAAAACAAACCAAAAAGCACAGCATGTAAAGTTGGCCAAGCCACTAGATGTAAAATACAAGTATGCAACTCGGCAATAATTTTCCTACCTCACAGCAGTTACTGAAGAGTAGCTATGTGCCATTACTTCATATACTTCCCAAAACTTGTCCTTTAAACTCACACCCTAAAAAACTGACAGTGGCACATCTATTCAAGTAGGAAGACTACATTTTTTTCCCCCTTCTTCTCCGTCTTGTTTTGGAGAAATGTAGCAGGAGAAACCCAAGGACATTTTTAGATGTGAAAAGATGACTAAAGTGTGGCCTAATCTGCACCTCATAGCAGTTTGGATTTTGAGTAGTACCCCACAGGTCATGTAACTTAACTTTTATTTTAAAAAGTACAAACCAGTGCTAACCTAAGGCTCTGACTACAACGGGTCTGCATAATTAGAGGTAAGTCTCTAAAAAGTTACTGAGTGTTTCTTTTTACATTCAGACAGAAGAGATGCTGAAACCCAGTAGCTTGAACAGCTCCTAAATACTAAATATGCAAGTTAACTTAGGGAGAAGTTTAGTCAGATTTTGCTGGACACAGCTTTAAGTCCTAGATATTTACAAACTCAGGCCTTTGTTAGCCTTTTCTTCATCGGCAAATTCAATGCAAAGATAGAAGGAAAAAAAAAGTGAATAGTGTCTAAATGAAAAGATTAGCATGGTAAGTAGTTCTGAAGTGTTAGAGGTAATAAAAGTAATTAGGAAAAAAATACAGAAGAATGCAAAGATTGCACTTGAAGTCTTTTTTTGCAATGTCCAGCATAGAAACATCTGGTAATTCCCCTAATATTTGAAGCACCTCTTGCCAATATCTGCTAGGGCATATGCGGAAGCTGTGCAAGCTGCCCTTACTCATATATTAAACATTTGCAAACTGTGGTCCCTAGATGAACGGTGGTCTACACAGCAAGCACTGGCTGGAGGTTCTTGTAATGTTGTTTGGTCACGTGCAACAGCATCTTACTCCCAGCTGTTAAGTTACTTCTGAAGAGAAATACATATGCGATACAATTTCCCGCTTTTGCTTGATTACTTTAATAGTCGCTGGTTTTACCAAAGAGTGTTCAGAGATTGCTAATGGAAGGACAGAACTCTCAACTTGGAGGAGGAGGAAATCCCATGCAACAGTCTCCATATGAAAGAATAATCCTTGCTTTAAGCAAGTATGAAAACTCATTTCTGCACCATTCCACCTGATAGTGCAGCTGCTGACTTGGAAACATGAGCAAATGAACTACACTGATCTGTCCATACTTGCCACTGTAGTATTCCTCCCCTCCAAGAGCCATGCAAAGAATAATCTATTATTAACAAGCACCATGAGCTAAAGTGAAAAACAAGACAAAGCAACTAACACTGTTCCAATAGCTCAAGAACATACAGAGAATTATTTTTCCTTCCAGGAGATACAAACTGTAGCTTCCCTGCCCTTTTACAACTCACCTGAGGTTCTAAATCTATAACACAGATCTTCCCTTCATCAAGGACTGTTCGCACTGCATCAATACTGGTACCATACAGGTATCCTTTATATTCCCCATATTCCAGCATTCTGCAACAGCAGTGAGGAAGGAAGAAAGAGAATGAAAGAGTATTTGAGTCTCAAGAAGGTTCCATTTAAGGGTGAAATCTTCTAATGTAATACAGTGATCCAGACTGAATGATCATAAAACATAGTGAACACTGATGAACAACTTCCACCTTTGCTCTTCCCCACTGAGCTGGGCACAAATCAGAACCATTACAGTTCACATCTCCAAAGCACGCATTTTTTACTCATCTTGTTGTTACAAATTATGTGTTTAGAGGTTGTGATTCTAATGATAAAATGCTTGTCATTTATATAGTACTAAACTTCATAAATCAGAAGATATCAAAGCACTTGGCACAGCTCAAGGAGTGTAGCTTCTGGTGCTGAGCTGGTCTGTCTTAGAGAGATCATTGATGCCTAGAAAGGAGCAGGCACTTCTGAAAGTTTGGCCCTTACAGTTCAGTTGCTTACATGGAGATGTCATCACTGCAGAGATTCTGAGATGGAGTTGTAGATCAGGAACAGGTCTGACTCACCGCTCAATTTTAGAAAGCAATCCAGTTTCCAGAAGAGTTAAACTCATAATTCACGTGTACATCAAATGAGCTCAGGAATGGCGATCCTACTTTCTTTTAGAAGGATTCTGAGATTAATTGTAGAGGAACTTATTTGCAACTGCACAAACACAGTTTTTGAAGCAATGGGCTCAAATAGTTTGACCAAAATTTACACCAAACATTCACAGTAAGTATGAGTGGAGGAGCCGAGACTTGGGACCTAACTACAAAACTGTCTTTTCTTGGATCATGTAGCATTTTAAGTAACAAAAGTGTGATTTGGCACTCCTACTTACCTGTGGCTATACACCATGTTTTCAAAAGTTTCCTTTGATACGTAGTGATATTCACGACCGTTCATTTCATAGCTCTTCTGAACACGAGTGGTGTCTGGAAGGAGATACACACACAAAAATCAACTGCAAGTAAATTCTTGTAATTCTATAAATGAAAATGAGACAACTTTGATGAAGGACTATAAATCAGTATTTTCATAAGTAATAAAGTAAGTTGTTTCCATTTGCTAATCCAGAGCAAAAGCCTTGTCTACTCTACTGGTCGTTCAGTGGCAAGTCCTTGAAAATTAGCAAAGCATGTATGTATTTCTTGGAATGGAAGGAGAGTGGTTTAATCCAAATATCTGTGACTCAAACCAATCGGGAACTGCTCTGGAACTGGCTGCACAACTGTTTTTACTCCTCTGAGGTAAAATGGATTAAAGTTCATTTGGAAATATCCCACAAGCCTTCCCACACTTGCACCTTTCCCATATCTGGGATCTTAAGCACAAAAGAATTCCTGAATTTTCAACCAGCTTCAGATTCATACATCTCCTGTTTGGTTATCCAGATCACAAGAACCACGTAAGCACAGGTAGAAACAATTTCAGTTATTACGTCAGAAATTAAGCTGTGTAAGTCTCATCTGATACTAGAAGGCTAATGAGGAAAGCTGCAAAGCCTATTAAGCACCAACTTCTGTGGCCCTCATTCTCATATCTGATCACTTAAACACTAGGAACTTACAATATCCTTAAGAAACATTCTTATTTTTAAATCTAGGAAAAGCAAACATCAAGATTAAACAAAATCATGCAGATAATCTACTGCTACATAAAGCTTTAAAGGTTTCAGGAGCCGTAACTTGAAAATACCCTTGGCTGATTTGCCAAAACAAGAAGATAGTATTTTAAACTAACCCTTATAAAAGCAAATGAGTCTGGCTTGCCATAGAACTGAAAAAACAGCTATACAGCAAAGAGTGTATGAATACACATGGCAAGAGGGAGATAACTTGAAATTTCCTAATCACATTTGAAGGAGGTAGTGGGGGAAAGAGGAAGAACATTACATACGAGGTACGGCACTTTGAAACTCTCGTGGGTTACTTGCAATAAGCCTTCGCCTTAGTTCATTCACACCAACTCCTGCAGGACCTAAAAAGTTGGAAAAGCAAATAATATTACTGACACAGGCACTTTTCACATACACCCCCCCCCCCCATTTTCTAACACACATAAACACAGATAAATAAAATATATATAAGTTCCCAAAAAATGTAGCAGAAGTGACCAAAGGATCTTGATTGATTCAGGGTACAAATCATCTCCTAGAAATATAGCCATACCCAGGCAGCAACTCAGCAATACCATTTTAAAAGAAAAAATGTTATCAAATACTTCCAGATTTAGAAAGGACAATGGATTGCCTTTACTCAGTTTGCTTTATCAGGATCATGGAACACTGCAGAACAGCTGCTTCCTTTCAGTCACTAGCATGAAAGACTAATTGAGAACCTGCAGCCCTCTTAATACAGTATTTCCTATAGTAAGCGCTATTAAAGGCATCTTTTTAGCTTTCCCTACTGCCCATGATTGAGATTTTTCTAGTCCAGAGTTTAAATATTCTTCTTACCATTGCCATATCCATGCATTTAGCACTGGCTGTAGAAATGCCTCAATGTAAAGATGTTTTCTAGTAAGTTACAAATGTTTTCTCATCACTTTCTGTACCAGTCCCAATGGAATATAAAACTGAACCATTTCCCTAATAAAATCCATTATCAACCAGCCTTTATAACTGTAGTGCTTTTTCTGAGGACTTCATTATTATCTTTTTTTTTAAACATTCACTATCTCAAGCAAAGAAAATGATACATACATTAAACTTTAAAACAACAATGGGGTCAAATTACAGACAATCTTGAAATGTTGCTTTGAGAGCTACTTGCACAGTCTGCAACCATTGCAATCAGCAGCAGGACATCTCAGTGGATCAGCCCATGACTGACTTTTTCATCCCCTCTGTTATAAGTTGTGAGATTTGCAGGAGAAAGTAATTAACCTCTTACCAACTAGTATGATTAGTCTGTTCCGGTCTGCTGGGTGCCGCTGGTACCTAACTACCTCTTCATATGGAGCTGCAAGAGTGCTGCAACAGCTGCTGGGGCACCGAGCGTGACATGACTGCTGGTTGGTCCGGGATTTCCTGCGACACAGACGCATACTTCTACGGAAACCAGCTGTAAGGGGCAAAGACATCAGTACTAGAAAATACACCCGAGATTCAGGCAACTAGTGCTTTAGTCTAGAGTGTCTCTTTCTAAGCCACACAACATACTGTTTGAGCTTTTTGCAAGGTGAAAATTGGTGAATTTTGATGCTGCACTTGGTATAACTGCTTGGTAGAACATCGGAGCATTAAAATACAGCTAAAGAGGTCAAATCTCACTGAAAGTCGCCTGAAAATTAGCCCCGAATTAAAGTCCCCCAAAAGATCCCCAAAACAAGCCAAAGCTGGTTCACTCTTCTAAAGCAAATCTGGAACATTTGCTCCAGCCTCCAGAATGAATCCAAGTATTTTAAAGGTCACTATGGTTCAGTAAAAGGGATAGGTTTGTTGCTCCACCTTACCATCCAACTCTGAGAATCTCACTTTTAGGTCTACTTTTCTAATGAAAGCCCTCATGGTTATTCTCAATGGGTGACAGACAACAGAACAACATCACGTTCTAGCAAAACTAATCATGAAGGGAAATCTTAACAGCCAGTTAAATTAAAATAGTGGTGGCCAGGTCTCAGTAGAAACCTAACAGGAAGAGGCATATAAATGGAGAGTACAAGCATTAGTAGGAGGAAAGTGACTTCTTGAAGTTTGGAAAACAGAGCAAGTAGAATTCAATTCAGTAAGTCTTTAGGTGAAATAAACAAGGCATTTTATTTAACTTCAGACAAGCACTTAATCTAGATCAAGCCCCAAATATCTTACTTATCTTTAGTCATTGCGTACCAATGAAGACTCGTTGACCAAATTCACCAAATTCTTCCTCTTCTAGAATAAGAAGAACAAATACTCATGAAATAAAAAAACAGTGAAAACTTAAGAGCTAGACAGCTAACAATTATTGCTGATCCCAAATGAAAAACAGTGTTTCAGTAAACATATGGAAGTACCATGCCTAATCTCGCATTCCAGAGGGACCTTGCCATCCAGAGGGATCTTGACAGACTTGAGAGGTGGGCCCATGCCAGCCTCATGAAGTTCAACAAGGCCAAGTGCAAGGTCCTGCATGTGGGTCAGAGCAATGCCAAGCACAAACACAGGCTGGGCAGAGAATGGATTCAGAGCAGCCCCAAGGAGAAGGACGTGGGGTCTTGGTTGATGAGAAGCTCAACATGAGCCAACAAAGTGCGCTTGCAGCCCAGAAAGCCAACTGTATCCTGGGCTGCATCAAAAGAAGCATGGCCAGCAGGGCGAGGGAGGTGATTCTCCCCCTCTACTCTGCTCTTGTGAGACCCCACCTGGAGTACTGCATCCAGCTCTGGAGTCCCCAACATAAAGAAGGACATGGACCTGTTTGAGCAGGTCCAGAGGAGGGCCACCAAGATGATCAGAGGGCTGGAGTACCTCTCCTATGAGGACAGGCTGAGAGAGCTGGGGTCGTTCAGCCTGGAGAAGAGAAGGCTCTGGGGAGACCTTATAGCGGCCTTCCAGTACCTAAAAGGGGGCCTACAGGAAAGATGGGGAGGACTCTTTATCAGTGAGAGTAGCGATAGGACGAGGTGGAATGGTTTTAAATTGAAAGAGGGTAGATTTAGATGAGATATTAGGAAGAAATTCTTTACTGTGAGGGTGGTGAGGCACTGGAACAGGTTGCTCAGAGAAGTTGTGGATGCCCCATCCCTGGAGGTGTTCAAGGCCAGGCTGGATGGGACTTTGAGCAACCTGATCTAGTGGAAGGTGTCCCTGCCCATGGCTAATTAAAAAAAGCACACTACCCCATAATATGAAATTTTCAAATATTTCATATGACCAATCACTAATTCAAAGGACCAATATTTCTGTAAGAGAAAAATTAAATTTAGAAAGTCTTGAAATTTTCTAAATTAGATTTGATACCCATCATTTTATTTGTTTCATTCCTAAGATAACTAGATGCCAGACAATATTTTGAAATACTTACAGTGAAAAAACCTCCACATAATTTAAGCTTTTCAGGTGAAAATTAGCTTACAAGTATTCTTTAGTTATAAAATTACAGTAACCACCAAGTCAATAGCTCAAGATCAGAAATAAAATTATAACTCAGTTTCTGCCCAATAGCATGGCTGGAAAATACAACATGCATCTGCTCAGATGTATCTGGCAGAATGAAGACCTGATTTTATCATTTCTTTTTAATCATCTTTGGGTCAGTGATATCTGTGCTCCAACATCCCAGACTAATCTGTTTCCTCCAATTCTTTTTGTCCCCATTCTTATGCTGTTCCTTGTGAAGGCTTAACCATTCAGGCGAGCCTTCTAAGTCTCTACATGTATTTTTTTTAAATTAAATCTCTCCTATAAGGCTCAAAAATACTGATTTCCCAATAGATCAATGCTCTAACAGTTTAGAAACTATTTTATAAATGTGATTTGAAAACAAATAACTAAGGAAAAAAAATAGTGTCAGTAGTGTTTAGATTTCTCTTCAAAAAGGACTCCTAATTTTCTTCCAGTCATGCATGTAGTTATCCAAGCTGTGTATTCCCTTTATTTAGGCCTTGTTAAAGCACGAATAAGGTACAGAAGACACAGGCATATATTTAAAGGCAGTAATTGTTCCACGGCAAGAACATTATTTTCATTTGCAAAGCATGAAATGTAATGTCTTTTAGCACTAGATTCTTTGATTGACAGTTATCTCATAAGCATGCAAATATCAAAACAGAATTAGATGCATCTTAGTTACTCTACTTTCACATCTATACACTCTTCACTACTTGTACCTTTAAAAGACAGTTTTATTCCTACATTTCTATATGTACTAACAACTCCTTGTTTACAACTGTAGAAAAAACTACTTGGCACAAAACTGCTCATTCAGGGCAAAGTTCAGAGTACTGTTCAGCTGACGTATGCCTGTATCATTTCTATCTTCAGGTCTTTTGAGCCATCGTTCAAATCTTTTTGAACATCTCTGCTTCATCTACCCTCTACTCTATAGTATGGAGTGCAGTATAGAATCCTACAGGGAACAAGCAATTCAGCTACTGCGTATTGTAAGAGGAGTTCCTGGTAATGCATTAAACACAGAAAAATTCTAATAGATTAGTGCTTACAGGAGACAGGGAGAAAAAAAGTTACTGTTACCTTCTTTAAGTTCCTCTGCATGTTCAGATAGAGACAGACATAAAACAAGTAGTTTTTAGAAGACAGTTGGTACTAAGGTTAAAAAAAAATCCAACCAGCATCGTCCAATGCATTTAGGAAATTTAGGAAACAGGTACTGCAGGCTTTAAATCTAAAATATTCCTGTTTGAGCATGAATTCTCAGTTCCCAAAGAATGAGAGACTCAGCTACAGCATCTCTGTCAGTATTGTGCTCACAAAATACATCACACAGGTGCTCAAGTACTGGTTAACTTAAAGTAAAATGTAGGATAGCAAATATTTGCACCTCCATTCCTGTGACTGTCTGGATACAGCAGAGAGCTGACTCAGCACTGAGTAGTGAATAGGATTTGCAAGACTAATCCCCAAGTGCAGTTATCAGAAACATCCTAGCCTGAAAACAAAAGACTGCCCTGTAGACCTGCTGGTTCTGTCTTAAAAGCTTTGGGCATTGCTTGAAAGTTGGAAAAGAACAAACCACCTATGATAAGAGAAGGTCTGACTGGCAAGTAGGAACCTTATGGAGAAGAGCAAGTGTAAGGTGGAATGACATTTTCTCCACAAGATTACCAAGCATCTCAAACAAGAAGTTTAGCAGTAGTAGATTTATTTTAGTGGAAAAATGATTCATTTTAGAATAATTAGTTTTTGCAGAACTCTGAAAATGCTGTAAATAGGTAGCTGTTCCCTAAAAAAAAACAACCCCAAAACCAGTTTCGTTAAAAAAAAAAAGCACTGATTGATTGTATGTCTTATACATAAATCATTCATTTTATAAAAGCATTTGAGTTTCTTGTATGCCAACCATGCACGCAATCAGGAACCCAGAACAGCTCTCCTCTTTACCACATCAGCTCCTACAGGTGCTGGGGATTCAGGCCTCTGTTACCCTAAGGTAATCCAATTATCTGCTGACATCAGTGCAGCCCCTGCTGTCACAGCTTGCACAGGTATAACTGATTAGGATTTGATAAACAGATCTGATACTGATGCACTAGAAGAAACACTCACACTTGTGGGTAACAGGACAAAAACCTTACTACTAAGGTAATCAGAGAGCAAGAGGAAGACTTAAGGTAACAGGATTTTATATAATGGCTTTTCAAGCCAGAATGACTTCTAAAGCTAGAATGGCATTCTGTTTTTTGTCACCTGCTTGTTTTTAAGACAAGTCTATGGACACCCATCTCACAGCAGAACAATGCCAAGGAATTTGGTGTTAGGTCAGAGGAACTTACCAGACTCAAACGTTTCTTCATCTTGTTTAGTAATCCAGATAGCAAAGATATTAAAATAAATTCAAAATTTAATTATTTTCCTCCTATAGAATTTCAGAATCAGAAATCAATTTTACAGCTGCTCTCAGTCTGTCTCACACATACTTTCCCCACTTCCCTCTACAATGAGGTGGCAAAATACAGCTCACCATGCTTGAATTAACTGTCTCGTCTCTCTCCACCCAGTCCTATAGGATCACATCCCTCCATGAGAGTTTTCTGAATTACTTCAGGAGAAGGAAGAATGAGGTGTGCTGCGTTAGGGAGCAAGTCAAGCCAACAGTCTTCACATGTACTATTTACATGTAAAAACCTATTTATTCAGTACCTAAAAACATATTCTCCTGAGATCAGTTTCTTGACAGTGAATTGTGTGGGTTCTCCAAGACTACACTCATCTGTGGCATTAAATATACAATAGACAAAAACTATGGTAACATTACAGCCGCAGTCCAAAACCTGAATCAAAAAGGTTGGATCTCATTCAGGCAGATACTTTTAGGGTGGTCCCTCTTTTTGGCCCAACACTTCACTATAAGCACCGTACACAAGAACTGCAAATGGCTCCTTTTAATACACTAATATATGATGAGGTTTCCAGGGTATGAAAAGTAGAATGAGTGTTTTCATTTGAGAAACAAAACTAGGCTTTAACTAGCTACTACCCTGAAGTAAATAGAATAATCTCAAGTGAATTTCAGTTACCTGTTTCAACACACTTCTCATCAATCTGCATGTCATCCTCTACAGATCAACACAAGGGAAAAAAAAATCATTTGAATCAGAAAAACACTGGGGAGGAAAAAGACCTTACAGATCTTACAAGACTGAACTCAGACATCAGAAAGAAAACATTTGAAGCTCAGACCAGCTTTAGACATCTTTAAGGATTTTAACACTGTTAAATCCAACTTACTGATGTTCCATGTCTTTAATGAGCAAAAGGCTCTTAAACTAGTGCTCTGAAGGGCTTGTGGTAGAGAGGCAAGCACATCTAACTTTAGTTCTCCTTTTGAAATAATAAAAGGTTTAACATGGCTGTCGCTCTGTTTATCCTGTAGGTATCCATTTATTACATATTACCATGACAGAATATAATTTTCCACTCACTCGCTTCTCTCCTGTAGCTTTTATAAGTGTGTTTCTTTCCAATATGCTTCACTCAAGTAAAGTGTTTTGTTTGGGTTTTTTTAATTATTATTTTTACAACAAAGAAAAGGAAAAGATTGATTCAGCTCCCTCTCCATCCCCAGACCACATCAATTCACGTCCTTGAAATGCAATCTCATGGGCTTGGGCAATCCCATGGTATCACAACACTGCACTGTTTGTGTGTTCTGTTCTTGTGTACCTCTCCAGATAGGCCCAGTAGGAGCTATTTACCAGTTACAGGGCAATTGTCAGGGCATCTGTCAACCATATTCTGCCCATACGTGTCCTTTAAAGAAATACTCTCTCGGAACTTCTGAGGGCAGCTGCCTAAGATGGAACAGAAAGAGGGAGAGGAAAAGAGAAAGGGCAAAAAGTAGTCTTTCCTTCCTCAAAGCAACCCATCCAAACTGTCAGTTCCCTACCAGATAATGCATAGCTTAACTGTCCACTTTAAGACAATGTACACTTCTACTATTTCAAGAGAAAAGACTTGATTTCCATTATGCTAAGCACACAAAATGCCAAGAACTTGGGTTTCTTTTGCATGTATTTACCAAACTGCTTCATTTCTGACAACTTTTTAAAAAGCCTATAAAACAATGTGCTATATTGATTCCAGGTACAGGAATGCAATATTGTCCAGATACTATCTCCTACCTTCTTCGACAGTGCTTACTGCCCACAGCATATCCATTGAAGCAGTTAAAATGCAATAAAATTATGGTGAAAGAGAGCTCCAGTTCTAACAAATAAAGCAATTAGTGCAAGAAGAATCCTAGGCAATGAAACACACTCAATCTGGGAGTTATCAAAAGAGATATAGTAGTATAAAGAACCATAGAAGAAAATGGGGAGAAAGAAAACAGGAAGAGTGTTCTTTGGGAATAATTGGATGTTTACAGAAAGTGACAGTTGGCAGAGGATAATGTTTCTGGATTGTCACCATGAATAAACTCATGGGAAGCATAGCTTGTCTTACACCTCAAGGAAAATGTTCTATCTTTCTCTCAATAGTTTTGATGACAAAGAAACCTTCTAAACATATCACATGGCATCTTACAGTGCAGAACTGTTATCTGTGTCCCTGGAAAGCCAGGCTAGTACAATTGTTACCACAGACTTATTTGCACCCAATTCTCCTAGACACCTCCTAGATCTTACAGACGTCAGTAGGAGTTGAATTCACAGCTTCTCTCACAGAAGTGATCTCAGATCCCGAATACGCTGGAAACAACAACTACCACCATCACTACTGCAGGTACAACTACCATTAAGTATTTATTTTCCTGGGGATAGTTAAAGCACTTCTGAGGTTACAAGATGACTCCAGAAACAATGTCTTAGAATTAAATTGAATTGTATAAGCTCCTGTGTCAGTATCCCTGGAAATTGAGACAAAGACCTTTCTTTCCTACTCTACCATTCAAATAACTTTTCACTCACACATTGATGATTTGAGACAGAGATGGGGCTGGAAAGGCTGAGACCACCAGAATTCTCGCTGCTTCCTACATAGAAAGAAATTTATCACAGTTAAAGAAACAAAACCGTCTATAAGCACATTATGCGCCAGTCAGGTTGACTGCTTACATATAAGATCAATCAGTACTGAGGTGACGGAAGACACCAAGAATGGAAACATTACCTATGTTTTAGCCCACTGCAAAGTCCTGAAAGAAAGCCAACATGTTATCAGGACTATTTAAAGGTGATTTCCAAATCAGCAGCCCAAAAGTATTTAGAGTATTTTGAGTTTATATATAAGGTCCGGAAGATAAGCCATACTGTGGTACAGACTCCTGGAAATAGGAGAGTGTGCTACTGCTATGTATAGTAGCACTACTGCCTCTGTTCCTACACAAAGCCTCTTGCTTGCAGCCTCAATCACAACTTAGTTTGATTTCCGCTTTCATTATACAGACCACAGCTAGGTTTAGATATAGTACAAATCAAAGTTTATCATCTACCATTGTGTGGCCTTATGTTTTCTTGAGGGTAACACATATGGGACATGTGGTTAGAGTTCAACTACTGTGGTTCTGAAAGCATGTAGTGTAAAAATAATGGGCTACTTATGCAGAAAATAATAGGCAAGGGATCCTTGTTCTTCCGTGAGCATATTTTTTTTGTTTCTCTCCTTTCTTTTGATCTGGTCTACTCAGTTTTGACCAAAGCTGAAGAGGTTGCTCATGCCTCACAGGACATCTTTAAAAAAATAGTGTTTTTTTATACAGCTATGCCCTTATACTATATGTTTAGTATCCCACTCTTCCCCCTGCCCCCTGCTTTTTTTTTAATCATGGTCCTAAACAGTCGGGGCCCTTAATTTCCACCCATTTTTCCGCTGCTACACTCCACTAGATGTCTTAGCAACTAGCATAGAGATTAGGCAACTTTTGTGAACTTCTTAGATGTCAATTTAAGATGATATAGGTGCTTTCAAAAGCTTGTTCTCACATAGACACTCTTAAGGGAAGGAAAGCAAGAAGTTAGAGACCAGAAAGAGGAAAGACGTTTGTCAGATGTCACTCTGAATCATACTGCTATATAACTTATGAAAATTTTAAACAGCAAAGTCTGAATAACTGGCTAATTTTTGAACTGGAAGTCAGAAAAATTAAGACTTCTTTACCTTTTAAGAAGATGATTTGAGGGTATAAGTCCAGCACAGGCACTGAGATCTGAAACTTTCCTGGCCTGCCACCAGAGAGCATCATTCTGGTCCACAATCTGGAGTATTTCACCCTTCTTAAAAGGCAAACCTGCATCGGCACATGGTATGGCAGGATCTTGCAAGGGCCAGTAATCTGCCATTGCTCGCACATAGAGCTGGTAAAGAAAATATACATGAGTAAGTGGAAGCCATGTTTAGAACAGATACAACATGAGCTTTATAATCACAGGGCCAGATATTGAATGCTACTTAAGTCAATTCATGATGAAGTCAAGTTTTAAAAACAAGATCAAGTCCCAAACCCTATCTGTTCGTTACAGGAGAAAAAAAAAATCATCTCATACATTGTAAAAAGAATTGACCTTCAACTTGTAGATCACTCTGAAAACGTCTTCATTACACAACTATATTTCAGCTTACTGTCTTTACTGCTTCAGCAACAGCATACTGATGTCAGCTGAAAGATAGCCATAAGGGCAAGTAATGCTTTAACGATTGCAATTAAGTTCTAAACAACACCATTTATTTGTATCACATCATTAGACATTATTGGCGTAGCTGTTTGCATTAACAATTTGGAAAAAAAGAACGTCTCTTACTGTTGTTTGGTTGCTGACAGGCCGATCAGAAACTGGAATTAACTTGAACATAATTGTCCCCTGAGACAGGGCCTAAATGATTAAAAAAGGATTAAAATATGACTGGTATTCAACACAAATAACCAAACATCAGCAGCACAAACTTAACACAGCATGGCTTTGAAGTTATTATAATGTCTATATTACAAATAGACTTCAGGCAGACAGACAATATGACAATATTGTTTTGGTTGGTTTTTTTCAAAAGGAAACTCAAGAATGAAACTTCAAACTCTTGCTAAATATTTTTAATTCAATGAAATCTACGTTTCATTATAAATATATACAATTTCAACATTAATTGATACCAAACTTTTCTACTGAAATCTAATTTAAATTAGCAGCAGGGTCTGCTTAGACAAGTGATGTAAAGGGGGGAGAAAAAAAACCATATTTAAGAATTAAGCACTCCAATAGAGTTTGTATTTCTTATACCTAGAAATAGTACAACCAAGGAAAGAATACACAGAAAGACTTGATACTGATTACACAGAGCAATACCTTACTGACCGGCACTAACACTTTGCGGTGAAGAACCCTGAAAGATTGCGGGCAAAATGATGAGTAAGTAACAGGGACAGCTCAACAGATTTCTTCATAAGAATTCTGACAACAGTAATCACCACTGCCCTTTTTTGCAAGGTGAGGTATGGTGTGTACGAGCTCATACACTCTGCTTTAGTGTATTTTGTGACATGGACTCATATTAGAATAGCATCTTTCCACTACTTTCTTGTGGAATATTAACTGAGTGGAACTTCCAGAAAAATTATGAATCAGTAAAATCTGAATAAATTAATATTTTCCCCAGAAGCTGCAGCTGGAATGGCCACAATTAAGTTAATTTCTGTTCAGAACAGGGGTTAAATTTAATTCTGGTTTCATACATTCTGATTTCATGAGCAGTTGTGAACTTCATCCACAGTAAGGAAACAATCTGAATTTTCTGTTAAAATTTTCAGACTTTCTCCTCTAAGAGTGTGAGTGAGTGAGTGAGTGAGTGTAAAAGAAACAGCATACTCTTAAGGTACAAAGTAGAAAAAAGATTCAATACCAGAATATTAATAACTTGCTCAGGCTCAAGTCCCTCAACAGGAACTCCATTTACTTCCACCAGTTTGTCTCCAGCATACAGCAACCCTACAGTGAAAACAAGGATGAAAGCAGCAGCAGCAGCAGTTTGGTCACAGCATGGATTATCTTGGGTAGGTGAGGCAGGGACACACAGACATACCACAGGTTTGGAAGTCAGCATTAAAAGTTTCCATACACCAGGTATGCAGGAAGACATTTTGGATTTAGGCTATATTGCCCCTGGATAGGACTGCAGACTTCTGTGGGTCACAAGCAGCTTGCATGCTGCAGTTTTCTTATTTCCTCCCACCGCCCCCATACAACATGTTTACAATCTATTGATGATTTGTCTTAAAAGCAGCAGAAACATTTTAATATAGCTCCATGTCCCAAAGTAATATCTGAACCTATTCTAGCTAAACCCATTATATTAATATACCATGAGACTTGGAATCAGACCCTTAAAAATTCCAGGTGCAATGGGAGGCCTTGGGACTCCTCTCTGTCCTTTACAAAGTTTTTACAATATTATTTACTTTTACATTTTCCTTCAGCTCAATTAAAACATTAATCAAACTAGGAACTTAATCAGCTATTGTCTACAGTTTGGGTTTTCTTCTCTATACAAAGGCCAGAAAATACTAAAAGGAACCATTTTCTAATTATTACAGTTCAATTTTACTTCTGATGTTTTACATTTTAGTTTTGTTACATTTCCCAAGGAACATGGAACACATTCAACTCTAGGATGACAAAGTAGTAACATTTCCAAAGGAAACTCCTTGGAAGGTTGCTTAGCAACTAAAGCGTTTAGTAGACTAGTGCTGAGAAGTATTACTACATATTCCTTATCTTATAGAATCACAGACTACTAATGTTTTCCATTTCTCCATTAGGGAATGAGGTGCTGGTATTCATACTACACTGCAATTTGGGATATTCCTGATTAATCTCATGACAGATTTATGCAGGTATTGTTGCCAAGAATACATAATGAAAACTGGATTTGTACCTCAACTCAGTCTCAAACGTAGCACATTCATATGAAAATTAATGAAACCAGAATCAAAGTCACTGCAATGTATTACTGTTTACAGTGCTGTCCAATGTACACATCTTCTTGCTCTATAATGGAAGACTAATTGTAGAAGCAAAGCTATTATCTTACTTCAAATACCTTATTTCAAGTTCGATTTTTTGTATTACTTTGTTTCAAATTATACATACCACTTCTGTCTGCTAGCCCACCATGGATCACACGGGCAACCGTTATGTCACCTGTTATCTCATGGCGTTTAATGGTGGCACCCTGGCAAATGAAAACAAAGAAAAAACAGACTGATCACTGAAGAACGCCTGTAAGTTTCCTTTCACATCACAAGTCTGATCTTCACAATGACAAAAAGGCATTGATACAGCCTTTTTAACACCACACAGATCTAGTGATAACATATCATTATTAGTACTAAGTCCTTCAATGTCTTCAACTTCCATCATGCTAAAATAACCTCATGTAACTTAATGTAAGAAATCTTTTCTATCTCAAAAATTACAGCCATCTTTTCCTAAAACAGATTAGTTAAGCTATACGATGTTTTCTGCTTATAAGCACAAATGATTTCTAAAGAACCTTTCAGAGTCTCTCCTCCCTTCCTTAGTATTTTGGCCAAGGGAACAACTCTCAATCCTATTTGCATTTTCATTATATAAGATAAAAACATCTGCCAAATGTTCAAACCCCGAGTGGACAAGGCATTGAACAACCTGCTCTAGCTGCACCGCCACTGAGCAGGGCTACGTGGTCTCCTAAGGCCCTTTCCAACCTCAACAATTCTTGCGATGCTATAAAAACCAGACAAGAATGCACACAATCTCTGTGACATTTCTGGGAAGAAACCAATATGCATGGGATGCATTATCAAAGCTTGTGCAAGTTAAAATAATTTGACAGACATCAGAAAGCTCTCTCACCAGTGGCTGGTTGTTTTTCACTAAGCAGACAATCCTCATAGCTTCCTCATTTTCAGGTATGTTGTCTGGCAGTGGTGGAAGGGTTGGTTCAAAATCTTTCTGGGCCACAGTATCATGAGCAGATAGCAAGGCCTGTTACAAAAAAAAACAAGCAAGCAAACCAGCCCGTAAGCAAAGATCACACAATAGAACAGCTTTAAACCGTGACTGGTCAGGAAACAGAAATCAGCGAGTAAGTTCCTATGTGAATATAGGTACCTTTCACACATTGACATTTTCTTCTTTTCACTTGGAAACTCAAACTGTGAAATAAAGTTTTAAGAACAGTTCCTCTCTTTGCTTCTGGAAAACTTACAAAAGAGGAAACATTTCTATTTGGAGCCGTAAGGTAAAGAATGCAGGTTTTGCAATTAGAAGGAAAATTTGGTTTTATATGTCTGCATCAACCGCTCAAAATTTAACTTTGTAAGAAACATCCCTCACAAACATAGTCCTTAAATAAAATGCAGCCCACTGCAGATATACAGCCCACATCTGATTTCACAACTAGGTTAGTTCATGACTAGGAAACTATGTCTCTTCTGGCTCCTTTGCCAGTTCTTGTGAACAGCTGGTCATCTGTTTCCATTCTCACTGCAGACAGCTCTATGAACAAACTTTTTCTTTCCTTAAGCAGAACTTGCCTTTAAGTGTGGAGCTCGCAGTAGTCGTCTTAGCTCTTTGATCTCTCCAGACTGAGGGGCTTCACGCAGTAACTCTACCACCTGATAAACGTAACAGAGAAAGCACTGTTCTGGAGGACAATTAATTTAGAAAGCTCTAAATTGAATTTAGAGGAATATGGTATGGTAAGAGTGTTAAGCCCCCAACGTTATATGACTCAGAACATATCCATACAGTTTGCTTTAGAATTGGACAGTATGACTGCAGCTGCACAACACTCAGCCAGGCTTAATTTAGTTCAGGCACAGTACCGTGTGCTCTAAATTAGTTTTTTCTCCTATGCCTCAGCCAATTTTATCAGTAGTGTCAGTTTCTCCACTTATTCATTAACTCTCCCACTAATTCAGAAAATTAAGAATCAATCAGCTATTATGATTAGAAAAAAATAAACAGCTTTTCAAAATCCTCATGTCAGACTGCTTGATTGTAGCCATAACACTGAACCCCACAGTTACATGGGAAGAAAAATATATGGCCAGTGGTTAAAACAAATAATTTATGTATTCATTAAACCAGCCAGGGCTCATGCAGTCTTGTGATCACAGTGGTACACATCTCTCATTCCCCCCTCTCAACACAATAAGTTATCAAGTAGTTTGCCAAATGTGTGAGGAGAGAATCTTTCAAGTTTATATAGTGCACTCAGACCTGAGACACAAATACCAGAACACTGTTATCTGCAGCTAAGTCGACTAATTTGGTATGAGTGAGTAAAGCAATACACTATGTATATACAGTCTTACCTCACGAGTCAATGCCCGTGCCTGCAGCGTGACGGGAACTGGTCTTTTTCCGAGGTAGTTTTGGAGGCATTCATAAATCTATTGCATGCCATGATAGACAAGACAGGGCAATGATGATACAATCTCTTCACATGATTATATAGATACATACAGAACACACAATGGACAGATATGCTGTAGTTTTGAATTTTCCAATAAGAAAATCTGATTACACAGGACAATAGACTGATAGCGTCAATTCTCTGACTTGATTCCTTCCCCTAGTTGCCGGCCTCATTAACAAAGTAAATTTAACTTAAAGCAAAATATATTGCTGTATTTAAAATGGCCTTATGGACATTCTTATCCACTGCAATTTTTTCTTCTTTAAAATATAAAGATTTCAAAAATCCTTGTTAGAGGAGAAGCAGAATTTGTACAGAATTTGTCTCATAGATACAATTCTGCTCAAGAGAGAAACACCAGCTAAAACTCTATTCTATAACAACATAAAATCTTTGACTACATATCAGATCAGTGTGGGCAAAACCAAAAAATATAATTTCACAAGCATCCATGCCAAAAAGCGGGATGCATAGCCATATAGAGATTTAAGAACAGAAAAGACAGTTGAGCAGTGCTGTGTTCAGCCTGTCTCTATCTCCCTGGCCTTAATACGGACGGGTAAAGTAGAAGAGCTTTAATGTCTAGGACATTATTAAAGAGAGTACATTTTTTTTCTTTAAAGCAAAAGTGGTTTTGTTCACCTTGGCTGCTGATGTTAGGACTGACATTAGGACTATCGGCATTTAGTGTAAATAAGCATTTATTGTCCTGATATGGCAAAAATAAAGTAGCTATTCCCTAGAGATTGTTCTCTAGGAAACCTTTGCTGTCACAGGTGAATATTACTTTACCTTTAAAAGTGCTTGCAGCCAGCGAGATCTGAGTAGGTCATATAACATGCCAACGCCATTGACATCTCTTTTACAGAGCAAACTCAGTTCTTGCAGCACTAGAGTCAGAACATGAGATATACCTGAGCCCAAGAAACAGAAAAGCGCAAGACATTTCAGTACAAATAGAAGACCAACCAAAGCCAAACAGTGACCCAGGCCTTTGAAAAGCATCTTTCCTAACTTTATACTTCCAAGAAATGCACCCATTTCCTGCCTGCTTTGCTTGTTTCCTGCAATCAACTCTGTTGCAGAAGAGCTTTATTTTATTATGTTATTAAACAGCAGGGTTAGGTCAATACTAGCAATTTTCAATTGACCTGTGAGAAAAACACACCCGGAATCTCATACATATCAGTCTGGGTTCAAGTTGCCTAGTTTATTTTATAGGCTTTTCTTTTGGATGACCCACTGTTTGGGCCAGGAACCATCTGTTTTTCTCCACTCTTGAGAAGTGCACATATGTTGGACAATATCACGAATAAAAATGAAAACTCCTGCCAAATACATACCATTGTCACAGACACCCACAACACGTTCCAGGAAAGGGGAAGAACCATTCTTACTATTAGAAGCAGCACTTGATCTGTTAGGAACGGTATTCTAATACAGTGGAAAACCGAAAAATCCAGTGTCTTTCTAAAATCTCAAGGAGGCAGAAACTAAGAGGTGACAAATAGATAAGATGTTACACAAAGTCAGGCCTAAATACAAACTGGAATTTTGTGAGTGCATGGAATTTAATTTTACCTCAGAAATGACAACAGATCTTTTCTGGTATGTGAAACTCTTCCCAAGAAATACAATTTTTATAACAGCACTAGTACAATTCCATACCAAATGCTAGGAGTTGGATTTATTAAGTTATATGGATTCTTAAAAAGACTGTAAAAGTTGCATGCCTGACTCCCACTGAATGTCAAAGGAAAGTTCGTTCTCAACCCTTGTGTATTTTGGTAAGCACAAGTTGTCTCTTTGCTTTTTAGTGCCAAAGTAATCAGACAATATGATTGTAACTGGAGACTTCCCTTCATATTTATTTGTTTACAACATTAAACTTGGCATGTTTCAATGAGTAATACTGTAATACGAGAAAAATGTTGAAATAAACCCAAGACACTAGGAGCTTCTGAAGTTACATCAGCCAGAGTCAGAACAATAATTTCTTAAAACTTAAGCTCATCCAGCAGACCCAGAATAGCTAAGTACTCCCTACTGCAGGCAATATCATCAGCTGCTATCATCCAGTCACCACAGCTAACCTAAACATGGAAATCCTTCTTTACTTATTTCTCTCCTGAGCACAATGCTTATAGCCATTGACAGTTAATTGTTTCCTGTATCAGCTCTAGACCTCGATGTTGCCAACACTTATGTGAGATCTATCTTCAACTTCAGTTTCACTGAGGTATTTTCCTCATGCATGAATTTATACAGGTACTTGCCTGCTAAGTTTCTGCAGATGGGACCTTTTGCCTCAATCATCAGGCAGAATTATTGAGTATCCAAATGGGGAAAGCCTGGAAATGTACCTCATTATCAAAAGCAGCATCTGTTTCTGGAAAGCAGACACCTAAGCACTTACAAAAATTATAAACTCAGTGAACCCTGACTGTGAGCCCCACAGGGAAATATATCCCAAATCACAGTTAACTTAAAAGGATTTTCTTCTACAGGAACTTCCTCGTGCCTAACAGAACATTACCTTTGGTAGAGGCACTTTTTAAGATCTTTTCCTCATTACTGGTTGCCTCTTTTTGAGATCACTAACTACCTCCTAGAATGCTATCCCTACATCAAACTGGGTTTAAATAAATCAAGATGTTCCATACAGAAGCACAAACCTTCAACCAACAGAGAATCATTTCCTTAAGCACAATACCCTTCTTGCAGTTATTAGTAATAGTTGATATAGCTGCAGAGACCCTGGATTTTATAAGCCAGAAACAAATGCCAGGTATTCTCTTCTGATGCTCTCTAACTTAAGTGCATACCACCATTAAACATCAAGAATCATTCAAATTATTAAATATTAATACTTCTAGACATGTTCATCTCTCTCATGACTCAATGGAAGAAGAGTTACAGGGACCAAGGAATAAAACTTTTTGTCAGTTTTCTTTCTCTTTGAAAAAGAGATGTAAACATTATGAGTACCGTTATCTTGACTGCAGACTGTTGGCACCTCCATCTCTTCCTTTATTCAAGGAGATTCCACCCACTTCTTTGAGTACTGCATTCACACCAAGCAGGCTTCACAAAGATAGGTGCTGAACTAGGGAAAAGAGTACACTCTCATCAGAATATTGTCAGGTATTTTAGATTGATAAGAAAGCAGAATTTAAAAGAAGGGGCAACCATTCATATTTGAAGTGCGCAACATGTTGCAAGCGTAAGTTAAATACATGAGTTCCACCTGTAAATTCGGTTATCCACCAGCATCCAAAAGGCAGACAGACAAACCTCAACTGCAATATAACATTTTATTTCCTTCATGGAATTGTCATTAGCTTGCTTCATTAGGCCATCTAAAATAACAAGCTATTTTTTACATCTTCTGTTCCCCAACTTTTTAAGTGCACTACCATAGAAATTTATAATTTTTTTCCAAAGACTTTTAAAGCTTGTTATAGATAACTATAGCTTGGAAATTAATCACATTCAAGAACATATTACAATTAATTCCGCTAGCTATTGACAAAAGACTAAAATTGAAAGACTGGAGTTTCACTGAGCAAGGACATGATTTTGCAAAAAAAAAGGGATCCCTGAAGGATTTGCTCCACAAAGATTTTGTATTTTCCTCTATTTCCTCACAGAACTAAACCACAAAACCCCCTCAAACACAAATAAAAAACCCCACACCTTACCTTATTGGCATCATCATCTCTCTCAGGCAATTTATAATTGGTTGCTACTTTTAGAGATAGAATCAAAGAAGTTATTTGCTAATCTGAGAAAACCCTCCTATATTATCTTTCATTATAAAAAGCAGCGTATACTGCCTCTTTAAATCTTAAAATAGGAATTTTTAATTAATGCAGGAATCCAACACTTAATGCTAATTAATCTGTAGCCATGTCGCACTGAACTTTTCGCATACAAAAATAAGCCTTCTAAAATTTTCTTCTCTGCCTTAAACTTCTGTGACAACCTATCACTAACCTCTAATGTTCCCTTAGACCAAAAATGGAGGAAGGTCTTCAGTCTACTGCTAATAGGAAACAATGCTGTACAAGATTGCTTCAGAGATTTCTCAGAACTCTTCTCGCAAACAAGTATGGAAATTCCCCAGGGAACACCATATGGTGCATTTATACCCCAATGCATCAGGAATCCATATATGAAAGATCTGAAGTAATTCAGAATCTTCATTATATCCTAGTTGATCTAACTTCAAATCACATTTGATACAAGTTTGAAGATATTGTCATGATTACCAGTATTGTAAGATTACTCTTAAAGATTTAAATATTTGAACTGGGCACTCACAAGATGATTCAGTGTACAAGTTAAAAAAACTGTACCATCAGATACCTGACCACCCCAGCCAATAGACACCATAGTGTGACACTACGCACAGTGAATGCCTTACCAAATTCTCTTAAAAATACAGTAGTTTATCTCCTGGATTAGTAAAGCAAAAAAGCAGACATTTTCCTCTAGATTGTTCTGTGGACAGAAAACATCAAAGGTACAAGCAGGAAAAGTATTATCTTGATCTGCTTATAAAAGCAGAAGGCATTACTGTCACTTTTACTGCACTTCTTAATACTTATTTTTAGAACATGCTTCCTCTCTCCTGTCAAATCATAAAACTGCTTTCAAAAGGCAGCAGAAATTAAGGGGGAAAAAAAAATCAGAAGTTATGAGATTATGATTCAACCATTTTACTACTGAGTATTGGTAATTCATTTCAAGTTACCTCTACGGGATACTCAGTGATACATCTTATTGAAATTCTAATCCAAAGATTGCTTTTAAAATTATGATTTCTTCTTCACTAACAAAAATACAGTTTGATCCTCCCCCAATACCCAATGCAACATTTCCATTTCAGTGCATTACACTGCACAATCAATTTTCCACTGAGAACAAATATTTTATGAATGTAACACTTAATCCTTCTACCACACATCCACTGGGAATTGGGTTTGAGCCACAATTATTTCAGTTTTTTCAATAGTCTGAATTCTGTTCCTTTAAGAGTTTGCCTTCCCCTTTGTTAAGCTTCGCTGATCTGCCTAATGATGGATTTAAAGCAGGCCATATAAATCCAGTCACGAATACCTGTTTCTTAATTACTGAAGACATTAGGAATAGGACAGAAATATTTACTATGGGATGGTATAGACACGGAAAGAGGAATCCCTATGTTGCAAAGTACATTCAAGACAGTGGCAGTGCTGGTTTTCACTGAATAACAGCAATATGAAAATATAAGTAACCCTCAGTTTGGTTAATCTCTGTTGTCCCCATCTCTCCCCCGCCCCCCTTTTTTGGAAACTAAAAGTCTATAGCTCCAGATTGAGCTGCAGAAGCATTTACAAAGAGATGGTACTCAGTCTGCGATTTATGTCCTAAAAGGAAACCTTCTGACAGCTTATCCCATAAACTACATTTCAGAAGCTTCATTTCCTATTATTATTATTATTACTAATTCTAAAGCTTCCCTAGCTTTTATTACTCTGGGTTTTTTTTCCAGATTTTTCAAGACCTAAAGACAGACCCTGCTGACATCTGTTGGTTCCCATGTACAATGGCTGTTTCCTTTGCTTTATATAATCTACACAGACATCCAACAGCGTACTCCCAATTCAAAATCCTGATTACAGCTTTGTGGTAAAGGCTGTTTGAAGACAAAAGAAAAGAGCATGTCCAAACATTTCAGATGGACTACAAGGGAGCCAATTCCTGATCTGTATGTTATATTTCACATACTGAAAGTCCAGATTTAAAAATCTCATCGTATACATCCCTGAAAAAAAAAAACCCAAAACAACTCAACTTTTTTGCCCTCAAAAAAGAATAAATGAGTAAAATCCCTGTTATAATATAGCTGGGCTTTCTGGGACAACTCCCTTAGCCCTAGCTGAATTTGTTTGGCCAACTCCCATCTACAAACATATTTTGTTTGTCAGCTGTGATCAACTTTACTTATTAATATGCATCTGTTACCAGATGTATGTTGGTTCATTCAAGCATATACAACTTTTACCCATAAAGATACTCTGCCACCTAGAAGGCTCTCAACACATTGTACTTACAGTACCTTCCCATTCAACAAAGCCCAGTTCTCTCCAGAACAAGACTCCAGTTATTTCAAGTCTAGATCTGGCTTTTCCTATGTTTTGTCCTTTTTAGCTTCGAAGCATCAGACTACATGCCCTTTTAGGTAGGGTGGGACCCTGCAAACACATATAGGGAAACATGTGAAAGACAAGAAATATTTTCAAAAGCTTTTTGGTTTAACTAGTTAAAAGAAAGTTTAGAAGAGCCCTTAATCTCAAAATAGACAAGCAAAGCCCCTCAATTTTTTGTAGAAGATTCCTCAGGTGCATACTGAAAACTGAATCTTTTCACTTGTGATAACTGTAGTGAAATTATCATAATCTTAAGACCTGCTTTGTTCAAGTTGTGTTGCCTACCAAACCAGCATGTCACCGTATTGACAATTAGCATTACTTATATTCTATTCAAAACAAAGAAGTTTAAAGGAAAAGAGGAAAAAAAACCCAAACAACCATCTCCAGTGTAGTCTTAGGAATACCTTAATCAAGGTCCCTTTTAGCTTTTGGGAGCTGGATCATATTTATTTCTTCTTAGCTAGGATAGATCTTCCACAGCACATGACTCAGAATGGGAAAGAAGTAAACAAAAGCAAGCAAGTCACCCTGTTGCTGTCAAAGAAAGAATATTCTACAATCTTCTACTGAACAGTTATTTCATTTTTAAATACACCACTGAAAATCATCCTGCAAATAGAGACAAAGAAGAACATTTCTGGATATACTGAAATACTTCCAATTCTGCTAAAGTGCAAACCGATATTGTTACCCCTTTAAAATACTTGCGAGATTAATTTCTTTTTTTTTTCCCCACAGAGCCTTGTAGTTTCTGGTATCACCACTGCTTCTGTAGAGAACAGATGTGGGATTAACATGAGTGTGTTTAGAAGTTTTAGACACACTGTCTTGAAGGTTAACTTCAGATTTCCAAGAAAAACTGGGAAAGCTACTGAATGCTGATTGCTTGCCTTTTTGGGTGAAATCCTCAGGTATAGCTATCAGAGAGCTGGTAGGGTTAGTAATAAACAGAGTTAGTAATCCTTCCACCCATTGTTGCCTTTTCAAGCTACAGAGTTTATGCTTACACTGTCAGAAGCAGCATTTAAATGTGAAAATCTGTCAAGTTCTTAACAAGCACAGCTCACCTCATTCATAAAGTAGTAGCTGTTTCATATTTTCACACAACAAAAGGAAAGTCGCTTCCAACTGCGAAGCCTGGTTTCAGCAGCTGTCGGCAATAGATGATGAAAAAGTCCTGACCAGAAGCGAGTAAGAATAATATCTTGCTTCTGTGCAGTTTTTTAGAAAAAGACCTACTAAATTGCTTGCTTAAGGGGAAAGGTCAGAGTTCAAACAAACTTATAACCACTACTGTGCCTTCATTTCCTGAGACTTGTATCTACACAGACTGTAAGGCCAGAGCTCAGGGTCTCCTCATCCCAGGGATCTAAATAAATTAGATGGAAGTTCTTACTAAAAGGCTTACTTGACTAATCTCCCAGCCAGTGTAAGGTCCTTCCCATTCCCATGTATTGCATGCAATTACAGGCACTTGTTAACAGAAGACATTTCTCTTTGCCTGCTATTAGGGACAGAACTGGATACCAACGCTGAGTATGCCAGAATCCAGAGTCAAAAGGAGTCCGTCACCTCATGTCTACAAACATCAGTTATCCAAAATTTGGACTACAAAGCTTATTTCCTTAAGCAGTAGAATATGAAATTCCTTGACCCTATTTGTCAGACAGACCAGAAGGTCTTATTGATACAAGGCTAGAGTTGCAAGGGAACCCAAGCCCTGCATTTGAGACAGTTCTCAGAATTGTCTTTAAATGGACAATTTTGGATGCTGTCAAGCTTCTAAAGGGGACAACACCAGAGAACCTGACATTCAGAACATCAACCCTCCTGCTGTTATAAGCTTCTTTGGTTAAGATGCTTGACAAGGTTATCGAGCATTTTTAACAAGGAAAACTACTCATATCTTTAAATTTATCAAAATTAATGATTTGGCATATTGAAGATTGGGAATTAGCTTTAGGGCAGGGAACAATCTGAGGAAGCTTTTGTTACAAATAAGCCACTATAAATCAGCAAACTGAGTAGGCAAAAAAAGGTAGTAACAGACATTCAGCATCTCTTGAATGACATGCCCTATTCAGGACTTTTTTGTTCTGCATTACATAAATTTAATTAGGCTAGTCTCATCACTGAAGTCTGTCCGCTGCTTCTTCTAGCCATCATAAAAAACCCATCTTGCTTTTTCTATACTTTTTGAGACTTGAAAGTGTTTTAATTAAAAAAGCAACCCTAAATATTAGTGGAACACTGATACATTTTAAGCAAAGGTTGAGACGTATCCTTTGAAACCATATATCCTTATTTTGACCACCTATTGCAAGTCTGAGGCGGTACAGGTTAAAAAAAGACTGAACAAATGTTATGTTCTTGTAAGGCATTCTGTGACATTTAGATAATCACACCTGCATACGTAAGGTTGCTGACAGAACAAATTATGTTATTACTCTTTGTAATCAGATATATTCAGTGATGATTCATTCTGCCTCCCACTAAAACAAAAGCTTACAGCGCCAGTGGTGGTGCGAGTATCTTATTTACATGGGGGTAAATGCTACTAAAGTGTTGCTTCCTAAAAGAGCAGAGCATTCAGAGAAGAATACTTGGGTGCAGCACACTGTAGTCATGTGAGGCAGCCAGCTTTACTTCCAGCTGTTTACTGCCAACAGCTTGGTCTTACTAAAAAAAGAAAAAAACAACAACAAAAAAAACCCCAATCCAAACAACAACCACCTGACAATATCAACACATTGATACTAAATCAACTTAGAAGTACATGGCTAGGCAGGTCAAAGAAAGGATTTCTTTCATAGTCCCATACCAGTCGCATATCTTTCCTCTACGTTATGTCTCAGCATACCAGGACAGGTAGTTCCCTAATCTGCTTCTAACAAGTACAGTCAGGAAGTGAACCTACTTTCAGCAAAATAAATCAATAACATACAGCAGCTGGCATTCAAGGCAGAATACTTTGTGCAGATTAGAAGTAAGGAAAAAATTCTCTTTTGAGCTCCTACTCCCCGTTCATACCTCTCTCTAATATTTAGCTAATGGGAATTAACAGGTAACACAAGTTTAATTAGCTTTGCTGTAGCTACGAGAAGAAAGTACATTTCACAGTTGCATGGGGGAAATGCATCTGTGCAGTACAATGGTTCCAGTACAGTGCATATTTTCTTACCTGGAAACACCGCAGAATACACCATGTTCAGCTCATGCAGAATTTCCAGAGGGAAAGAGTATTTGCTGGATGTTAGTAGAGCAAGTAACCTCACTGCCCGAGCTAATCTATGGACATCCTCTCCTTTCTAATCCGCAGAAACCTAACCTTAGAACTACTCATTACCAGGCAGAAGAGAACAAATCCCCTTAACCCTTTTCTTGCATAAAAAGCCTACTTTAAGTTGTCTCTCACTTAAGTAGTTTCTTATTCTCAGTAACTTTCCCAGGCAATAGGGGACTCATCTCTTAGGGTCTGTCTGCAGCGACCAAGCCTGCAATTGCAATGGGAATCTACAATACTGTAACATTGATCTTCTCTTGCTGGTTACAGGATTTCTGCTGCAGCACAAGAAATATCCAGCTTTCAATTTCAGGAAAAAAAGAGGCAAAGAAGATGAGAAAAAAGCGATTACCATGAAGCAATACAGACAGAGAAGTCCTGCAGGTTAACTCATTTCTTTGTTAGCTACGGAAATCAAAGCTGGTCTGTACTGATTTCCTAATGCATCACAGCCCACGTAGGCTGTAAAGTGGAATCTGTGTCAGAAGCACATTTAATCCTAGGATTCTCTTCAGCTAATAACCAAGCTATATATCAGAAAGACCAAAAATAATCCAGCCCAGGCTGCCTGCTTCCATTAATCAGCAAGCTAAATTCATATGCGATATCACTACTTTTTATAAGGGGGTGTGTGTGTGTGTTTATATATATACATAAAAGTATGTAAAGGCAGATGTATTCTTTGTTTTTTAGTTCTCAACTTTGCATCGTTCAGTGAACAAAGTTAAACATTTGAAGTTGCTACATATTTGGTAGATACACCTCCTTCATGAAAGGCAGAAAGATTATAGAAAACCTTCCCATCTCTAGTGACATTCTCAGTTTAAGGCACAGAATCAGTGTGGAAGTAAGGTCATATGAAACAAAGCTTTTTGCATGCCAAAGATGAAGATTAAAATTGTTCCTTTCTTCCGAAACATCTGAAGACAATAAACACTGACCCTGAACAGTCACAGGAGGGGGTAAAAAAAAAATCAAACCTGTTTTTACTGCTTACACTCCTACAAAAGGTGAAATAAATCCTGAATTCAGATCTTTGCAGATGAAAATTATTGCCGTTTATTTACTCAGCTCCTTTTCAAAGAGCAGTTCTGCTCCTACAGGTTTCAGTTAAATATTTTTGTACACAGAGTTCTAAGAGACAATTGCATGGAAAGGCTGCATCTAGCACAAATGATCAAGTGTTCGAATGTTGGAAGTTTTGTGTTGGAATGGAAGGATACAGGCTCTTCAGGAAGGACAAGCAGGGGAGAGGAGAAGGTGGTGTTGCCCTCTATGTCAATAACCAGATGTAGTGCATGGAGCTCTGCCTGGGCATGGACGAGGAGCTGATCAAGAATTTATGGGTCAGGATTAAAGGGAGGGCAGGGACAGGTGACATTACAGTGGGGGTCTGCTACAGGCCACCCGACCAGAAAGACTGGCGGATAAAGCCCTCTATAGACAGATAGGAGCAGCCTCACATTCACAAGCCCTGGTCCTCATGAGGGGCTTCAACCCCCCACGCCCCCCCGGATATCTGTTGGAAGGACATAAGCAATCCAGGAGGTTCCTGCCACGCTGGACCTTGTTCTCACCAACAAGAAGGGGCTGGTGGGGAACATGAAGGTCAAGGGCAGCCTTGGCTGCAGTGACCACGAGATGGTGGAGTTCAAGATCCTTAGGGTGGGCAGGAAGGTGCACAGCAAGCTCGCTACCCTGGACTTCAGGAGAGCAGACTTTGGCCTCTTCAGGGATCTGTTTGGCAGAATACCATGGGATAAAGCCCTGGAGGGAAGAGAGGCCCAAGAAAGCTGGTTAATATTCAGGGATCACCACCTCCAAGCTCAGGAGCAATGCATCCCAACAAAGAGAAAGTCAGACAAAAATGCCAGGAGGCCTGCATGGATGAATAAGCAGCTCCTGGACAAACTTAAATAGGAAGCCTACAGAGGGTGGAAGCCTGGGAGGAATACAGAGAAATTGTCTGAGCAGCCAGAGATCAGGTTAGGAAAGCTAAAGCCCTGATAGAATTAAGTTTGGCCAGGGACCTCAAGGGCAACAAAAAAATCTTCTACAGGTACATCAGTGATAAAAGGAAGACTAGGGAAAATGTGGGCCCTCTCCAGAAAGAAATGGGAGACCTGGTCACCTGGGATATGGAGAAGGCTGAGGTACTCAATGACTTTTTGCCTCAGTCTTCACCAGCAAGTGCTCTAGTCACACCACCCAAGTTGCAGAAAACAAAGGCAGGGACTGGGAGAATGAGGAAAAGCCCACTGTAGGAGAAGATCAGGTTCAAGATCATCTCAGGTACCTGAAGGTGCACAAGTCCATGGGAATCAGTGGGTCCATAAGGAACTGGCAGATGAAGTTGCTAAGCCACTATCCATCATATTTGAGAAGTCGTGGCAGTCCAGTGAAGTCCCCCCTGACTGGAAAAAGGGAAACATAAGCCCCACTTTTAGAAAGGGAAAAAAGGAAGACCTAGGGAACTACAGGCCAGTCAGTCCCACCTTTGCCTGGCAAGATCATGAAGCATATCCTCCTAGAAACTATACTATGGCACATAGCAAATAAGGAGGTGATTGGTGAGAGGCAACATGGCTTCACTAAGGGCAAATCGTGCCTAACAAATTTGGTGGCCTTCTGTGACAGCATTACATCATTGGTGAATAACGGAAGAGCAACTGACATCATCTACCTGGACTTGCGCAAAGCATTTGACAGTCCTGCACAACACCCTTGTCTCTGACTTGGAGACATGTGGATTTGACCGATGGACCACTCAGTGGATAAGGAACTGGCTGGATGGTCACACTTAGAGTTGCAATCAATGGCTCAATGTCCAAGTGGAGACCAGCGATGAGTGGCATTGCTCAGGGGTTGGTACATCCCAGTGCTGTTTAACATCTTTGTTGGCAACACGGATGTTGGGATAGAGTGCACACTCAGCAAGTTTGCCAACAACACCAAGCTGTGTGGAGCAGTTGACACACTGGGGAGAAGGGATGCCATCTAGAGAGACCTGGACAGGCTGGAGAGCTGGGCCCGTGCAAACCGCATGAAGTTCAACAAGTCCTAGTGCAAGGTCCCACACCTGGGTCAGGGCAATGCCAAGCACAAATACATGCTGGGTGGAGAATGGATTCAGAGCAGCCCTGAGGAGGATGACTTGGCGGTGTTGGTGGATGAGAAGCTCAACATGAGCCAGCAATGTGCGCTTGCAGCCCAGAAAGCCAACCGTATCCTGGGCTGCATCAGAAGCAGCATGGCCAGCAGGTCAAGGGAGGTGATTCTCCCCCTCTGTTCCACTCTGCTGAGACCCCACCTGGAGTACTGCATCCAGCTCTGGGGCTCCCAACATAAAAAGGACATGGACCTGTTGGAGTGGGTCCAGAGGAGGGCCACCAAGACGATCAGAGGGCTGGAGCACCTCTCCTATGAGGACAGGCTGAGAGAATTGGGGTTGTTCAGCCTGGAGAAGAGAAGGCTCCAGGGACACCTTATTGTGGCCTTCCAGTACCTAAAGAGTACTGGAAAGCTACAGGAAAGCTGGGGAGGAACTTTTTACAAGGGCATGTAGTGATAGGAGAGGGGGAATGGGTTCAAACTGGAAGAGGGTAGATTTAGATTAGGCATTAGGAAGAAATTCTTTACTGTGAGGGTGGTAAGGCACTGGAACAGATTGCCCAGAGAAGTTATGGATGCCCCATCCCTGGAAGTGTTCAAGGCCAGGTTGGATGGGGCTTTGAGCAACCTGATCTAGTGGAAGGTGTCCCTGCCCATGGCAGGGGGGGGGTCAAACTAGATGATCCTTAAGGATCCTTAAGGTCCCTTCCAACCCAAACCATTCTATGATTCTATGAATTCCTGCCTTATACTTCATTACACTCTCCACCCTTAGTTGCATATCTTTTTTCCCCTCCTTCTCATATTAACTTCTTTTTATAGCTTCCCTTTTATTCATATTATTGCTTCTCTCTCCTCAAATTATTCAGTGTAATTTAAAAATAAGATTAAGCTAACAAAAAGCTAACAAAAAATTGTTTGCAACCAAGTCTATTGTCTCTATTTTCTATTATCTCTATAGTCTGTTGCGAGTATAACAAGCATAACAATAGTTTTAAACATCATCTTGCCAGAATTACTCTTTCCCCTTCTCTGATAAAACTAAAAATAATTTCAGAAAGACCAATCTTTTTTTACTTTATTATGAAAATTGCTACATTACAGTCACTGTTTAAAACAGTATTTTGACATATGGTTTCTTTCCATTTAGGTGCCAATACACAAGCCATGATTACTATTTCAAAAATATGATTAGCGTTATCTATGATAGTTTGACATAACTTAAGCCATTATAACATTCTATAGTCTATTCCTCCCTCCCCCTTTTTTGAGTCAGCCATGGTAAACAACAGCGCCTACAATACCCAAATTATCCATGAGTGTTATTGGTATAAATAAAGTTAATCATAAACCACAGAAGAACACACACACACAAAAATCCCCCAGGGAAATTACTTGTTCTCTACATGTTCAAAAATGCAACAAGGTTAGCTTTTTTCACTCTGACACATAAATTAACAGGCAAAAGTCAAACCTAATCCATTGTCAGCTTGTTCAAGAGGACTTTCCCATTCTCCTATCATGTGGGCTTCCAGAGAAAGTGTTTGTCCTCAGGGTAGTGAAACTGAACACTACAGATTTTGGGTATTTAATTCAGTGCCAAAATTTGAAGTGATCAGTGCCTTTTATTTATTCCATAAACAGAAAGAATGGTGAATGCCATTATATTTATCATTCTAGTAAACAGGGAAGTCCATAACAGTGTGGTTACTTCCACAACAGCACATTAATACTGCATTCAGCAATTCTGTTCAACAAAGATGCCTCAAAACCTTTAGAGCCAAACACACTATAGGTTACCCATTATAAATACTAACATAATTCTATTTTTTAAATAAACAAACATAATAGCTTAATTCAGGAAGACAGAATGGTTCTGTGGTGCAATTCATTCTCTTTAAACATCTCTGTTGACAAACCAGGAATAATAAAAAAAAACCCACTGCTTTAGAAGCCATGCGATCCAGACTTTCACATGTACTCTGTGTAGATGCCATGCCTTTTTGCAACATTATTAAATGAAAAGGAGTAAATAATCTTTCTGTTAGAATAGGAAATTATTTCTTCTTGGCAAGTGCTTGACAAACCAAGTCTCTAGCTTCATCACTTCACAGATAACTTCTGGCTGCAGTTTTCCAATCTTAAAACTGAAAGTTCAGAAGAAACAACTGAGTATTTTCATCTGTAACAACAGAACTGTAACAGAGTGTTTTGAAAGTGCCATTTCAGGGAAGAAAGTGGGCATTAGTGAAGTTCCAGTGAGTAGATTATCCCACAGAGCCAGGTCGTAAATGATGGTCTAGGTAAGCTTTTCATGTTGAATCTGGTAGTAACATGCCTGAATTAAAACAAAGTTCAGTTTAGCACACATACCAGTTCTCAGCAAGCTGATAAAGCATCATACACAAGAAGGTTGATTTTTTTTCGATCCAAGAAAACAGCCTAGGCTTTCTACAAGCACTGATGATACAGTGACACTCACACATGAGAACCTTCCAATACATAAACTAGCAAAAACAACAACAGGAGATTAAGTTACAAATTATGTCCAACTCTTAATGAAGCAAGATAGCATGATTTGGGACTCTGAATACTTCCATAGCTCCCAGCTTGGCCAAGATGAAGTACATTTTTTCCCTCACAAGTCTTTCTTTGCCCTTAGACAGAAGGACCCAAAAATGAAGATATCTTGTTACAGGACAAGGATGCGGGGATTAAGCATTTCAAAACCACTTGGACTGAAAAGCAAAGGTTTCTGTCATCTGGATAAATACCCTGACCTGCTGCTTGATAGCTATTCACTCCTTAACGTTGGTTCAAATAGGTATTGGGTATAAATGTCTCAGACAACACTTGCACTCATGGAAAATAAGATTCTGTTTCTACGTAGGGTCTTTGATCAATTTTAACCAACTCAAAATTTCCCTTTATGCAGCACTATAAAAATAACAGGTATGAAAAGACCTCTACACCCAACTCTTTCCAGTTTGCACAGACAGAAAATACAGTCATGTTCACCTAGCAGCTCAGCTTAAGATTTTTATTTAAGTTTCAGGTTAACAGCCTCCCTTCAAAACAACCCCACAGAAAAGCTCCACACAGCTGAATTGTCACAAAACCCACTTGTTTGAACAGTTTTGAGGTACCAAAACAACCTATTTCCATTATGGGGGTCCTAGTGTACAATAGGATATTCTTCAAAACAGATTATCTCTCTTTTTCCATACTTAGAAAGAGAAGAACACTAAATAGAATGTGGACAGTGATGCAGTAAAAAGATATTTATTTTTTTTTCAAATTGAATTCCTGAAGCATCTTGATGTAATGTTAGACTTAAATGTTATTGGAATGACTAACCTCCAAAGCACCACTTCATTCCAATTTTTATAATGGAAATAAGGTTTGTTATGTTGCACGGAAATGACAAGCTACAGGTGAGCATTCACAACAATCAACAGCAACCAATATTACATTTGAATGAAGTACATTTGCACACTGCACCATTTTATTAGCAATACCTGCAATTATTAGGTTATCTGAAGCTCTAAGTTAAGTTTCCTTGCTCATCCTAACTAGAAACCTCAATAAAAATGTCAAAGAAGTTACAAACTAATGTTCATGCAATTGTCCTAACCTGATCACCATTGCTCAAAGCTGAATTATTTCCAAAGAAAGCTTTTAATAACCCTGAAAAATTTTCATACCTTCAAGGTAGTGAACATGATGCCTTGCTCCCCATGCTGCAGATAAGGATCCATCAGGTCTTCGATTAAGTGCACCTCAGACCCCAAATTCCTTATCCTGTCACATGGGGAAGAGAGAAAGAATAAGTGAACAAAAGATACCATTACAACATTCTTACTTTTTGTACATGGTGTTATGCAAAACCCATGCTTTTCCCTAACCTCATTCTGAGGTCACAGCCATTTCAGTTAGCCATTCAAAATTTTTTCAGGCCAAAGCAACCAGCCAAAATGGAAAATTTACTAAGTTACAAAAAGCTAGCAAGTAGTCCTGTAATGAGAAGCAGCAACGTTTAATACAGGCAAAAGTACTCATACTGCCTATGCTCAGCTGATGCCACTCTTAGTGCCTACCTGGCTCGTAGCACCACATAGAGAAAAACAGGAAATAAGTCATCCATGGACCACAGAAAATCTTCCTGAAGAGTCTCAAGAACGTTCTGAGAGATCTCTTCAAAAGTCTGCTGGATCACCTTCAACTTGTCAGCTGGGGTAAATGTGGTACTGTTGGGAGAGTAAGAGCGAAACAGGATAACAATAAGAAGTTACATATCTGCATCTAAATCAGGAAGACAATTTGCTAGTTAGCATGTCCCCGTGCCCAGGAAGATAAGCCAGATCATCCACACCACAGCAGCTATGGCTGCTATGGCTGTGTAGTACCCCAGGCCATAATTACTGGATCAAGGTACACTACTACAAGGGAGACTGTCTTCGCAGTTTTAAGATGTTTTAACATAGTGGTAAAGGGGGAAAAATTCCCTTCTAAACCCCTTTTAATTTCTACTTATATTCTTACTGCAGAATTCCTTATGTTAGCTAACAGACACAGAAAAGCTCCCCATATACACGTCATTTTGCCATAACTGTTCAGAAATTCAGATGTATATTTGATTAGCCATGCTCACACTTTTGATTCTAAATGGTGTCCTATGGACACATTTCTCAGTTGCATTTATGAGGCTGTACTTCATTCCTCTATGGAAGAGTTTGCTAATATTTTTAGTAGGAACTTAAACTTCTTGGTGACCTCTCTTATGAAGGTGAACAAAGAAAACGTGATGGGTAAAGGATCACAATCAAGTAAACTAGATACTACTATAGCAGGAACAGTAAAACACAAAGTCAAATTTCAGAGAATTACCTGATTTGCTGTAAACATTCAACTGCAGAGGCAAAGCAGGCATCTTTTGTATTTGATGATACCTGATGAGAAGATTTATCATGCATGTTTAACAACCTCACTATTCAGCAGCAGAAAAGCAGCGTATCAATACAACACTGGACAACACTTTTTTTTTCTTCCAGTTTTCCAGTGCAAAGAAAGGGGAATGTGCCTAAACACCAAAGTCATCCAGGAAATCTGCCTACGTATAATTTGTATGAATTTCATTTAAAATTCAGAAAAGCCTGTACTGAATTCCTTGGGATGTTATGAGAATCAGTGACAGTTTTGGATGTCTTCCAGGTCAAGTAAGACGGAGAATCATTAAATCTTAATGGTTAACAATCAAGAGGAAACTGCAACACTGAAATGGTTGAAACCTAGAAAAGTCATAGCAGTCAATAAGCAGGGACTCAGGTTTCGAGCAAACAGAAAAGAACAAATAGTAATGTTATCTCTTAATATGCAACTGAGCCTAAGTCTTTCGGAATGGAGCAGGTAGAGAATCGATGGATGCAAGATCTAGAGAAATCCACAGATATGGGGAAACTGGACGGAGGAGAGAAGCAGATAAACATGGTATCTTGGCTAAAAACATGCTGTTTAATTGAAGCAACCTAGCAACTAAGGTAAATGGCTGCAGAGAGCATCATATACTGCATAATTCAGAGAAGACACATGCCACATACTACTTCGCAGTGGAAGGGCTCTACCCTATAACTAAAAAAACCAGTCAGAAGTGTGAGGGATTCAGACAGCTGGTAAGAATTTTACCCAGTACCTGAAAATACAGAAGATATGAAGTAACTCAAGAAACATGTTTTTGTTGGATTTTGTAACATTTTAAAGTCTGACTGGAGGTTTGCATCATATGAATCATTTGAATCTTTAACTTAATGATTTGGGGAAAAAGGGGACTTGTCTTGCTGAGAACCCACGGCCTCAGGGGTGGGGTTCAGCAGCAGCTTTGGTTATTATTACAACTTGTAACGCTCAATCTCTATCAAGGAACATCAACTTGTCTGTGTGCAGCAACTAGTACAATGAAACCCACACTTCTGATTATTACAGACTTTGCACAAGCCACAGTTATAAGCAGGGAAGAGGTGATCTGAAGGCAGGAATATCTAAATGACTATAAGAGATTGAAAATTTCAAGATAAAGTATACAGATTCATAAACAGACATGATTTAAAGTATACAGTAAACATTTAAATTGTTCAAAGTTATGATTACTAAACCACTCTTACTGGAGCACAGAGATTTACTACACTATTACCATCTAAGACCAGTGTTCAGCCACTTTGAGCAAGATAATGATTAAGAATAAAAACTATACAATTTTTCTCCTTTTCAGAAAGTATACAATGGTGTAACTCTCTTAAGGAAGCAGTTTGAAAATTTCCTTGGTAGACTTTTATTCTCACACTGTCATAATTGGAGACCAAGCAAATGTCCTCTTGAATTAGAATTCATTAGAGTAAGACAGTAAGTGACAAAGCTGGACTGACAGCTATTATAAGAAAACACTAATGTAGCTTTGAAGTGGCACATAAATTTTAAGGAAACAAGATAGCATAGCATCTCTTAAGCAAAAAGCCTGGTCAAAAATTCTTTGACCGCTTCTTCAAAGTAGCACTGGACACAGCATACTGTGAGTCAAGGCCCAATGAACATACCTTTCTACTCTCTCCAAGGATGGATACACTTCCTGGCCAAAATTTTCTGCAAGAAATCCAACAAAGTCTATTGAGAGAGCATAGTCTTAACTTCACTTTCATAAGGTGAAAAATGCTTTATCATGTTTTATGAGATACAATAGCTTTTTCTACAGGATCAACTACGTCTAGCACAAATAGCTGGAAAATACCCTAATTTGAAATGCCTCACTCTGGTTTTGTAGCGATGCCAATTCTCCCCTGCCCCCCCGGGCTTTCTGGAAGAGTGAAGTCTTGATTCACTGTCTCAACCACACCAACTAGCTTGAAGATATGTTTAGATGCATTTTAATCAAAGAAAAGCACTTCAGACAATAGGGGCTTTTTTAGCCATAATCTTTAAGTTCTATTTTTATTGTTGAAGCATACTCACGCTTGCACTCCAAGAAAACTTAGAAGAGCCATATCAGTTTGTTTGTTTAGACGTAAAACACATTCCCAGTAAATATCTTCCTCACGCTCGTTGTCTAAGGCATACAACATAAATAGAGGAGGATAGAGTCGCGGCAGTAGCACAGGGAGCAGCAAGCCAAAACTGGTTACCACATAGCTATAAAAAAAAAAAAAAAGAGGGGGGTGTTTCAAAGAGGAAGACTTTTTAAAAACGTAACTGTCTATAAAAATTGAATAAAGATGAAATCATTGGAACAAATCTTTCATTTAGTATGAGCCTATTCTATGAGGGATAAGAATAATAAAATAAATACAAATCCATCAAATAGTACCTGTGCTAAGAAATACTTAGGAGTAATTTTCATTTACAATCCACATACAGGTGGGTTTGGGGCAGTGGTTGTGGTGCGGGCTTTTTGTGGTTTATGTGTTTTAAACAGAACACTAGCTTTCTTCTTTGTATAATGTAAAAGCTGAATACTGTACTATATTATAGTTCAAGTTTTACTTGTACCTTCATGCTACCCATTTAGGCCCTACTCTGAGCCACTCCGTTGACAGCTGAACTTTACCTTCAAAGCACAAGCTAGAAAATAGGCTAAAACCCATTAAGTTACCTGACCTAGCTCCACACACTCCAGGCTTCATAAAGTCAGCAGTTGCTTGGCATCAAGCTGTAATCCTAATAGGGAAAGCTGAACTCAAGGTACCTACTAATATCATCTGCCCAGGTCACTGAAGCCTGTCTCAGAAGGCTCTCTACTGATCCCTCTTCCTTGTTTTGACCACACCAGAGGCTGCTGTAGACAGGACAACGATGGACTCAAGGGTGAGCTCCATATGACTGCCTATTTGTGGGGTGCACTGGACCTGCGTTACCCCTGCGCTCATATCCCAAACAGTTTTCTGAAGCCCAGGCCCACGCCTGAACTTGTTTACCCACAACAGACAAAAGCAAGTTTGGGCTTAAGTAAAGAATCATTGCCTGGAACACGGATGAAGCGCTCATTGCAACCATCACTTGGGAGTTTGCTTATCAGAATCTGTCATCAGAACCAAATGAAAAAAACCTTCTTATATCCATCAGTTAAACATGCGCTTATTATTCATACCCCACCCAAGAAAAAACTGTGAACAAAAATAAAATGAAGCCTTCCTTAGTTCAGTTTTTATTTTTTCCTTTATGTACCCCGGCTCAGGAGATTCTGATCTGGAGTCAGATTTCCCACTGCAAAATGATCGCCTTCCCTTTGTCTCTGTTGCCAGATATGGAATTGTGCTGCCCTCTTCCGGAAGATCAGGAAACAAGAACCTACATGGCAATACACATAACGTATGATTTAATTTCATGCAGTTTCTACAAATCAGAGCATTAGAAGGCAAGATTGGAGAGGAAAGAAAAGACAGTTGAAATAATACCTGGTGGACTAAGACAGCAATAGCTAACAGAGGTACAGTACCATCTACCTGGAAGAAAACTTACGAAGGCCAACCCTTCCAGTGCCTAAGATACCTTTCCTGCCTTGACATCACTGCCCTCCAGACACGGCTTCTCATGGTTAAGAATTTGGAGTATTTCTGCTTTCAGATTGGCAGGACTCAAAGCTGTAATTGCTCTCAAGAATCTAAGCAAATACTTCATAGGAACACTGCTCATCCACGTTGGTAAGAACTTCAATGGAATACACTGCGAGTCCGCATCCTCGCTATTCTTCTATACCCTTTGAAAACTGCCTTTTCACAGCATGGACAGAGACACTAAACTGGAAATCCACACTGAAGGCAAGCTTCCTACAGCCTTATTTTAAAGTACAATGTAAGATGTCATACACTGTGGCGAAGATTTTAATTTTTCTATTTTGACAGAATATTCCAGACTCCTTAAAAAGGTTAAGGAAATAAAAGCAACCCCCAAAACACAGTAAAGATACTGGCACACTTGGACTGCATAAATACTAGACAGTTTCAGTAGATGAGATATCTTTAATCCAGCAGTAGTTCGACTTGAAAATTAGAGTCTCATTACCTAACCAACTGGAAGATGCGTTTGAGGTAGGACTTTATCTCTCTTACAGCCTCCTGCAGTAATCGTCGATTAGCTCCTACTCCAACATAGGTCATTCTGTAGACAGCTACTAGTGTTTCCACCAGCTTGCCCAATGGATGGAGAGGAGTATCACAAGCCTGAGGTGAAAGATATTAATTGGCCAGTCAGATAGGTCAGTGCCAGACACACAAAAAAATGGAATTCAAGAGAGATGGGTCAGAGATCCAACAACAGGCTTTGAAAAAAAGTTATTACAAATACATCAAAAAGTGAGCTATATTTAGTAAATTGCCATTTGGATTATAAAATTTATGTATTAGCTGAATATGGCTCAGAGGAGTCAAGACAGCACAAGAACTTGTGTTACTAATTAGACAAGTCATCTGTCCGGTACTATTAAAATCAACATGCAATAATTAGCAAGTATTTCAAGATGCTTTGCTGTGATCCAATGTATAAGAATGTCGTGGTAACTAAGCAGAAACTGACTTTAAGGTAGTATCCATTAGGTATATAATGATTTTAGTCTTAGTTGTGGATTTTAATTCAATAAACTAGGAAGTTATGAGCAAATACGAATGAATACAACATGGATTACAAGAGTGCACACATGGAAGGAATTAAGGAAAGATATTACAAAGTGAGGTTGACATCATGCCTTACCAACAAGCTATGTGAGCATTTGAAAGTCACAATACCTTTATCAAATATTTTTTTATATTTTCATATTTTTCCAGGGTGAAGGCACCAATGTGTTGTGGAATGAACTCCAAACTTTCCAGTGTCTGAGTATGTGAGCGGCTCAATAATTCTGGGCTGCAGTTATAAAAAGGACAAAGACATTGTACAGATAATTTATTAGACACAAAGTAGGATAAAAACTTGAAGGTAACAACTGAACTAATTCCAGACATCAGTATGTCCCCGAAAGGGTTTACAGGGCAGCGTATTAAGAGTTCTGATTTTGTTTAGGATTTGGCATTCTTGTTTTAACTGAACTTTGACAGTTAAGAGTTTCTAGTCTATAGTGTGATTCCAGTTTCTTTCTCAATACTTCCCTCATCTTGCTGACCACATTCTCTAGGAACCAACCTGTCTCTGTGTTGCCGTCGGTTGGTGGTCAGAGCCACTGCAATGTTGTCCCAAGCCTTCCATCTGTCCCCCTGGCCCGGGATCTCACAACCAAGCTGGTTCCAGCATTCTTCAAATACTGCCTTCCATTTCTCATCGGGAGGCACTGCCAGGATCCCAAGTTTCCGCCTAATAAAATGACCCATTAGTCAAAATCAAACGGTCATGAAACAACACGTTCAGCTATGAAAACCACCTATGGCTAACATCAGCCTAATATCTCATACTATTTTACTGAAAGCTGATATACTTAAGTCCCTACTGTGAACCAAGTTTATCATTAAGAATAAATCTAAAATCTACTATTTTATTAATGCCTTGACTTTCAACACCTTTAAAAAGAATTAAAAAAAATTTTTCTTATCCTTAAATTGTGGGGTTTTTTTCCTTGCTAACTAGCATACATTAATCCAAGTAAAATATTATGATGTTACAAGATTAAAACGTTTTTAATACCTACATGTGGTAACGACTATGAATGTTATTACATTAGACAAGTCAATCTTACTCTTTCTTGTAGCCTTCCAAGAAATGGTTTGTTTGAACACAAAAAGGACTAGTTTGATTTCCAAGAACACAGGACATACTGTAGTTAACTGAGCTTATCCTCACCATTGGTATTCATTCAGAAGGCTCAGGACACATTCACATAGCAAAGACATAGTGCAAAAATGTCCCAAATATCTCACTCTCCTGGAACGCACAAATAGCATAGCTACACAGATAAATACCAAGAATGGATATATAGCTTCTGCCCCTAAAGTAGTATCTACGTATGATGTTGCATGCCATGTTAGGGATGTGCTGGTAGAGAGTAAAACCAGCTCAGGCATCTTTTCACCGACAGCCAATGCTCAGGGACCCTCTATAGCCAAAGGAAAGCTAAGAACTGATGTTCTCCCCATATATATCTATATATTTCAGACATATAATGAAATTTAGGGCTTTGAAAAACTTTCATAAAGCAAATAAATGCTGTCAGGGTTAACAGTTCCATCTTGATTTAAATCTAGTGTCAGAAATCGTCAGACCTTTCATTAATATTTTTCCACCACGTTTGAGATGAGAACTAGCAACGCGGATATTTCCCCATGCTTCCAGTTTCACAGAGCAGAAAAAGCAGGCTCTAAGCCTTTTCACAAATTATACCAGAAGATTTTCAACTTCAAGAGAGCCTGAAAAGGGTAGATGAAACCCTTATTTCACAAGCATTCTTCACAAATATGTACATGCATTTATTCATAGACTCCCTACTGGGGTAAAAAGCAGACAGCTGCTAAGGTTGCAAGTGTTCAGTTCAGCAGGGAGGCCTGCTTAACTTTGCATCCTGTTGTAGGTGTCAGCACTGTCAAAAGAAATTACCAGTGAATGCTTCAGGAAGCATACTGAGAAGTAATCTAGGTAAAAACATTAGAGTTGTGTTTCCCATTTTAATCTGAAATTCGAGAGCATGCTTCAAAGATACTGAATCCTGTACAACAATTACTACTGTTGTAAACAAGTATACAGTGCTACCAAATACTGAAATTTCACCAACTCTTTAAATTTACTTAAGTTTTTTCTACTCAAAGATATCTCAGTTATGACTTAAAACAAACGTGCTTTTTACCCAGAGATAATTAAGCAAATTGACCCAATGCCTAAACCACAACAGCTATAAATAGGGTTATATGGATACTTTTCAAAATTGTCTTTGCCAAGGTGTTAAAATGCTCTCTTTTGCAGTTCAGCAGATTCTTCTACTGTTTTCTTACCCATTGTTTGGAAGACGTGTGGTAACCAGCTAATTCTGTCCAAACGTACTCCTACTGGCATTATTAAATAACACATTAAATGAATTAGATTTACCAACAGAATAATTGGCAGAAGGCAGAGAGGTTTGTGATTGACTTGATGGCTCAAATGTAACTCAGTCTTTCTCAGTACCTCTAAAGCTGTGAACTCATGTTCTAATAGCCAGTTCAGATATTAAAAAAGAATTTGAGACTTCTATAGGACAGCAGCAGCATGTCAGCTATCCTCTAATTTTATGCTGTTACTTGCATATTGAAGTAGTAATTAAACAAGAACAGCTATAAAGAAGATTTTTATCTTAGTTTATTTCCTAAGCAGGAAGGAAGAGAAACGAATAAAGAAAAATGTTTTCAAAATCTCAGTGTTTCTTTGGAAAAAATATTTTTAACTGGCCTTTGAAAAAAGACAATAGTTATGTTCTGAAGTATTACTGAACCATATAAGAAGTTATTTCTTATTCAACACTCACAATGCTTTAGGTTTGTCCTTCTCATTCTCATACAAGCTAGGTTTGAAGTAGGTTCCTGTGATTTTTATCCCAGATCCCCATTCTCCACTGAAGAGACCTTCAATATAATCTCCATTTGGCAAGGTCAGTGTTCCCTTGAGAGAAGAGAATGAAAAAATTTAATGGAAATCCATTGGGAACCAAATTACAAGGAAAGAGACTTTTTTAGATGGTAACAGTTTACAAGCAACAATTGTAATACCAACCTTTCCACTCAGAGTCCAGTTATCTGAAAATTCCCCCTCATAGACTGTATCATCTTCAGAAAGCAGAATTCCAGTTCCCTATAAAGAGAATCATAAAGAACACAAAGCAGTAATTATAACAGAAGGCCAGACCACAGATCTAAAGATACACTGAAAAACCTGTTACTAATTCTTAGCAAATAGTCTTTTTTTAAAAGCAGTTTCTGAAGCAGTCCTAGGTGAAACAGCGCAGGGATTATAAAGACAGCTTAAAAAGCCAGGACAATAGAGGAGGTTTACACAGCCTAACATACACTCAATGTAAAGCTACCACACTTAGAGGGAAAGTCACTATAGCACAGTCTGGTGTTCAACTCACCATCATTTTGTTCGTGCTGAAGGCTCCTTCATAATACAATCCAAACTGAGTCACCACAACACCATTGCCTTGGCAAAGATCATCTTGCCACATTCCCATATACTTTTCTCCTCTGAGGAAAAAAGAAATAGGAAGAATACAGTCCAAGTAGCACACTTATATCCTTTCTTTGACTTTACTGCAATATTTGACCATTACAGAAACAATTAGAAAGAGAGTCATAAAGAACTTGCTTCAGGTCTGTCAAACTAGTTTCACTAGCTTCATGGAAATAAAGACTCTTTTTGATAGAAATATACTATAACGAACTTCCTTCCACAATTCACATTACAAATTGGCCATGTCCAAGCAAACTGTTCCTGATGATCGGAAACAATGCTGAAGCCTAGTTAAGCCCCATTTCTATCCAAAGGAACCTGAGCAGTAGCTACAGCACACAAGAAACAAGGAAACTTGTTAGCTGATCTGCGTCAGCTTTATCTAAGATTAAGTTGCACATGAAAGGGGATCTTCAGCTTCATCAGGCACCTACCTGATGTATTTAACAGTTTAGAAAAGATGCAAGAAGCTTATTTTAGGCAATTTTTTTTTGCCAAGGCTTTTGATTTCTTTACCTAAACTCAGATGACTCAAATTGAGAGGATAATAAATGAAAGAAACCAAGCTGTTCTACTTGGGGGATAGGAGGGAGACCTACAAAGTCAGACATGACATTTTGAAAATATTGGAGCGCAAAAAACTGTAAGGAAACAGATCACATTGTTGAAAGTTTCTGGACAATAGCCAAACAAAGGTCATGCCATAAAAAAAATTAGACAATGGAAGATTTCTCACAAGTAAACATCAGCCTTATTCACACTACTATTTAAAATAATTTTTTGTGAGTTTAAGTCCACAGAGGTCAGGCTAGAGTGTTTGAAATTATGTCCAAGTTCCAAATATTTTGAAACAAACCTTTTTCCCAGTTGTTCTGAAAAAGAACACGATGTTTTCACCATAGAAGTAATTAAAAAAATCCTTTAACTCATCAAGGATTTTTTTTTTTATTTTATTTTGGAGGGAAACTAATGACTGATTTACTAGAACTCTGCTTATTACATAGCATTTTCCTTCTAGTACCTAAGTCATAACAAAGAGAGCAAGCCCAGCCATTAATCTAAATTCAGGGGTATCTTCCAGCTGATTGGACCCATAACCTAGGCAGGATGCTGGTCTGATCCATCATGCCAACTAAAGGCGTCTGTTGTGTGAAGGGTTCTTGAAGAGACAGATGGAGCATACTCAGTTACCAGGATAGAAACATAACAAAGTAGAAGTCCCACTTGCTCAAATGACTGGTTTGCAATAATGACAGCAAGTTATAAAGTGTCTGCAGCTATTCCTTATTTGTCTGGGCTGAAGAATAAAAAGAAAACAAATCCTTAGGCCGCAAACATATGCGCATATCCTTCCCTAGGACCAGAAGGAAAACTACCATGAGGGCAGCTTGCTCATATTTGGGTAACTCTAGAACAGAAAGCAAATGCCACACTCCTCCCCCACCATGAACTGCCACTGCATTTACAAATGGTGGAGGTGGGAGGATCTGCGAGGAAAGCTGCCATCTCTTTAGTTTGTCCTAGGTAAATAAATGAATAAATAAAGTATGTGGAGACATCTTGACACTAGAGTATAAGAATAACCACCACCATTGAGCAAGACCAGATGCAAAACTAACATCAGGAAATATCTAGAGATGCTAAAATAGCTGTTTCAGAAAAATATCTACATACACCTCCCACACACATCCTCCAGACTTTTTACTGTTCTCCTTTATATGTGGGCTTTCAGTTCAGTTAAACCAAAAGCAGTTTTCCTGCATTTTTTGCTGAAAGCTTTCTTTTCAGGAAAAAACAGCATTAAATTGGTGACTGAAAAAACAGACTACACTGATCTGTGCTCAGACAATATTTATTTAGTGCACATTTAGTGCAATTCTGTTTCTGAGACCATCATTTCACTAATATGCCCTGAGAGAAAGCATCTTCCTTCCCCTGCATTTACAGAGTAAGGCAATGGAAAACCTGTGCATGACCTGAAATTTACCTAGTCCTGTATATCCAATCACTGAACAACTCAGTCTTATAGGCCCGAGATGAAAGAGTACTCCTCATATGACATCCATAAAACTTTCAGCACTCACACAAGATACCTCAATAAGATATGATATCCAGTGCTAGTCTTCAGGCAGGAATATGATAGGAAACCAAGGCAAAAAAACCCAAAGCAAAACAAAACAAAACCTCCCACATTTACTCCAGAAGCAGCACTAAAAACCAGTCTCTAGACCCAATTCTTTAGATCAACCCAGAAAGCCTAGTATAAAGAAGAAAAAAATAAAAAATAGACATGCACTACTACTGCTACTAACAGATCAAATCCTTTCCTATTCTTTTTGCAATTGTATGTCATACCAGTGTTTAAGGATTTGTAGAACTGAAGCATTACCTTGTGATATCATCAAAAACTCCATAACCACTCTTCTTATCCATTGTCCACTGTCCAATGAACATACTGGGAGAGGAAGAGGTCAGCTTTCCACTGCGTAGCAGACCATGCCCATGACGCATGTTATCCTGAAAACACCCTTCATACACCTCACCAGTAGCATAGCTGTAATGAAAAAGAGAATAAGTAAGATTCCTAGAATCAACTTTTCTGTTGTGGGTTTTTTTTTTTGGTTGGTTTGGGGTTTTTTGGTCAGTTGTTTTGTCAGGTGTGGGTTTGTATTTTTTTTTCCTCCTCAGAACAGATCAATCCTCTCTTTTTCCTTCTAGGAATTACAACATTACAGCCACACCAAGCAGGAACTGTAGTAAAAGTATATCTGGGATAAAAGTAAGCCTTTAATACAAGTCTTTTGATGCTCTGTTGTTTTAAAGCCACTCTCTCCCCAACAAGCAAGGCCATTAGAGGTTATATTTATCTCTCAGAAGAAAGAATCCTCTATTATTGAAACGTGGTAGCAACATTAGAATACATATTAACAATAGAACGCTGTACAAGTATGCATTGTGAGCAATCTACCAAAAGCAAAGCAGAAAATAAGCCATGCTAACTATAATCACAAGTCTAAAATGTAACAAAAAAGCTACATACAGAGGCTTGGTAAGCAGTGTGCCAGAATCAGCCTTGCCCTCCCTTCTGCAATGACAGCAACACAAATGCTACTTGTTACCTGTAGACTCCATGCCCACACATTTTGCCTTCCTTCCAGTACCCCACGTAATGGTCATCCTTATTCAATGCTTTGTTTGGCACTCTGTATTCACCATACCTGTCAATGCACAGACATGGAACACAAGCAACTATAATGCTAATACATTGCATTAAAAACAGGAGCAGATACATATCACAGACCCATTCTAAAATCAGAATGCTCTGTATCATTTTTAGCGCATCTCTTCAACTACAGCAGTTAAAGAATTATTTTTTTTAATTATTCTTTTAAAGACAAAGCAGTAATTCCAGCATCACAAGGTCAATTTAGTCCGTACTGCTTTTCTCCTGTTCTATTGTGGCATTTTGTAAGTATTCCCCTCTCTACCACACTGCAGCATTCGTCTCAGCTTTCTAAAGGCCACAAGTCTTCTTACATCCTAAGACTGCTTCTGTCTTTTTTGTCTTCTTTAGGTCTTTATAATTCAAGCACAACTTTGTTCCAGGGAAAGATAACATATATTGCTAAAGAGAGTATTTTTTAAAAAGATGCTAGCTTCCAATTATGTTCAAACAGTGCCACAGAATTGCTCACAATTTCAGTATGCCTGACAAGAATGAGACACACAACTCCTATTTAGGGATTTTAATCTTCTGAGGAGATTAAAACCCAGTTATGGAGGTTTTCCTGAGAGCATGGCTACGCCAACAAGACATTACTGTTGTTAAGTGTTGAGACTATAGCATGCCTGCTGAAATACAAATATATGGATTCGATAATCTTAGCAATTACAGCTAAATACCAATCCATTTTTTTCTGGTGTGGATTTGTTTGCAATATTTCCATCTCCAACAACCCTAAAATCACCAGGGTTAGTTACACTTAATATTAGTTACAAACGACCAAAGCTCTAATCCGGATTTATAGTTTGACATTATACCAATAGCTAACGTGCATTTTAAAAAGCTGTCTGCAGCCAGACCACATTTCAATTTCCCCTCCAACTCAATACTTAAGCCAATAGGACTCCTCACATATTTTTATCCTGCCCAGTACAGACATGTCTGCTCACAAGATTCATACAAAAATTATTTTGGAAAGAAGTTAATCTCTTAGCCTCAATAGTGCCCTAAGCAGATTCTTAGCAATGAAATCCATAGATTAATTCAAAGCTGTATAACAAATTATTAAGTTACTTTCAAGTGGTCTTATTTGTTTCACCAGGTAACTTGATAATGTTTAGGATTTCCATTCATCCTATTTTCAAACTCCTCTGTACTAGTTATTTTAACCATCAGGGTCACATACTCTCATTAGTTTTGTTTTCATCACCCAAACCCTGAAGTCTCAGTTCAAGATTTTGTTGTCTCCTTCTTCAATTATTAAACCTTTACTCTACCAGAAATACAGCAAGGAAAACATTAGAGAAGATGCATCACTACATTGTGTGAGAGGCATTGCATTTTCTAGAAGGATTAAAAAAAAACCCAATACCAAAAAAAACAATACTTGTTTTGAAAGAACATTGCAACACAAAGTTAACAGTTACCTATACAGCTGGAGGTTGAAATGCAGACTTTTCAATTGGCTTCCTCTGCTTAGGAGTTTACACCCACCCACCCATTCTTTCCCCTCAGCTGTTTTACCATTTCTTTCCTCCATCCTACGGCTGATTACTCAAATTAGTTTCAGATTTTATGAAAGAGCAAGTTTTTAATCACACAGTTGAAGAGTCTGTCGTGCACGCAACTTGTATAGCTCTGGCTAAATGAGAGATTATCCATATATCAACACATAGATATATCTTGTTAACACACATAACACTGAGTCAGTAAGATTCATTGCAATACCTTTAATTAAGAGTTTTGTTTTAATGTTCTACAACAAAAGGTATTTCTTGCCCTGTGGCCCCACAAGTAGTGAGAGGATCTTACCCATCCTCCAGCCCAGTCCGGAAAGTCCCAGAGTACATTCTTCCATCTGCCCACTTTAGGATCCCCCTGGAAAAAAACACAAAGCCATACATGTGTATTAGATAATCAGTTCACTTTGCACTTCCCGTATAACTTCTGTGAGTGAGCCTACTTATTGATACAGCAACCACCTAATTTTGTTTTCAACTGTTAAAGTTCATACACTTTTACCTGCCATGGGGTTTTCCTGAAAGCCATCTCCCATCATAAACAGCATCCTTAAATCGAGGGTCCTTATAGAAGGTGTATTTGGCACTGCGAGAAATAGGAGGTTCCTGTCTTGGCACATTCCCACCAGCTCCATATAGAATTAAGTCAGAAGTCCCTTTAAGGGCCTGATCCACTGCTTGGCTTATTGCCCTCAGCCACTTGGTCTGAAACAGAAAGTGTTTCATCACAGAATTTAGCTAACATCTGTCTTTGCACTGAATCTCATCCTTACAGCAACTACAATGATCTCCTTTGCACTCCTCAGTGGTGTTGTAAACTGGAGCACTGCTACAGTAAAGCACAGTGTATAGTCAACCTGCATACCAAGTTGTACGAAGACTTCATTCTTGGTGAATACTTAAGGCAATACTTCTCTCTATTTGGTTTCAGAGTAGGAAAGAAACTCATTCATATCACTGAAGCCATGCAAAATTTGTAGATGTGCCTACCTTTTCCTGTGGCGTTGAAGAAACAAGAACAAACTGTTCTTCTGGTGTTGTGATCTTCAATCCATTCCTACATGGCCGGGGAGAGGGGGGGAGGAAGTATTTTAATCTAAAGGCAAGGCTTCTTAGAGCATGAATATTGTATCTTCCCTCCCCCCACCCAGCTAGAATTCACTTTAAGTCAAAAGTGAAAAGAAGCAGCAAGAAAGACTACTCGCTTTCCTCTTGATTACCTTGTTCTTTCTGATGTTTATACAACTTTTTTTTTTTTTAAGACAGAAATACAATAAGCTTTCTGAAACAAGAAAGAGGGGTAGACATGATTTCATCCAGCCTATTCTGCTCCTAGTTTACAATAATTGGTTATAAAATGCTCATCCTCCCTCCCAAGATATCTGACTATTTCAGCATCACAAGCAAGAATACTCACACATTACCAGCTTCTTCTGAAAGAGCTTCTACCCACAGTGTAGACAAGGGAAAAATATGGTGCGTTGAGAACTGTAGGCAAGAAGGAGGAGAAGGGAAACTTCACTGGGTCCTGATCCATCACCCCTGCCCCATGCTTTTTCTGAACAGTTTTTTTCCTTTCTTTGAGGACTAGGGAAAACTGAGCATTACAGGTTCCTTATATGCACCTCACTCCAAGAAATAGCCAACAGAAATGATGCCAGTCCCAGGGAAACAGCAATCAAACATTAAAAAAAAGCCCAAAACAAAACAAAAAGTACATAGTTTCAAATTTATTTGTAAACATGAAAACAAAAAAATAACATTTAAGTGTTGAACCAACACTGCAGTGAATGGTGCAAAAAACTTATCTTCACTATATGGAAAACATGTGATGTTGTTTGAAGCAGAGAAAAGGTTTTTTTCCTGGATATAAGCTGGCTTACCTGAGCATGTACCAGAGCATCATTGAAGAGGATGAACCAGTTTACAGAAAATCTTCCAGCATGCTGTAGGGACAACCCCCGATTGCTGCTTTCACAGATTAAACGACGCTCTGGCCTCCGCAAGGAATCCTACAGGAAGGGTTAAAAACAAAGTTACAGAAGTTTACTCCTCACTGATTGTGACTTAAGGTCAGTGCTATTTGTCTTTTATAGTAAAGGCCCAACCTTTCTAAAGTTAAGAGTACTACAGCAACATGAATTAGAAAAATGAGAAGCGCAACTGGGACGGTAGCATCAGTAATAGAGTATAACGCTAACAGCAAGAGATTCAAGCTGCTAATGGACTGACAATTGTCATTATACCGTCATTTTCCCAGGAAAGGTCTTCCAGAAGCCAAGTGTGTATTCTGCTTCTTTCCTTTTTCTGCTAAGGTGGACAGCAAGGCTCTCATAACAAGAACTACAATCCTGTAGCTTCTGGTATTCTGGAGATGCCTATAGGGCACAAAGTAAGACAGACCTGAGAGTGTTTCTGAACACCTGTGCCAAACACGAAGCAAGCTGCAATGCAACTGCTCATTTTATTAAATCAGCACCAAATGCATGACAGTTGGTCTGGTTAATAAAGTAACAGTGAAGGCTAAGTTATTTCCTTGGTCACATGTTCTGTTGGTCTGCCAGGAGTTTTTAAAATCACAAAAGTTCCATGAATGTTAAGAGAAGAATGAGTAATATACAATTACATGATCTACCTTCTTGCAGCTTAACAAGCTGTAGCAGAAGTAGTGCTAATAATTGCAGGAGTAATACTTTAAATTACTATATTGGAATAAACGTACAAGTAGTTATTGTTCCTGTTTAGTCATCTTCTATTTCAAAAGAATGCAATTATTACATCTAAATGGGTGGTAAAAGTCTACCTAACATATATGTAGTATTTTCAGTAAAGCATTACAGCCAAGGATAGCTACAGTAATGATGCCAGATGGAACTGAAAAGCAACAGGCAAACATCAAAATAATGTATTTGCAATTAAGCGCTCAGGCACACAAACAAGTTCTGGCAGGGTAACAAGTTTCTGCCCGTCATGTGATCTGTGCAGGTGTGGAGTAAGATTGCGCAAATAAATGTGCATGATCTTCCCTGCAGCAAATACAAGTCCGAAGTAGCTTCTCTGAGGACTATGCTATTTCTAATTACCTGGTATTTGCTTCACACAGTTACTTCCGAGCTGTAAGTTTCATGTGCATATTTATTCAGATATAGATAACAAAACCAGCTTACCACTTCAAAACACGTGGCAAGCTTTAGCAAAGTTCTAGCATAATTATGAAGCCGTCCAAATGGCATGAAAAACAGAGCATTCAGAACTTCCACTAGCTGGAGGTTTTCCTCATTCTTCTCAGACAGTTTCTGTAGCAGCTCCTGGTTTTTACTCAAGAAGTCTCTAAATGATGGGACCATTGGGGAACAGAGGGAGGAGAGAAGAAAAAAAGACAGCAAGATATCAGTGATGTTTTATATAAATGAGCTCAGAATGCCCCTTTTTGGATTATCATAAATCAATAAAAATTATAAAAGGAAATGCATGCTGTTTATTAATCTATTCCCAATTTAGTTTAAGGAAGTACAGTAATACAGACATGTAGCGCTCTAACAACTGCAACACAGGACTTTTTTTACTTCTACTCTCACATGCTCAGTCATTAAACTGGTTGAAGAAAGTTGACTAAGTTGCCCCGCTTGGAGAGTAACGAATTGTCTTTTTCCCCTTCAACACTCGATTAGTAAAAAAGCTAACAGGTGGAATGACTTCCCCATTACCATTAGAGTAGTAAGTTTCTAACACTGTTGATTCAGACAAGAAGGCCTGAAAGAATCTTATCTTTGCTCCAATGCACTTCCCTAAATATATCCAAATAATCTCTTCCCCACCCCTGCTGTTCAAGGCAACTGACCAGTTTTTCCCCTAACTAGAAAAATTACATCCTACCTCAAAGAAAGGCAGGAAATCTGTTCAATCCTCAGTCTGATTTCCAAGAGGGAGAACTAATCTAGTTCAGAGAAGAAGAGGGAAATGATTCTGAAGACAATGCATTAGAACACAAACCCAGGATTTCTTCATTAAAAGGAAAACAAACCTACTTTTCCCTCTCCTTCACCATATCTGTGCGCACACGTGTGCTGGCACATACAACACATTTGCATTAAAACACATCCAGCTGGGAAGCATTGAAACCACAAGCTGCAAGAATCAGGTGATGTTGAGAAAGCAGGCCCCAGGGACAGCAAAACAGATCAGAGAATTGCACAGCAGGGTCCCTAAGAATTCTACATGATTAGTAAGATGCCATTTCACACATCGAAATAACATACCTTGTTCAAGTCTGCTAATGATATTTAAGAACTCTCTTGTTCAACAAGCCTTAGGAATAAAGTCTTCTTTAGAGAGAAGACCATATTTCTTAATTTTAAATTTAACCGTCTGGATGGCTTGCATTTTTAAAGTGCTTTGAGATCCTCACATGGAGGTCTCTCTGTAGAAAAGTGTCAAATAATAACAGATTCATAACACCGAGTATAGCTCATCTGCTCTTTCAGAGGAAATGCTCAAAAACCTGCCAACAATAGAGACCTCAACTAAAGCTAGCGCTTTTTTAAAGTTGGGACTACTTCTAATGCATGCGTATTGCAGAATATCCATAAGAAACAGTCTGACAGCGTTAACCGCTGACTTAAGACAGTATCCTTCGAGGAGGGGACGGGGGGAAATTCATCATTATCAGCAAAGATATTCTTGACTTCCCTTTGCCAGTAGCAGGACAAAACTTCTAAGACATCTCCTCCCTGAAGTTTCAGAACCTGAAAAAGTGTTATTCACCTAATGGCTGCAGTAGGAGAAGCTGTGACACCTGGCAGTGACAACTGATGTGAAGAATTCAGTACCAGTAATTTCATCATCCAGAACTTTTCAGTACTAATTATAAATAAGATTATACTTGAATTAAGATTTCCTGTAAGTCACCCTAAAAATCTTGACCAATGCAGAAAGATTCTCAGTGTTTCTCTGCAGTGGGACTTTGTATTTAGTCTTTGGCACTGGTCCCCAGGCGCAGAAGATTCGTTGCATTAAGTACCGGGGTGTTTCAAAGAACTTCCAATACCATGATTTACACTACATTCAAAGTACTCCATAAATAGCTGTAACAGAATTACACCCAGATTACAGAATTTAGGAAGAAAGGAAAGCTGGCAGTTCCTCAGACAAATTAAAAAATACCCTCATTGCAACAACTTCTTCACAACACTAGAGTGAAAGATGCACAGTGTCATTACTTTATTTCTTAGACAAAAATACTATTGAACTGAGAAAAAAAGCTTTACTTTATGATCTATAAACTTCAAATACACTGTCTCAGGCCTTAAGGTACAATTCCTTCCTCGCATTTAAGAACATCTATGCATGAAATAGAGTAAAGCAACCTTGAGAGGCAGGGGAGATACACGTGCAGAAATGTTGTCATTTTTGCTTCATTTTAAAGCGTTTCCATAAACGTAAAGAATTCAAATGAAAGTTAATTCACATTATCTACTCTTACTAATTTTTAAAGAAAAGTTTGCCGTTCTGTATTTTACTGACAGCAACATTTGAAAGAATAAAATACGAACAAGCACTGAATAGATGATGAAAATTTAACCTCAAGACTAAACTTTGAAAAAAATCATTATCTAAAATCTATTTACATTTCTTTTCAGGAATTTACAGTAATTTATGCTTTTTTCCTCTTTTCTCCACCTTCAAGATAAAGTAACTGAACTCATTCAGCAGCATTTTAACCTAAGTTTTTATCACAGTTGAAAGGAAGTAACTTTTTCTTCATCTGATGGAAAAGGAGTTAAGTGTACTGAAGCAAGCTGAGACTGAGTTTCTGCATGGTCATTACTACACACATATACACACAATTCTTTAAAGTACAGTTCTTTGCTAGTTGATCAAAAACTCCAGAAAATGGTAAAGGTTTGCTTACATTGCTGGCTTTGCAAGAAGCATAAATCCTCCCATTACGAGGAAGTTTGTTACTGAAGTACAATACCTAAAATGGGGAAGAAAGAGATTCAGTTACAAAATAAGAGCATCCCTGGAAATAGCAACTGTTGAAATTCCAGCAGTTTACCAATGAGATCTGTAATATCTTTTACAAGTAATCTTAAGTACTTGAGAAAGTATTAAACAGTGAAACACTCGATATTACTGGAACACAACATGCATTACTATTGCACATTTCTGCTGCCATTAGCACAATGCAGAGGGCTTACTTTGCAAATGAAATTTTTTTCTTTTTGTTTCCCCCAAATTTGGGCACGTACAGAATAGGCCATTTGTTTCAAAAGTGTAACACTGCTAGCTTCTAATTATATTCAAGATGGACATTTCAAGATGGGAATTTCTCTTTTTCTGCTGTTCAACATTCTACCTTTTGCTTCTCCCAGCCATTTAAAAAAACCCCAACATTTAAAAACACCATCTTTCTTAGAGGGAAGAAGTCTCAGCTTAGCCCAATTAACAGATAATACTTATGTTGACTGATGGATCCTTGGAAGATACTCAAGGCATTATGCTGTGGAGAATGCATAGGTTCTGATGCCATACACAGAAAAATGTGTAAAGCATGAGAAAGCAAAGAGGGAGAGTAGAAGACAGGCAGTAACAATAAGAACAGAAATTAGGTATTTCAGTCTTTGACAGGGAGGAAGAAGAAATTAAGAAACCCTTCTAATCTGAGTGATGAGAACCAACTCTGGAAATCCAGATTACAAGAAAAACTGAAGTCAAAGACTAAGTAAGAAAAGGAGAAAATGCATATTTACAATTATGAACAACCCATTCAATAAACAGGGAACAAAGCTTCTTTTAGAGTGGTATGGCGTAAGTTTATCACGGACCCAGTAAAAGTGGTAACTGTTGTGCTTGTGTTAGAAAGAAGTGCAACTAGCTGCACATTCAAAATGCTACTGCATAACAACTGAAGTTGATGATCTTGAAATTTTGTTCCTGTAGAGATTTTCAAATGTCTGGTAACCACAACTACAGTCAGAGAGGACATTTTTAGACTCTCCCCTCTGTGAAGCCAGTATTTTTCATAAAAGGCTGTAGGTATTAAGTATGATGAGACTTCTGCTACATTTGGATGAAATTATCCAGCAACTACTAAAGTTATTGAGGAGAAGAGAGCAAAGAGCATGACTGCATAGACTTACTCTCCCCAAAGCATTAAGCTAATAAAAGTAACAACCAGGATATTTCAGACTTAATTCTGAGCACTAAAGCAGCTCTGTCTTTTGGGTTGAAGGTGTAGTGCTAGCTACTTAGCAGATATCAGGACAGAAGCAGCATTCCTCTGGGAGACAATTTTTAGTTAATGACTATTGAAAAGGCATTTTGTAACTACAATAAATGCCCAAAGGTAGCTTTACTTAGTAGCCTAGCCATGGTAACTCTATTACATTGTATTACAAGATCCTTACTATTAAGTAACAAACACAGCACTTTTTAGTAGGTATATAAGCAGCAACCAAAGAGGAGTTTGTACATAGTTTTACATTAAGGAACCTGAAGCTGCCCAGTGTGCTCCACTGGTGAAGACTTTGAAATATATAGCTCACTACAAAATGAATTAGTTTGTGTAAAACTCTCCATACATTTTAAAATGCAACAATGCAATTTGCACAACAATTACTTATATAGCTTTCCTTATGATCTGTCTTTCCCCAACTTAGGGGTTGTTGTGGTCAGTAGATTAAGCCTGCAGAGGCTCAATATGAGAAGGAATTGGATACTTGCTCAGTGTAACTATCCAAAAAGAGACTGGAATGCTTCAGGATGGCCAAGCTTCTGGCTTCTTTTACTCCATGAAGAAAGCTACTTAAAGAAGCTCCATGTTGACCGATGAGATAGCATAGCTTGCTGAACCTGCTTGCCATTTCCTGCAACAAGTGGATTGTATTTGCATTGCCCAAATTATCTGGAACAGACCAGAAAGCAATTTAGCTTACCTTACAGCACCCATTAATAAAGAGAATTACCAGAATGTGCTGTTCAGATGTTTTATCAGCAATTTCATCTGATGGCTACATTATCCAATTCAACAATTTTATACTAAATACAGCTCAAATAATTAAGTTATTTCAGATGAAACAGTCAGGAAAAGTGCAAATACCAATAACATGATGCAGACATCAAAATGCAGCTATATTTCACCAGTTCATTTGAATAGGGGAGAAGAGCAAGACCTTAGCTTTATCTAAAAGTATATAATAATTTTGAAGTGTTGCATAAAGAAATTTTTGTGGAACATAGGGGAAACAATATCAAAGAAAATATTAAAGTAAGTTCTTACCTAAACCTAAAAGAGGTCTAAGAACCTGAGATTTGATCTCACTCAGTTTGAAATAAAACCTTCTCTCAGTAGAAGCCAACTCATGCAAACTGGCAATATATCCCATTACGTTTTTGTCTACTAAGACCAAACAGTTGTCACCACCAGCTATCACATTGCTTATGTACCCTATCTGAAAGAGGAAAAAGAGAAAAGAAAAACAACAGCTTTAATATTGTTCTTTTTACTCTCCAATTTAAAAACAGGGTAATGCAGAATAAAGCATGTCTTTAGGAGGACTAAGTGACAGTAAGTATTAATTACCTACAGTGACAAGCAATCCATTCAATACTGGCTTAATACAAGAATGATAAAATTAGAAACATTTATAGTCAATGCTGTTCATTTTCCTGGTACTGACAGAGCCTAAAAGACAATAAATAGACCATCTTTTAAGGTCACTCATACAACCATTCCACGTTTAAGAGATAGTGACCTTAAGTTCAGTAGCTTTTAGAATTGCAACGTACTTCATGCTTATATCAACAACGTTGATATTAAATAGTATCATTACATCAGCTATTTCTCCTATTAATTAGGAAGTGAGACTAACAAGGCTTTAATGTTATGACTGTGCTCTGAACTATAGTCCTTTCTGTCCCTGAAAGATGTCAATTTATGGATAAGGATAATATTACAGTATCAATAAACTGGGCTAATACTAATAACTACACTAACACCACAAGTGGTATTAGTAGGCATTTGCTTTCCACAGTAGTTGGAAGCAAAATTCTTCTTTGAGGTCAGCAACAAGTGCCACTGATGCATTGTGGCTCCTCACTAATTCTGGCTCACATGCAATACCATATAGTAATTTAGTGTTTGAGTTCTACTTTTATTTCCTTTGTTGTTAAAAAGAGAATTCCTTAGAAACATTAAGCCAGAGTTGTTCAACTAGCAACCCACAGGCTAATTCTGATATGCAAGAGCCGAGAAGTCACCCTCAAGAAAAGATAAGGGAATGGCTAGAAACAATCTTATAGAAGGAATACATGCACATGCATGTACACACATGCATATGCATGGACCCAGCGTCTAAATCACTGTCCCTCCTCAAAACTCCTCTCCAACTCCTATTCTGCTCAATCTAGGGGAACAGCAATAAGACCCAGAAGAGCTGAGACAAAGAGCTGCTTTCTACCCTCACCATCTCCTTCTTGTTACCTTTCAGGTTGGTCTGAAATCACACAAGCAACTTGGAAGAGGACATGCAGTCAGAGTACACGCTCCCCCACCTCATGCCAACTTCAAGGCAGATATGAGATTCAGCTTGATGAAGAAAATTGCATAGGGGCACCTCCTCTCTCCCATAAACATGCAAATATACATTTTGGTGCCTTTGCTCAGTTCCCCCTTCACACCCATAAGTAAGGGAGGGGAAGGGAAGGAGATGGTGCAGAACTCGGGGGGACGAAGCCCACTCACAAACCAGACGCATATGAAGCAGAATGGAATAGAGCAAGCAGTGCCTTCAATCGCTTAAGAAACAACAGGCAAATGAAGAGCAATAGCAGCGAAGAATAAACACATGAATACTGTGGTGAAAACAGAGCACAATATAAGGGTGCACTTCTGCAACATGCACACATGGAAGGAAATGGATTAGACACACTGGAAACATCTCCTTGTCCCTCCAATAGGAGGAAAGACCAATAAACAGGCAGGGAAGAGAACAATACTAACTAGGCTTCCTCTCTGCCCTCCATAATCCTCCTGATTTTCCTGCTAGTAACCAGTTACTTGACTTGACATCCTTAAAGCTAGTTGAACAACCAGCACCGTGCTATTTCCAAAAAGCATCAGTATGATTTGCACTACACTTAAAGGAAATACCACTCACCTTACTACAGGATAGTAACAAAACTGGACTCTTAGTACAGCTATTTTCATACAAATTATTTTCTGTAGTTGTCTCCTGACCACTGTAATATAATCCAGGTTGGAAGTCTTCCTCATCTGCCAAGAAGAGGGAATAATCTAGTCCTGCTGCTGTACTCCATACACCATTACCACACACCTGAAATTCATGAGGAATGAAAAGACATTAGAAATCACCACCCAAAGCTGGAAGGAGAGGAGAGTACTTAACTCTTCTAGCCACACATGCACATAATACACCTGCCAAGAAAAAGTATTGCAATAACTGGTAATTTGTCAACTTCAGTGTCTCACAACAAATACATTTCTTGCATGTATACTGAAAATTATCTTTCTTTCCAGTCTTATTTCCAATGGTTGATTTTCTATCTTTAAAGTATAAATCAGTTTTATTTTCAAATGGATATCAAGTGAGCTTGATTAAAGTTGGGACACTACTCTCCCCTCTACATTTAACTGGGAAATCTATAAATTTGGGACAGCTAACATGCTGTACATTAATTTGCGTAAGGCCTAAGCAGGAAAACCCTACAGCTAGTTTTCCACTAAGACAAGCACCAGAAAACATAGCCAAGGGTCTGGTCTAACCCAAAATCATTATTTGGCTATTCACTCAATGCGATGAAAAGTTCGAAACAAATAGAAAACCCACTGCCAAAACAGCTCTGGAAATACAGAAATGAACAACAAATATGGTCGTGGTCTAGCAAAGCTAAAATGCTAGAAGAACGTTTACAATAAAAACAGCATTCCAAGGTATTTATAAGTTTCAGCACTGCAACATCGGTATCAAAGAAACCAAATATAAGGCAGAAGTGAAATTTAGTAAGAAGATACAACCAGTCACATTTCCCAGTTTTAGAACTTCAATGTGGTCAAAAAACAGTGGAAGTCTGTGTACAGGATTTCTTGAATAGATTTTTCACAAGCTCATCTAAGGATCACATTCACAGTAAAAGCCAAAGAAATCAAAGGCTCTATTAGTATACAACACAGAGATACATAAACAAGGTCAGTTTTTAGAAATTTGCACTCACTTATATAAGAAGAGACCCTAAACTAAAAGAAGAAAAACACAGAAAACAAAGTACCTTTGTGAGACGAGGGACTGTTGTTGGGGAACTCAAGTGACCAAGTTGGCCAGAGGTATTACTGCCCCATGAATACACCTGTAAGAAACATAGCTAAACATGAGAATGTCAGTTTATATACGTGGACATACCGAATTGTACTGGTACAACACATCAAGTGTGCAAACACACACAAGTCAAGGGTACAAGACTCATGTACCAAGAAGCACTCCCCTAATTTCCACTGTCTTCCTATGTTCTCAAATTGTCTTCTGACATTCAGAAATGGAATGCACCAAATCAAGTCATTGCAATCTTTAAGCATAATGTTGATGGTACATGCAGAACTTTGGCAGGAATAGAATTAAAATTCCACACTGCTTCCAAGTTGCCTCCCACAAATGGAAACAAAAGTTTAAAAGCAAAAGAAACAAAAACCTAGAAAACACCAAACATGACAATTATGTCATAGCAATAAATATTAGCAATCACTTGTACCTGGGATTTGGCAGTGAGTGCTAAGGAATGATGGCCACCAGCAGAGAGGTGAATCACTTCTTTACCATCTAGGCTTTTCACACATAGTGGCTGAAGCCTGTCAGTCCCCAGAACCAGGGAAAGATGGGGGTGGAGGGGAGAGAAGAAAAAAGACGACTAACAGAGGTATTCTTAAGACAAAAATAAATTCCAAGTTTTTTTTTTTTCCCTGAAAGAAATTAGAGAAAACAAACATATATGGAGTCTTTTGGCAATAAACCATCTTAGTCAAAAAGGTCATGAAGGGTGAAAGTTTATGATAAGTCTCCCCCCAATTTGGAAAAAGTCAAAATAGCAACAAGACTCCTAGTGATTACAAGGGGAAAAGTCATGACTGATTGACGTTCAGTAACAATACAGCATAAAACATGTAACCTGGAGGAACTTAGGTCACAACACAAAAGAACAAGAACACAATGCAAGGCAGTTGACCAAATTTGAGAAAGTTGAATACTGAAGATTTCCTAGTGACCTACTAAAAAAACATTTATCGAAGAAATCTCACCTCGGCAGAACATCGCCATGTCCTAGCTGTCCTTCTTTCCCCTTTCCCCAGCTCCATACCTCCGTTCTTAGAGAGGGTAAAAGAGCATCAGCCTCACCACTGTAGGTTGGAGTCAGAGCAACAGTCCTCATTTTTGCCCGCCCTACTTTCCTTAAAAGTCTAGGAGAAACTGGAAACAGGCCAAGAAACAGAAAAATTATTCATCATTTTAGGTAAATATATCACTCACTGTGTCTTACACAGTAACAGTACCATTCAAGAGAACTGATCAGGATTTCTTAAAAGCAGTCTGAGAGCAAAGGCTGACATGTAAGAAGATAGGTTACTGATAAACAGAAGTAACGTGTGCTAGAAGTAGACAGATCCCAACTAATTTTTACCAGCTATTAAAGGATAATGGGCACATGAGAACTATACAGTTATAGAGAAGCAAATGAATCAAAACTATACTTTTTTTAAAAGTGTGTTTTGAAAAAAAAATTTATCCTTGCAGTAAACAAAAGATTTCAATACTTCCTAAAAATCTCCCCTCAGATCCAAGATCAATACAGAACTAAAGCATGTACTCAACCATTCAGAACAATTAACAACAGTAAAATCTGTGAAGGAAGAAGGTCATTAACTCTGAAGTTTGGCAGTGGGAATTGGAATACTTCTAGGTCCCTGGCTCAAAACCAGCTCAGTGCAGTAGGGATTACAGACCACACAGATTTTTATCTGCTGTGCAACCTATATGAAAGATAGTTTGCCATCATTTTGCAATAAGATGCCCAGACTACTACAGCGTGCCTGCTTTCCTTACTTTACGAATAAAAAAACATCCCTAAACTCGCTATGCTTTTCATTTTCTTAGCATGCAGTATCTGCTAGTCTTAACTCTCCCCACCGCCTTCAAGTCCTAAGATACAGTTTATAATTCATAAACACCCTTGGCAGATGATTAGATTTATGTTCAATAAATGTTTTATTCTCAGTTATAAAGCTCCACATTATTATAACATTTCCATTCTCTTGGTTTTCCAACGTGCTTTTTTACCTTGTGACAACAAGCCAGGCAGGGAAAGTCTTCGACTCCCTCCTTCAGATTCCTCCTCTCTAATGTCTACTAAACTGGAACTCTTCTTCCCCTGCATGGATTCCAGTTTGACCTGCTCTTCTCGACTGTCTTTCAGAGCTTCAGGCCCTGGGGAACCGCCGCCAGACTGAGATCCTGGTTCACTTGAAGGTGTGCCATAGAAGTTCATTACTTTCTTCAGAGACAATGCTCCAGCTTCATACGTAGCAGCTACTCTCACACCAACTGCTGACGCACAAGAGGCCACCAAGCTGTTCAAGGCAGATGTACTGGTACCTGGAGGGCCAGGGATACAAGCACTGAGTTGTTCTTCTTGAGAAGGCTAAAACCAAAGAAAAATTGAAGACTATCATACCAGACAGCACATAACAGTAGAATAATGATATACATATGCAGTATTCAAACTACGTGCTATACTGAACAACACATTATGAGGAAGCTTATACTTTGGTGTATATCTATTCCTCAGAATCACATTTGTTTAAGGTAGGACCAAGAACCATTTATACATGGACTGGGCTTTGACTCTTGCACTTGTCTTCTAGCTCATCCATAACAGACTGTGTGTCTGGGTTTTTTAAAAGACCAAAAAAAGGATCTTTGCAAACAAATATAGAAAAGGATTTAATTTTAGAATTATTACCAACTTCTTTGCCACCAATTAGAGTGCATCAGTGAGAATGCTGTATTTACAGAGAGATAAGTTCTCCCTTCAGTATGTTAAAAGGAAAACAGTGATTCAGGGATTCATTTTGCAAGGTCCATCTTAAGAGCATTCTGGGCTATGTGTCCCCTTACGCTACTGTTGTATGCATATAAAGCTTTGTTAATAATCACGTCATACTAGGGACAAACTGAAGACAATTATTAGCACTAGCACATGACTATCTATAATAGCAATCAATTTACCCACCAAATAGAAATAATGTACAAGATTGTATTTGCCAAAGAGTTTGAATGTTAAAAGAAAGACAGCAAAATCCAATTTCCCCACCTAATACATGGTGGGAAATAACATTAATATAAATATTATAGTTTTCCTTCTGGCAGGAAAAAGTGAGCTATCTTTGACTTCTATTTTCATGAAACATTAGGCTAAGGGATTGGGATTGGTCCTACTTACTTGTACTTCATTCCTATTCATAAAAGGCATGCCTTGCAATACAGAAAAGCAAACTCGATTTGTGCAGGAAAGCAAAGAGAAACAAAGGATTTTACTAACGCTGAAACATTAGAGTCCTCATCTCTGTTCTTCACATGTATGCTCAATTGTGTTAAAAGTCAGTGAATCAATTCCAGGCTTGTTTATTCCTGGAACTGTGTGAAGGAAACAGTACTCTGGATATATTCCAAGAACAAGGAGTTGAGAAAGGGAGCATGAAACTACGTGTTTCAGTCATTTCCTAAAAGCAGAAGGTCTCACATGAGTCTGAGAGGCCCACAACTGCTAGAATGCATCTGTATTAGCAAAAAGCAAAAGGAAGGACAACTGTGTTCACACAATGTTTATTTCTCTGAAATAAGTTTCCCTCAGAATAGGAAAACATAACTTGGTGAATCACCAAGTTACTGGACAGTTTGTTTTGATTTTAATATTACCTTTTTTTTCCCCCAATCGGAGTTGATAACAAGAATCAACTACTTAGTAGGCACTGTGAAATTTATCTCCCAGAACCATTGTGAAAAATTTTAGTGTAACTATAAAAAAAAAGATTAAGAAACTGATATCTACACAACACTTGAAATGACAAAAGACATTTTCAGAATTCTGCTATGAATTTTGCATATTGGGGCACAGAGTGGCAGCTTTTCTTACAGATGTTACTTTTACCATAAACTATCCAGCAGGACAGTACTTACACAGGGACTGCCAGACTGCACTGCAAGATTTTGGATTAGTTTACTGTCTAATAGGTTTTGGGTTGTATCTTCTTCCCCCCACCCCAAATAAATTTTTTTTTCAAAACAGTGGAAAACATAGTATTTTGGCAGGGAACTGGGAACAGCTCTTCAACCTTCATAGCAAGCATTTTCTGATGCTTATTAAGAAATTATTACTTTACTGTTCTGCTATAGCACCAAAACAGTGTTGTTAAACCATTTTCCACATCACACAAAACAGATCAGTACTTATCTATTTCCCATCCCTGTTTATAAGTTTATGCAACCCCTACGTGATTAACATTAGAAGCCTTTTGGTCAACACTTTAACATTACATTTATGATCTCTACTTGCAATCTAAAATTTTTAACCCATTGAGAAATTAGATAGATTTGTGAGAGATTTGTTCCACATATAGAAAAGAAAGTTTTACCTTAAAGGTAAATTAGACAAGTACTAGCTTACTGCCCCACACAAATGGGAAACCCATGCATCATAAAACAGCTAGGGAATGGGAAACTGGCTTATGTGGTTCTGGTACTGCGGACCACGAGGAGGAGAGACTACAGCACTGTCAAGGCTGCTCACATTAAAGGCTTACAATTGAACAAGGATGTAAGACGAAAACTCTTCCACTTATAAAGTCGAGAACCATCACAGAGAAGAAACTTTGAAAATACAGGAACATCACAACTACATTAAACTAACAGAATTTTTCACTTGTGAAAAGAGTAACATTGTCATGTATACAAAAGGAGTTGTAGCAAATTAAGAGCTAGTAACCAGGTACCAACCTGCTCAGGTTCTGTGCAGATGTTTTTCTCTAGGCTCTCATTTAATGAGTGATCTGCTAAACTGATGAAATACTCTTTCACTTCTTTTTTATCTGGGAACAGAACATTTCCAGGACTAGAAATTCCACTGTCTTCCTGCCCATCGTTGCTGGAAAGCATACTTGCTCCATCAGATTCTAAAGCAACAAGCGCATGTTCTTCCACAAGTGGTTTCTGACAGTCTTCGCTCTGACTACCTGTTACACTTTTTCCTTCTAGGGTCTCCAATGAGGGACAGAAGACGTGGTTTTCTGGTTGGTTATCAGACAGTGCTACACCCAGTGGGCAACAGTGACTATCTGAAATGATTACATGATCCTCCTTGTCTGTCATGGTAATGAGGAGTTGACTGCAATGATTGCACCTTTCTGGGATAGGCTTCATTTCCTGCACAGGGAGACATTGTACCAAAGCCAGGCTGTGGTAGGCTCCACAAGCAATCTGGAGCACAACACGTCCCGCCAGGTGCTCTACCTTCTGTGGCTTTGTCACTGGGAAAGCTGTCGTTATGAGACCGAGTTGGCAGCCACTCCCCCAAGCCCATATCTCTCTGCTTAGTGATAGTGCCAGTGTGTGTTCCTCTCCACATGCCAGCTGCAAAATCCTTACTGATAACAGAGGACTGGTTTCGGAATCAGAAATACTGATAGGTTGTGGCTCTGGCACACATGGCTGATTAGCAATTGCACACTGGCCAGCAGAATTGTTTCCCCACATGTACACCACACCACTTTCTGTCACGGCTCCATTATGGAAGCTGCCAGCTGCCACTGTAATAACATGATGCCCAAGCAAAGTATTTTCTAAGATAGGACTATTAGCACATGACTCCTCCAGTCCTGATCTCCAGGGCAGTTTTCCGAAACTGTAGACCTCTCCGCCTGGGAAAAAAAAAAAAACAAAACAAAACCTACCATGAGTCTAATGAAGTTAAACCAATACAAAAATTCGAAGAGAGATTCAGATAAACACATACCAAGTTTTAGCTTACTCCAGCCTCAGCGAAACTATGGCTATTGATATATGAAGACTGCTGGTTGCTCTCTGCTACTACTGCTGTTCTATACTTCATGTTAACGTTACCCTGTGCATGCATGCACTGTTGAATTAAGTAATGCTTTTCTGCTAAAAATTCTACTCTACTGAAGGGTATTTATTGGTCCTTTCTATTTTAAGAACATACAACATATTAAGGACAAACAACCATGCTTAAAGAGCATGACAAAGTACAGAGCTCATCTTTCCATACAGAGATCTAGCACCAAACTGCAGTTTGCCATCCTACAGTAAAATAGGATTGCCCTATCAGGTGGAAAGTGGGAGGGGTGGGTAAACATATCTTGCTACTGGTTTGATGTTGTACTGCAGCCTCTCCAAAATTTCATTACCTTTACCTGAAAAGGTTGCAGCAATGCCAGGTCAAGTTACCTTGCTAATTCTAAAGAAAAGCAGAAATCTATGTTTAAAATGAACAGTTTTCACAGTGATAGAAAAATGGTAAATCATATCCACAAACAACATGCTTTTTGCACATATGCAAAAAGTCCTTTTAATTATGAAAGAAACATGTTCTAAGAAAATCACTGGAGCTGCGTAACTCCAATACAGGAGAGGTGCTTAGAGCAGGCTCACCAATAACCTGGAATCCTTCCTTCACAAACATCAGAGAAAAATCAAAGAAGCAACTTCCAGTTTAGTCTTTACAACTGTATTCCCATTGATCAGTACAAGTAAGGACCAAGCTATGCAAACACTTAAAGGGACTGGCTTTTAGAAATGCTTTGATTCACAGTGCCAAACTGCTCACAAACCAAGACTCACTCTAATGCATCTATTAGCTACAAATTTTTCCAGAAGCACACAGAAACCAAAGCTCTTACACATCAGGAGAACCTCTTGCCATACTGTCTTTTTTGAATGAAAGACATCACAAGAAATGTCATTTTGAGTTAACATGGTTCAGATCGCATTACCACCTTTAAACAGGAAATCCAGAGTCATTGTTAAAAGAAAAATAAAAGTATGAAAGATGACATGATGCATATAATTTCTATTCCAACACAGTTTTAAGTAACTTACAACCAAGAAGAAAATACTGGCAAAGTTAAAAATCTAACTGTTTAAAAGTTGTGTACGAGACACAGATAGAATGAAAAAAAAAAAATCTAGAAGAAGAAATCTTGACAATAACTAAAGTTTGTTATTGGCTCAAGTCTTTGCAGTTAAGATGTTTATTACCTTCTGTTAGAAGTAACCCATGATGTATTCCAAGGGCTGCCTGTAATACAGTCTTTCCACTGAGGCCTGGAAGCCTTTCTGGAGTTACAGAGCAGGAACCAGCCTTCCAAACATAGACCAGGCCTCTCTCTTTGGCTCCTTCTGCCTCTTCTGAGCTACAAAAATATTGAAGGAAATACAGAATCAGCTTGGAACTTTTCTGTGGTTCAGTAATGCATAGTTTGCTTTTCACATATGCAGGAAAGACTTAGTAGTTCAGACGTTAGTTTTAATTTCAGGAAGTCAACGTATTTCATTTACAATTTGATAATCTTACTTGTTTTTCATTTAATTAACATTTAAATTATCTTCTATTTGAAGCCATTAGCTTTCTTTTTCATTTGTACTTTACTGCCTGAAAAGCAGCTGATCTTGTCACTAGTAAACTTAAAGACACATTTATTCACAACTGATATAGCCTTTATATTATATATTGTATTTGTTGCTCACAGCAATGACATCAAATTAATACACTATTCTGCCATTGTATGCTGAAGGAGATTGTGGCATCAGTTCTACCCACATGCAAGCAACTCTGTTCCTGTCTGAACGGTGATATTTATAATGTTAACTCTTCCTGTGTTAGAAGGCAGAAGGAACATTTCTGGTTTATTAGATTTAATTCGTGTTTTGTATTATTCAGCTTTTGGAAATCAAAATGCAGGAAAAACAGCCTTATAACCACAATTTTATCAGTTACATAGAACATCAAGTATGCTGGAAATACACATAAATGTCTCAAATAACATTTGCTTTGAAAGTAATTAAGCAAAGCATATATTGTGTGCAGATTTTACCATGAACCGATTGCTCCCACTCACAGTATCTTCAAAACATTATACCTATAAGAGCTCATCCTTTATACTTTCATTTCTACCTTTAGAGAGAAAACTGAGGTTTTGGTTGGGTGTTTTTTTTCCTCTTTTAATTCTTAATGAGTTTCTCAGATTCAAATGAGCCAGTCATTCAAATCAATTGAATCAAGAGAAAAATAAGAACCACCAAAGATCCTGAAACACAATGAAAGTATCTGGGCTTGCAGGAATGACTGGAACTATCCAAAGGTGCTTTAACACTTCCAACGCACTCTGGTTTGAATGCTCAGTCAGCAACTTCTCCCATTCAGCAGAAAGAAATTCCTCAGAACTTTGACAACAAGCACACAATTTTAACAATTTATGTAATCACTTGATTGAAACAAACACAAAACAACATTTTCAACATCAATATAGACTGACAGCATTTCAAGTTAAATCAAGAGTTTTCTTTAAATTCATTTAAAACTTTATATAGAATAGACTGTTATCCACCCTGCAGGAAAAAGTAGGTTTAGCTCCTTATTTCCCACCAATCAAGTAATTTACTCCTCACATAAATCAGTTCTTGCAGCTTTGCATGAAGCTTTGAGGTTAAATATATAAGGTAGCAAGAAGAGTGTTGATGAAGTGGCAATCTTTGTCTAGAAGAAAGGGCACAAAACCCCAAATGTGTTCCAATATTGAAGCAAACCCAGAAAAAGCTAGTCTGATAGGCCACATTGTAGACAACTTATGCAAGCAGCACATTCAAAAGCCGTAAGGCCCTATTCATGCACACCGCTGTTTTTTTAAACCACTAGTTGTGGTGCATAGGACAAACACCACCTTTCCACAATCTGCCTAAGAAACATGCAAAATAACTAACTGATGAAATTATGTCTCTCTCTGCTCCTGTGCCCATCCCCAATCTCTCTTCTTTTCCCACATAAAAGAAAAAAAAAATCAACACAAAGGTGACAAGAACTCCTATAAAATTCACAGAAGTAATTTAATCCAAACATACATAGTATTAAAATGCAGAGTCGATGTTGTATTTTAAATACATAGGACTTGTGTTTAGAATAGAAGTAAATTAAAAATGAACAAATCAAGTAACATATAGGCCAGTTAGAAAAGTCCAACATCATGGGTAGGACATTTAGTTAAAACCAAAACACAGATTTTACTTAGGTGGACAAAGCACACCAAAGAACACATAACACAGAGTTTTCATCAACATACTGTGCATTAAATTAAGTCCAAAGCCCAATATTTGGGCTTTTATCCATTTAATAAGTCTTCAGAGAACAGTGTAATACAAACTTGGACAGTTACATACCAGGATTTATTACAAGACACTAACTTTCCATCCCAAAAACATCTGACCTCTGTCAGGTATCTTAGTGGAAGAAACAATGAGCAAAAGAATAGTCTACTGCAGGGCTATTGGTCCAGAATCAAAATTCACAGGTGCAGGTAACAGATATGACTTACTGTTTACCAGAGAATGTTACTTTCAAGTTTCCAGCCTCTGGCTATCCCTCTACAAGTTTCAACAATCAACTTAAAAGATAAGTTGCTGTTGTAATAAGTTGAGTGTTACAGACATAAATGAAACTAAAACTAAGTTACTCCTCTTCTTTCCTTTAGCGTAAGTTACATAAAGATTACGCTGACACTACTTAATCATTTTAAAGGATCATCATGAGTTGGCATGTTTCAGGCAGCCTCTATTGCTTCACCTAGCTGTTCATTCTCACCTTTTTTCCTGTGAGTCCATCTGTCAGTGGCAGCACTCCATCACCACCAAATCGTTCCTCTTTCAAAAGGAACAATATAATTTCCACAAACTGTAAAACAAAAAACAGCTATTTAATTGCAAATAATGTTAAGCCTAAAAAAATCCAAACCCAACCAATAAACAAGAAGCAAAGCTTTAGATTCCATGCTAAATAAATAAGCACTTCCACAACACTAGGATGGTTGAAATATTTAGTTCACTCACACTGAGTTGGCAGACAAAAGCTAAACAGCCAGACTTGCCCTACCTACTCATCTCACAATAGGTCTATTGTAAGGACAGACTGAACAAAACCTAGTTCAAAGGCAGAAATTAACATCAATCTCTCTCTATAGTTCTCAGAATACCACTCAAGAAACATCAAAGCAGGATAACTGATCCATTTTCAGTCTAATGTGAGACAGAATTCTATGCTCAAGCTAAATCTATAAGGTAAACAGATTTGTATGAGCAGAACATGATTGAGAGTTGAATTCATAACTGCATTCCCGAAACAAAGCACATATTACCATTAAAAGGTACAGTTCTATTAAAGCCTCTGCAGAAATGCAGAAAGCCAACTAAGAGTTCAAAACATTTCTTCATGCAAACTGGTAGCAGCGTATCTATGAAGATATAAGACCACTGAAGCCAAGGAGAAAAAAGTGTCTGCTCTATTTATGCTTTTATCCTTTCAGATTTTGAATTTTGCAAGTTCACCCTCACGCCCTTCCATCTTCAGGAAGATACCTTTGTATTACGTTTCTTGTAATAAAACAAACCTATATTTAATCTTTGTTTCTTATAATCTGTTTGGCTTTTTACTATTGAAAGGATTGTAATTTTCCTTGATCTACTACCTTACCAGATGAAGTATTAAAAATTTTAGTTACATTAATGCATGCACGTAATCATATTTATTCAAATAAAATAAGTTTCATACAAAAAGTCTTTAGACCCTTTTGCTTTATTATAGTTGCTGTCTGATATCCACTGTAATAAAATCAGAAAATAAATTATTTAATAATGGTCTTTTCAGACAACGTATCTCCAAGAAAATATCCAGAATGAGTAGTCTGAAGCTGTTACATACAGAAAATAGAAATAAAATATGGCCAGTCTTGATTACAAGAGGCAATATATGCAAACCCATAAATTGCATACAGAAGTTTCAATTCACACTTTGAAATAGTAATCATCAGGTTGATAAATTGAAATAACTAACACAAATTTCAACACTTTCACTAGACTGCTCTGAATAACGAAGTACCAAGCAGACCTTTATAGACAGAAACAGCAACACATCATACCAAATGTTTTCAGTTTTCCCAATACAGGACACTAAAAATAGCCATTTGGGCTTCAGGGTTGCCAAAGAACTTATAAAAAAATATAAAGAGCCACAAAAATATGAAATCAAATTAATATGATAGAATGGTACTGTCATAAGTCATATGCACCTTGCTCTAAAAAAAAAAAATAAAAATCAAAGCATACTTTCTAGGAACAGATACACACTAAGCCACTCTTGTCACCAGAAAGATACTGCTTTCAAGACACTTCTGCCCCTCCTTCCTCAACTAAAAATGAAAAAAAAAAAGAAAGAAAAACCCACCTACAACTGTAAAAGTTAACTTTTAAAATATTAACAGAGGAAGTCTCACAAATATAAGGCAACTGCCATGCAAAACTTCAATAACAGAGGTGTTGATGAAACATCAAAGGAAAATGGAAGCGTATTTTTGGAACTTCTAACTTTGTGATGTATTCTTGCTCAAAGTACATTTGGGTGTTTTTTTGGCCTATGAAGAACTATAGCTTCACATATAAATATCCAATGGATCAGTGAATCAGATAAAGAGACGAAAGCTTTGATAGTGTCATCAAAGTATCAAACAATAATCAAGCATTTACATCGTATATACTTATCCAAGATTGGGGAAGTGAGGCTTAAAATTTTTGGCTTCTATAATTTAGGGATTTTTTTTATTAATTTTTTTAAGGGCTCAAAGAATTTCTTTCATTTTCATGAGCTTCGACTGCACAAAAATTTACTGTAATTCTCATGAAAACTTCTGATTATAACAAAACAATGTTAAAGCCAGGCTATCTGATGAGCTGTTTTGCAAAATCTCCCTTGAAGGCCCAATTGAAAAATGATTTGTGTAATTATTAAGTAAGAAACCTGCAACACCAGTGGACTGGGAATTAACAGAGGGATATAATGGTGCAAAACATTTTGTTTTCTTTACAAAAATCACACTTATGGTTGCATTGATAAGCATTTATGCATATTAGGGAAAACGATAGTCAAACTTTTTTTTCCATAAACAAGACATGTTCAAGACATTTCAGCAAAAGTTTTCGTTCACTCCTAGGATGGCACAATATTATTCCCATTTCAGAGCTAATACAAAATACAAGTCATTTGGTCACAGCTACAAACTAAGTACTTATAAATAGAAAGTTTCCTCTTCCCAATAGGAATATACACTTTTCCTTGCCAATCTTCACATTATTTCTTTTCCACTAAGATTACCTGATTTGATTTTAGGTTTAATGTTCATAGAAGTGAACAGCCAGGCACAATACATCATTCTCATGGTATGGAAGATCAGTATGATACAAACACCTGCACTGCATTGACTTTCTACACACATACATTTACTTTCTACATTTTCATTTCAACACTGCAAGAGGAAAAAAGCAAACAGTGCCAAATTACGAAATGGATTTGTGTTACAGACAGATGGTCACTAGCATGACACTGATGTCATACTTTCCACTTACAGAGTAGAATGCTAATTCAAATTCTGCAGAAATCAAACACTACTACACCATAACAACTGCTATGGCACGGAATGACGTGGAGTAAACATTACTCTTACTACTATGGGACTGCGTCCTTCACTGAACATTGACCAGTCAGTAATAAGCATCATAGGTATAAAAGTAATCAATGCTGAACAGGAACAACCAGTATGCCCCTGACTCACAAATACTTGAACTCCCATCAGCCTCACATTCTTATTTACTTGCTACAGTTAAGAAGTACTACAAATACTTCTACAACTTTCAGACATGTTTACTTACATATTTACAAACGCATTTTTAATAAATTTGTTGCACCATATTTAGCGATAACTTACACTACCAAGACTGCAAGTTTGTTATACAAAATTATCTACTCAGGTTCTGAAGGAGGTTACCTCCAAACTTCCTAATTCAAAACAGTTGCCAACATTAGTCTTGTCTACATATATATCATCATTTACTATTGCTAACTGCGCTTCACATATAATGCGTTACCAGTTCAAGAAGCCCTTGCGTTTTGGTCATCACTGGCTGATCACCACTGTTTTTACCAATGTGTGATTAAGATCAAGATCTGCTCGAGGCAAAACAAAACAACTTGCTGCTAAAAGACAGCAGCAATCCCTTCAGATGAGGGCTCAAAGCTTTTAATGCCAGTTACAGTGAATGAGTGATGGTAGCAAATAAGATAGAACAGTAAAGGAGTCAGGAAAAAAACCCACAACAAATAGGGCCTGGCATCAGCTAAAAGAACACAGCTGAAAATTATCTGCTATAGCATGTAATTAATAATTTAAAGTTTACCAAACTCATAAGAGACTCAAAAATTTCTGAATATCCCTTTCTCCTCTTTTTCTTTTGAAATTACACCTTCTTAATTTAGCACATGTTCAGGTGCTTCCCCTTCTGAAAACAGTTAACTATGCAGAAACTGACAGATGGTAAGTACAGCTTTTATAAGTTGCTGCACTACAACAGTAGTGGCAAACTATCAACTACCCGTCATCTACAACTACTCTAGTTGCTCCCCAGCATCTCACCAAAATATTTTTGTACTGGAAGAGGAGGCCTGTGAGAGTGACAGCATGCTACGTCATCCATAAACATTACTGCAGCCACACTAGGACTGTAACTCTAAATAGACTTCGAAAGTTGAAACAGCATTTACTCCCGAGCAACAAAGGCACACAAAGAGAAAGCACTTGGAAACGAAAGTGGAAGGAGATAAAAGGCATACTATTTAAAGTTGAGGTGGTCTCTTCCCATCAAAAAGGAGGAGTTCTTTAGGAACCTACAGAAATAAATCTCAGTATCTCTGCTCTACCAGCCTCTCAGAGAGCGAGAAGAGTTAGCCAGCCAGCATCTTCAGTCAGAGCTGTTCTTCAGCCTCTCCTCAGCTTCCCAAGCCCAGCCCCTGGGTGAGAAGGGGCCCGTTCCCCGATCACCAGTGCAGCACAACAGCACACCCCCTCCCGCCCCAAAGCTCAGGTGTGGGAGCCGCAGGGGGCGCGGCAGGCCGGCCCAGGGGCGCTCCGGCCGACCAGGTTCCCGCCACAGCGCCGCGCTCCCCATTTCCCTTCAGGGGAGGGCAGCCATTTCCCCCGCTGCTCCCCGTAACTCCCCCCAAAACTTTCCCCACCTGTTGCCCTGCAGCCAGGGCAGCACCTGCCCTGCCAGAGCGGCTCCCGGGGGGAGGCCTGGGGGCGGTGATGCCCCAAGCAGGGGCCAGGGGAGGGGGGAGGGCAACCAGCTGTGAAAGGCCGTTGGCGGGGTGAGGGAGCGCGCGGGTGACTAACGGCTGCGCGGAGCCGTTGGGGGGCGGCTGCGGGGGGAACGTCGTCGTCCCCCGTCCCCCCCCCCGGGACGGGTCGGCGCCCCACGTGACTCAGGCTCCACTCCTCCCCGCGCGCGCCTGCCTGCCTGCCTGCCTGCCTGCCTGCCTGCCTGCCTGCCTGCCTGCCTGCCTGCCTGCCTGCCCTCGCGCCGCCAGCCGCCTCACCCCGCGCCGCGCTGGCTCCCGCCGCCGGTCCCGCCGCCGGCTGCCGGAGCGCAGATCAGCTGATTCACGCGGGGGCGCGGGGCGGGGCCTCGGCGCTGCAGGGGGCGGAGCCCAGCGCCGGCCCCCGCGCGCGCGCGCGCGCGCAGGGTCGTTAGGTAAAGAGGCCGCAGCCCTGGGAGGGGCGGGGCCGGCGCCGACGGGTCCCTGCACGGGACAAAACAGGCCGAGACCTGCCCATAGGCAGCGGCTTCTCGCGGTCTCCCGCGCTGACCGAAATGGTGCTCGACTGGTGTGTCTGTGCCCTGTTGGGGCCAGTAAACAGGATGAGCGGTGAAGTTGGTGCGGTGCCACCCTGGCGGTGGCGGCACCAAAAAGTGCGGGAAAGACACCTGGAGATAGATTTTAAAATATTAGAGGCACGGATAAAGAGCGAAGCTGTGACCCGCGCAGGAAACCTGACCAATAACCAGCAGTAATACCCGGCCGTCCTTTTCCTCCTGCGCAGACGCGCTGAGGTCAGCTACTGGTTTAAATGGGAGCAAGCCCGCGCTACAGCTGTATGATGCGCTCATCGAGAGCCCAAACCACGACGCTCCCCACGGGACAGGCCCTCTCTAAATTACAGCGATGGACATGTGTGTGTGTGTACCTGTAAATTGCGCACACGCATTTTATGTATGTTTTTATACATGCATAAATTTTACAAAATACGTTTAAAATGCATAGACATAGATACACCTATATCTGTATATAAATACTATAGATATGTGTTGCTACTTGAACAAGTTTTGTACAATGTACTTTGGACGTTATGTCAGCAACGAGTCCACAGTTTCTTACATTGCCTGAAGCTTTCCTTTAAAAACTATGGTTCCAAAGACAGGTATAGGCTCTTCTTTATAAACTCCTACATTTTCTAAGGATAAGTATTAAACATTTCTATTACAGCATTTGCTTTGCTAACTGAAATGAATACTCCGTTTCGGGTTTTTTTTCAATTTTTTTTTCAATGAGCATGCTCTCTTAATTTACCAGCTCTCACTAAGTAGCAAAAGTTGGATGATTTTTCTTCATAACAGAGTAATTCCTACTCCCTGACACAGAATGTACCTGAGATAATCTTCATATGAATTAAAATGTATAACTTTATTTTGTCTACTTCTTGTGCATTTATCTTTCCATTTCCTTAAAATGCAAGTATTATTTATGCTTAAATACATTTTAGAAGTCCATTTGTATAAATATGGTCATAACAATAAAAAATATTTTCCAGAATAAGAAACTTTGTACAGATGTGCAAACGATGCTTGCATAACCAGTTTATTACTGAGTATGTTGCATCCAGACAACCTTTCTCATGCCTGGACAGCACATCCAAATTACTGCTGTATTCTGATGGCTCAAAGAATACAGGGAAAATAAATAGAAGAGTGAAGTCCATGATGATAGATACTTAGCAAATTATGACTAACTGGGGACTGCAAAAGAAAATCACGTGAGAGAAAAAAAGCCTTCCAGATAAGTTAGCTCCTTCTTGCTATGCAAAGACTGTGTAATTTGCAATGAGACACAGAAATTGTTCCTGCTTTCCTTGCACATTTTTGCTTAAAAAATCCTTCTGCTCAAGGAAAGACCATTATTCTTAGATACCAAAACAGTGAAGCAAAGGGAAGATGTCATGTCATGCATTCAAATGAAAACTGAAGGACCTCAGGGGTCAGCATAAAAACTCCACAGTACAACACTTGCTCCCTCACCCCGTGCCAGCGTTTTTCTCAGCCCTCTCACCTTTACACTAGTGTGGGTTGGGTGTTAGTCCTAGGAAGCTGCACAGCAAGTCCCATTCATGGGGGACTGAAAGAAGGGGACTTTTATCTTTCCACATCCCACATAAGCCCACTGTGCGTTGCCTAGTTGGTACATAATTGATGACATCTATTTTTGGATTCATCAGTTGGCTCTGGCTATTTTGACCTGTGGACAAGACTATTTTCTAGCAGCTACAAATCATCGCATCCCTTAGACAAGTGATCCAACAGGGACAGACAGCTCCCCATGCTGACATCATCACCACATCATGGCTAACAATGTAAATGCTGAAGCAAGGACAGTCAATGAACAACTCCTGCAGAGAGCACGACTTGGCCACACTGCTCAGATAGCACAGCTTAAAGCCTAATGGCATATAGAATAGTAACTGCTATAGGCATGGAGGGAAGTCAAGGTCTGTTCCTGTACGAAACCTATCACTTCATTACCTAGCGTATTACACTGAGAGTTGCTTTTCTTTCAAATTTGTATGAGCAGAAGGTTTGGATTTATTTGCTTAATTCTCCATCTTTATGTACGAAAAAATGTTGGCTGTTTTCGCAGGGCACGTGCCAAACGAACTGAAATCAATGGAGCTGCTCCAGGGGTGAATTCGGATCACTGCGTGTTGGACTTTCAAAGAAAAACTGCAGAAATCACAAGACTGCTTGAGGCAGAGACCTCATGCCAGTCATATGAACTGTTATTACAGACCGAGGGATGAGGCGGAGCAGAGGAGAAAAAAAGAGATACGTTTTAACTGAAACAGGACAACATGGGAGACATGCTGTGTGTAAGTGCTGTCAGACCAGGATGCTGCAGCTGCTCTTCAGAGAGAAGGAGCTCCCAACATATCCGAGGCCTTCAGCACACGGAAGCAGTGTCGACAGCAGAGGTATTTAATATCACAGCGTGATACTTCTGCATTGAGATAGGTTAAGCCTGGGTTCTTCCACTTGTTGTGGGAGTGCAAAACATTCACCTTTTCTTCTAGCCAGACAGCATCAAACTTTGCAGCTTCAGCCTTGTGAAGCTACTGAAAGAGGACTCCGTGCCTTAGATGACAATAAATGCCTTTGATGTGATGAACGGGGAGAAAATTGGACTCGAGCGAGCTCTGTGCCAATGAGGGACTGTAAAACAGGGAGGGAGCCAACAACCTACAGTTCTGGAGGAGGCAGCATGCCATAGATTGCAAATCCTGTTATATTTGAGTCAGACGATAATGCAGGCACCCATCCAATGTAGCTGCTCAGGAGGAGCTTGCAGGCTGCCTGCTATTCATTACTACTATTTTTATAGTTTATGGCACTGTTATGCTCTATGGGCCAAATTAACAGGCTGTGTAAATTATACAGTGGTGAGGAAGGGGGGGAGGTAAGGAGGAGAAGAAGATATAAATTTAAACTTCCTGAAATTTCACTCCTGCATTTGGTTTTTAGTCCCTGCCCTAACAGATTGCTATCTAGAGACAAATAAATCAAGGGTAAGAGAGAATAACATGCATTTAGAATGATACTGGTAGAAGCGTCCTCTGCAGTTAAGGCCGTTTTATCTTCATGTGTTCCCAGAGTGAGCACTACCATTTACGCAGACAGGCACATACAGACAGTTGCTCCCCTTACAGACTGTACTGGAGATCCGTGACTGGTGAGGAGGGAGATGAAAATGATGTGAAGTGCTCAAAGCCAGTGCAGACAACAAGAAAGGAAAGAATCACATCAGTGAAATGGTGGTTTGCCAGTGATATAGTTTGCCTTCTTTTTCTGTGCCAGCTGTCGGACATAACCAGAGCACCCCTTCCACTACCCTCGCTGCAGCCCCCGCGGCTCCACACACTCCAGAGTTGGAGGTGCAGGATGCAGAGGCCTTGGAGTTATGCTGATCCTTTGCAGGAGCAGGATGGTGTGGAGAGGTTCAAATGGGTGAGTGTGTAGCAGCCATAGAGCCAGACAGGAGATATTTCATCCTATGATTATTCCAGCCATGAATCAGTATTGAATTACTGAATGACATGCTAGTAGCTTCTTGTTCTACCCAACAATCTAAAATACATATCAATTTCTTCATGAAGCAGAGACAAGGCATCCCGTTTGGAGCTGCCACATCCTATGTACATCTAGAGAAGCTGTGTGAAGGATCCTGTGCAACTGTGTACAAGGGAATCAGCAGGTGAGCAAGGAGCACCAGTGTTATTATTGCCTTCCCAGTGCCTGCTGAAAACACCCTTATGGGAATCCATAAGAATGAGCTTGAAGCTGGGCAATTCAGAGTCCTTACAGGAAGATAAAGGCAAATCAAAAGCCCAGCTTTGCCTTTAGCCAGGATATTTGCAAAGCTCCATCCCAGTTTTTCAGGGAATTCCTCCACTACAGCTTTGGAGGCTCCATAAAGACACTGTGCTCTGCAGCAGCGTGCCAGGAGATTGTCTGGCTGCACCAGGGAGGGAGCGAGGGTTTTCTTTGGAATGAGGGACTACTACTGCATGATGGAAAAAATGGAGGTGAGGCCATGCTGCCATCACATGGGGCAGGAAAGCTGCAAGAGGGCAGAGTCGGAACACTGCCCAAAGCTGTGCTTTAGCAATAGCTGGTCAGCAGAATGGTGCTACTCTATCCAGGCGGGCTCGCTCCCATTTCACTGCTAATGAAGAGTGGAGGTGGTTTGCATCTCCTTTCTGAGCTTGGCCTGGGTGGGGGAGTTAGCCCTAGAAATTTTGCTTGGGTAAGTGTGGAGCACCCCAGGAGATTGTTAATGTTGTTGTCATGCTGAGCACTGAGGTGCTTCATGTGACCTTCCGCTCTGACCTGACAGGATCAATGGCCAGTTGGTGGCATTGAAAGTGATCAGGCTGGAGGCAGAGGAGGGAGTGCCCTTTACAGCCATTCGGGAAGGTAAGACATAAAGAGCTTCTTCAAACATTGGTGAAAAGCAAGGGACATCATTCTTGAAGAACATTTGTTTAAACCTGAAAAAGCTCTATATGATGCCTTCCTAAGTACTTTCTTGCCTACTTAATGTGCCAGCTGTCCTCTCAAAACTCTTGGTTTCCTTATCCCTTCATGAAGGAGGTCTTTGTGCTGGGCTGGGTGAGCATGTGATGGATGGAGGGGAAACCTGCTGGCCAGTGTACTCCCTCGTGGCAGATGTATCCGAGCTTGTGATAAGGAGAGTGCTGGCTGCAGCCAGAGCATGTCCTTTCTAGCGTTGTAGGGCCCTCTTACGCTTCTTGCCTGCTACCTGCTCTGTGGTTGCTTTCTCACTCCTGTTTCTATACACTAGCACTGCACAGCAGTTTATGCTGCTGTTGCATTGGGCAGCTGTGGACTGGAAATGCTCTCGCACCAGAGTCTGCTTGCTGTTACCACAAATGGTGTCACTTTCCTGCGTGATGGCAGCTGATACCTGGAGCATCACAGACCCCAGCCTGAAAAGAAATGCTTTCAATAAAACTGGTGTTTAATAACATCTATCATGTCAGCCTGGTGAGAAATTCTTTTTATCGGTCAGCTTTGTAGAGCACTGGGCAAAATGTCTGCAGCTTTCTCAATTTCTTTGAGAAAGAAATGCTTTTGTTTAAGTGCTTGATTTTGGCCGAATGTATTTACATTTCCCTACAGACTAAGTTCACAAATTGCCTGGTTGATTAAGGCTTCTATTTTTGTCTGCTCTACAGTCCCAAGAGGATCATAATCTGGTTTCTTCCTTATACAGCAATATGCAACCATTGTGCCAGTCTGCTGTCTGGTATTAGTGAGAGCTATTAATGTAAGAGGTCACACATATTTTGTTTTCTACTTCTTACTGCGGTTCAAAACTAGGGCTGATTTTGTCAGCACGGGGATGGAGTGTCAGGGACCCGATGTGCCAGCTTTCACAGAGCAGCCCTAGCACAGAAGGACTCTCATACCAATCAACTCAGAATAATGAGAGGTCAGTGGATCCATCCCAGGTTTATAACAGTGTAATTAAGATAAGAAAGTTTACGAAGTCCTTAGTCCAATTCTGGGTGAAAGCAGAGAGATAGCTAAATATGCCTATTTACAGAATGGCTTGTGTTACAGTTTCCAATACACTCATTTGCCTTGGTGCTTTTGCTCTGCGTTTACACTTGTAGCCCACCAGTAAAATAAGCCTTAAAAGCATTATCTACATAAAAGTAATGATGCTCTAAAGATCAGCACCCCTTTAACATTCTCTACTGGACAGGCTGAGGGCCTTAACTTCACTCATTATGGGAGAAAACAAGACTGATCCTATGGAGGGTCTACTTTAAATGGATCTTTTGTGTGCTGCTGAGCTTTGCAGCATCTGACACCTCAAATTTACAATGTAAGTCAGTAGCACAAACAAAGCACAAGATTTATTAACGTGGTGCATTCTCTGCTATCCTGGAGGAATGGAACTCCCCTGACAAAGAGCCATTTCACTCCAGGAAGCCCCACAGAGACGAAATGCGTTAAAAGCTCAGTTCTGGCTGTAGCACCTGACACCCCAGCAGGGGGTTGTAGAAGCAACCAAGTGAGGAGCAGTTCCCAAAGGCGTGATTCAGGCACAGGGGCTGAATTCTCCATATTACTGTGGACCTTCTGTACAGCTCTAGTAATATGGGATTTTAGAGGTATCACAGAACCAGGTTAGCAGCCCCTTTGCATAGCAGATGGTATCTAGCCAGAATATCTTTACTGGGTTCATAGACAATTAGGTGCAATGTGGACTGTGTTTAAGGTTCATACTGCTGTGCACCGGAAACATTCTGGTGGTAGCTAAATGGACTAGCATCAGTACAAGAGGCAGTTTAGCTGCAGCAGCACCAAGCTCTGTGCAAGAACTACTTTACAGTTTGTGCTATTTCCAGTAGTTATGCTGAATCAGGCATCCCTTACTGCTCAGCAGTCTCAATATTGACATATGCTTAGGCCACAGCTGTGTAATACAGTGTATCTGGCTGTAGAGCTTTTAGAACCAGGTGAAACTGTTATGGTCACAAAAGGCAAAGTGCTAATCCAGTATAAATTTGCGTTGGCAGCATGAAACCCGTCAAATATCTTTTGCAAATTGTTTGAAAAACAAAAAGCAGCTTTTATCCAGGACCAAACTTCATTTGGCCTCCCACGACCAGCACAAGCTCTGTATTGTGTGCTTCAGCTAATTCAGCAGAAATGAGATTGTATGGTATCTGAATGAAATTTGTAGCACTGTGTGGTCTGACAGTAAACTAATTTGGTTTTAACCAGCAGGGAAAAATGAGTCTGGAGCAGCTCTGAGGCTATTCTGTTTTATCAGAAGCTGAACTAAAATCTGGAATCAGGGACCCCTGTTTTTGGTGAGCTTTGGGGCTTCAGTCTGTGCACAGTTTGGGTATAACAGCTGGCTTGGATTCTTCAGTAGTGACAGGGATCTACAAGCACAGCAATCCCAGCTCCACCACTCCCCTGCGTCCCTCTTCTGTGCAGAGCTACGGCAACTATTGTCTCAAACCTACGGTAGCAAATGATGAAGCTGTGCGTGCTCTTCCCCCATAAAGACTATCTTTAAGACTTTCTGATGAGAAGCTGTCTTTATGAATGTGTCGTAGAATTATAGAATGTTTTTTGTTGGAAGGGACCTTCAAGAACATCTAGTTCCAACACCCCAGCCGTGGGCAGGAACATCTCCCACTAGACCAGGTTGCTCAACACCCCATCCAACCTGGCCTTGAACACTTCCAGGGATGGGGCCACCACAATTTCTCTGGGCAACTTGTTCCAGTGCCTCACCACCCTCATAGTGTCAGTGGAGCTTGCTCTATCATGAGAAAACTAAAACAAGGCTGAAAGGCTCAGAAGGCTGTAGCTTTTGTCTTAGCATCAGTCAGTGCTCTGTGGTCTATATGGAGGCAGAAACTATTCCATGTGCTGCCCCCTCCATCATCACACCCTAGATGTATTGAGGCTTGGCAAAGGCATGTCAGCACCTAAGAATCAGGGCCATACAGTTGCACTGATGCTTTTTGATGGTTAGGCTGAAAAAAAAAAATGCTTAGCATCTACAGTGATTTCTTTTGGCAGATTTTACACTGTGATATTGTTAAACTGGAAGCTGATAGAAACTCAGCTTTCTCCAGAAGTCTCCTAAGGGCCCTGCTGAGGGCATGCGCCAGGAGGTGGATGGGAGAAGGACGGAAAGCTCAGCAACAGGCCAGGGGCTGTTGCATTCTGGCTCTGGGAGCTCCTGCCTCTTGGCATTTGCCTTGAAGGAATTATTTCTCCTCAGCTGAGAAGCTGACAGCTGGGAACTGTGCACTCCCATTTCTGACAGAGGCAAGATTCTACCTCTGAGAGATGGACGGGTTCCTGCCAAGCCTGGAGCACTGATGTTTGCTTCTCTAAGGAGCTGTTCCATCCTCCTTCAGACTCAGTAGCTGCTGCTTCTTACACAACTGCCAAGTTTGGACTATTTCTCCCCAGTTTTTTATTTTCACGGCCTTGTTGTGTGCACTGTTTCCTTCTTCCAGCAGCAGCAGCAAAGTTGATCTTCCTTTTGTGTTTTCCCAGCTTCTCTTCTCAAGCGTTTGAAACATGCCAACATTGTACTGCTTCATGACATTATCCAGACCAAAGAGACACTAACATTTGTCTTTGAGTACATGGTGAGTTGATCTTTTTCTAGCTTCCTGTAGAGTACTGGGAAGTACTGGGAAGTGGCTGCATAATGAATTTACTGCATTATGAGACATCTGCAAAGAAACAAGTTGTAATCCTTTCATGCAATGATTGATTTTCCTTCTTGATCTCCTGCTTTCTAGCCATACAGCCTTACTCTTTTCTTTCTGTATATGCAACAGCTGTATGCAAAAATGATTCCACATCTTTTCTCCACTAGGGTGGCAGACACTATTTACCTCCATTTCTGCCTTGACAACGCAATAAAAGTACTGTTCTTGAGCCACAGCAAGGATAGGAAAAAATTATATGAGCTCACATCTCAGCTGGGGTCAGATTTGGCACTGACCCCAGTGGCTCACCATGACCACGCTATGGGTTGCTCTCGTGGGGAGGGCAGGATGCCAACAAAAAGTTCTCAGCATGAGTCTTGCTACTTCTGTTGCTTTTGCTGATAGCTATCAACACAATTGTAAGGAAACACAGGTGCTATGTCTTCTTACTGCAGCTTTGTGATTAATTCTGGCACAAGTATGAATTCTGTTAACTCTCCGCTTCAGGTCATAAACTGCTAGGATGAGATAACAGGTCAGCCAGGTCCCTGATTTGACCGAGCACTTAAGCACATCCTTGTGTGCTGCACCAGATCAGATGTTTGCTAAGGGGAAAGAGACATCTTTATAGTGGTTGCATATTTCTTCCATTTACAGAAAAGGCATTGTTGGTAGGAGCATTTCATGCTAGTAGCTTTGCCTCAAGTTCTCCTCTTTTGTTTAGCACACAGATCTAGCACAGTACATGGACCAGCATCCTGGAGGACTTCATTCGTGCAATGTTATGGTGAGTTTCTTAGAAGCCTAGTATCCCTTAAAGCATGACAAGTGTTATTTTCCACTATGTATGGTCACTGTAAATTGCTTACTAATATTTACTTGTCCCATATGTGACAAACACTTTGGAGAAAAGCTGCCCTTGATAAAGTTGTAACAACCTCCCTCTGAGTCTGCAAAGCCTTTTTTCATTTAGTCCCTCTCCCCATTTTCTGAGCCTGCAAAAGGACATGCAGCTTTTGTGAACAATGACATTTTGTGGCAAGCAAATCCATCTCTACACAAATTTGTATCCTCTTATCATCAGAATACATTATTCATCTCTCTAATTAAAAACTCTCAAATCTCACTCTTTCCTCATCTGGAACTAGCTTCATATTTACAGCACTTAAATCCCTTTTGTTTCTACTACAGCTTCTTGGGATTGGTTGACTGCAACTGAGCACAGCTGAAGATGTACCCTTAGTTGATAGATTGACGTTATAATAGTCTCCTACTCTCCTTTGTATGCATCTTCACATTTAATTAACTTTCAGGATTGTTGCTGCACACTGACTTAAGGTTTCAATGCAAATGTCCTCAGTGAATGCCTGGGTCCTTTTCCTGAGCAGCTTCAGTTAATTTATCTTACAGCTGTCAACAATAACTTTGTATCTTATCAAACTGCCTATTCATCTGACTTTGTCAGATCTCTCTGAAGTTCCTCACTGTCACTTCTTATCACAGCTAATCTAAATACTTCTGTCATCTTCAAATGTTGCCACCTTGTTCACATCTTCTTCCAGATAGTTGTTAAGCAACACCAATTCTAATGAAGTTTCTTGGGGGCCCAGATTTTAAACATCCTTAAATCTTAGATATGTCCAAGATGCAGTGTTGTAGTTTTGGCACAGATCTCAAGGGCTCTGCTACCAGGCAGGCTTGTAAAGCACATGGAGTACATGGCTGTAACGTGTACTCACTGGCATTTCTGTGAGGAAACGCTAGCCAGCTGCTCTGCTTTCCTGTCCGAAATCCTCATTGTCAGCAGGAACTGAACTGCACAATGATTTACTGCTCCTTTAGGAGGGTCATCTAGCTTGCTTCATTTTTGCTGGCAAATATTGTTTGTTTTTTCTCTGAGTGACTCCTATCAAATATGATGCAAGTATGCAGAATATTACAGGGACACTTTGGTACAAAAATGACCTATGGGTGTCACTGTTTTTCCTCCTCTTCAGATTAAGATTCTGGTGAAAAATATCTTTTCTCTGGTGAAGTCTAATTACCTCTGCTGTGTTTTGTTTCTATACGCTGTCCAATTTCATACCTTGTTTCAGCCCAACTTATTTTACTCCAGGCTTATTTACACTGCCATGGTGGTGGATGTTAGATATTTCTTTCTTGCTTGCTTTTCTGCGCGCTTGCTTGCTTCGTTCATCATATCTTATTTGCTATATCTGTTCAAATCAGGTCCTTGTGTTTTCTCCCAGCCTGAAGATAACAATCCACATTGTCAAGTAAGTCAGCTCACTAGCCCATTTCATACTGGGAAGAGGTGGCGTGTACAGTGGCCGCAGAACTCCCTCTGCTGGTGTCAGCTGGCTCAAATGGCCAAAACTTCCAGCTTCTTAAACCTTCATTTTGCTTGGCTGTATATCTTTGTCTTGAACACTGAAATCAGAATATCTGCTGTTTTGAAAGGCAGATCTGTGTTTTGGCAAGTTGCGCTTGCTCCTGCAATCAATAGTCCATTTCTAAAGAAAAGTTAAATTTCCAAAATGTGTACTTAGGGACTGCACTGTAACTGCCCTCATGGCCAAATATTCCAACCCGAAAACATCAGAAAGCTGAAGGGCAGTCGTACCCCACCGCAGTTTTCTCTTCCTCAGCCAGCTCTACTCATTTTGGGGATTTTTCCTGGTTTCTTACTTGCTTTGTCTCTGCTTTGTTCCAGGAGTTCTCCTGAAGGTCAGAGTTAATGTGTCAATGCAAAGTCACACAAAATCATTTCAGTTTTTTTGTTGGCTTTTTCTAGCTCTTCATGTTCCAGCTTTTGCGTGGCCTGGCTTACATCCACCAACAACACATTCTTCACCGTGATCTGAAACCCCAGAACTTGCTCATCAGTTGCCTTGGTGAGCTCAAATTAGCTGACTTTGGTAAGTCACAGTTTGGATACTGCTAATATATCTGGTCAGACCGAAGCTTTAGCATGCATATAGATCTGTATCCGCAGCCAATTAACGCATAAAAGCAAAACCTCTTACTGAACTTCAGGAAACTATTTCTGTGGTCAGTACAGCCTTTCTTGCCTTTATACTGATAGGTGCAGGGAGTAACCTCATTTAAGTCAAAGCAATTACTGTCACATAAAACTGGTTCAAGAGAATTGAGAATCAACCCCTCTCTCTTCAGAAAATAATGTAATGTGTTGAGTCCACAGCAATGTGCTGAACCAAAAGGCTTTCTTGGCATTGCTTTGGGATGGCTGCTTCAGTCACAAACAGTAAAGCCCTACAAAACACAGCACATTGCTTGATCTCATCTGCCCATGAGGTATATTCCAGACATACTTTTTTTGTCAGTTGCTTGTAAAATGCATTGGGATTGCTTGTGTTTAACGATCCAAGAGAAAATAATGTCTTGTTTCTAATTATTATCATCTATGCCTTGTACAGGTAGAAGGACTGTCCTGACACAGCAGTCTCTTTCTTTTTTCCTTTTTTTTTTTGGCAGGCCTCGCTCGTGCCAAGTCCGTCCCCAGACAGACGTACTCCTCTGACGTGGTGACACTCTGGTACCGTCCTCCTGATGCGTTGCTTGGAGCTACAGATTATTCTTCTGATCTAGATATCTGGTACTGACCACTTTCAAACCATCTCGGGCCCCTTGGGAAAAATCATCTTTATCTGAAATAAATTAAGTCAACCAGGTTACAGCAGATACAGTTGTAAGTAGAAGAGTTAACACCTGTGGGCAGAAAATGTGTGAGCAGTGGGGAGTTTTGTACTGCTGGGTTCACAGAAGTTTTTGGGAATGATGTCACTACATCTCATCTATGGATTTATATAAACCTCATCTGATAATATTTATGAGATATGTACATCTCATTTGGTAACATTTATGAAGCATTTTCAGGTCTTGCAACAGAACACCTTTGCTTAATGCACGTATTATTTTTTATCTATGTGGTCCGCTGAGTCAGTGGTAGCTCTCAATAGCAATGGCTTTGTGAAGAAACAATGGATCCAGTCACAACTGCACCAAAAATGACTTTGGCCTTGATAACAAAAGGTGGCACTAAAGGGTTTCTGAATGGATCTGGAGACAGAAAGGAGACTTTCATTATTTCTGTGATACTTTGTCCTTCTTCTCAAAGAACATGTCTCAGATGCACTTTGCATTTCATACAGGAGAAGGGCTATGTTCTGTTAAAGCCTTCTTACCTTGTGAGCTCTATCCCAAAATCTTAACATGGCTGGGAATCACAAGGAAACAAGCCGCATGTTAGCAGAACTGAAGGGAGAGGGGTCTCTGAGAGCAGGCAGAAAGCAGGAGAGGATGAAGGCTTCACAGGGGCCCAACTGGTCCTTTTGGGCTGGCCAGAATGTGTAGCTGAGTCCTAGGGTTCTTCTGCCTTCTGGCTCACTTCTGCACCAGCCTGAGCCCACTTCCAGCAGTGCAGTCCTGACTTACTCATGGACAACATGCAGCTCATGAAGTTGCAGGAGACCACCCTTATTCTGGGCAATTTTACACGTGTAGATAGTACTGCTGCTTCACCCTTTCTTCAGACCAGTTAATTTTCTGCCTGTGCCTGTCACACCAGGACTTTTCTTAACTGCTCTGCAGAGTCAAAGGCTGGGAAAGGGTGGGAGCGCAGCAGGCTGAAGAATGTGCAAAGAGAGGGCTGGGTAAGTTTACAAACACCAAAGCTCCAGGTCTTCTCAGGCTGTATCCCCCTCCAGAGATCTGCAGCTTATCAGAGACTCTGATGGCCTGAGTCTGGAGGGCAGTTCAGGGAAACAGGAGTTTTTCGTTTGTTCACTTCCCTAGATCTGCTGCTAATTGAATTGAATAAAGATTTCTCCAAGGAGGAAAACCTTGCTAAATTCTAATGGCTTCCAGCTGCTAAGCCAGTCTAAATAGTCCTGTCTTCCCTCCCCAACTACCTGTCACCTCTCCCCTCCAGACAGTCTCTGAGGAATGTCTGCTGAGTTTGAAGAAGATGCCTGCCTAGTAGATTGGAGGGTTTGTATTAGGCAGATGCTGGTATAAGCCTGTGGATATTTTTTTTTCCTGAAAGTTGACCCCTGTCCAAAGCCTCAGCTACACACAAAAAGCCTGGCATTTCTGTGCAAAACCAACATCCCCACTACATAACTCTGCTCTAGCATAATAAATAGCAACTTAGGAGTAGTATACAAAGATCCCATCCAGCACTCTGACCAGCTCTAACAGCACAGTACTCTCAGTCCCACTGAACTACATTCACACTATAGGCACCTTTGTTATAACGCCTCCTTATAATAACAACATTCAAAGTGTTTGCCCTAAAGAAAGATGTCACGCTGAGAGAATAGAGAGTACTTCAGTGAGCTCTATTCAGTAACTTCCTCTAACAAGAGTCATTTATTATCTTGATGTACACTGCATTTAAGTTCAATTTTTGTCTATTAGGAAATAATGTGAATTCACACAGATGTTACTTGTCTATTGGGAAGAAAGGAAAAAAAAACCCTATGTCTTTTCGATGCTGCAATTTACATGAAGGCAGGTCAGAATGCCCTTGGTAATGGTATGAGACAGTGGGTGTTAAAGCCTCGGTTTAAAGAAACCAATTATAACAAAATAAAACATTATGGCAATTCATGCATAGTGTGCTTGAGCAGCAATACTGTCAGTGGGAGGCACATGGGAAGTGAATGAGGTCTTGAATAGATGAAGAAAGAGATATAGAAGGAGACTCACTTGCTCTTGGACTAACTAGAAAAGCTGCTTTAATCTCTCTGTATCTTTTTTCTGTCTCTTTCTCCCTCACTATCTCTTCAGGACTTTAGAGGATTCAATTAAGGGATTTCAGGGAGACTAACATTTCAGGGAGATTACACTGCATATCAGAAAGACTTTTTTTTTTTTTAACACCAAGTGCTTTATGCTTGTGCCGCACGAGTAGCTGCTAACATCATGAGTGCCTTAAGTCATGTCTTCTTTTCAGTCAGGCTTTCCTTGTATAATCTTCCATTAAAAAAAAAAAAACTGTCACAGGAATCTTCCCAGGTAGAGTCAGGAGTTCCCATGCAGTCATTTAATGTGGATCTGCCAGGCCTACTACAGCCTTCTCCCCAGCCTGGTTTTCATTGCCCCACTATGCCAAACTGGGAGATATAAGCTAAGGACTCCATTGTACAGACCACGCTTGGTAAGGAACGAGAGAAAGGATATATTTCTGGCTAAATAGAAAATTTCAGTCTCCCAATGCCAGAAAAACTGTGGAGCGGGAACTCTGGGAAGCCGCAGATCTTAAGATCTTAGATCTTAATCCTGATGAAGTCGTCTCTCCACTGTGTGATGCAGCACTGCAGGCTGAGGAGCAAGTGCAGTGTTCAAACCTGCCCCAGGGATTGCAGGCAGAGGCAACCATGCTGTCTGAACCAGCTCTGGAACTAAATATCTCTATAAGCAGTTGCACCTCTCCTATTACTTTAGCAGTCACTGCCTTGCTTCACGTGCGTATCTGGCACGTGCTGAAACATCATGGCTAGGCCTCATCCTGAAATACCCCTCCCTCTGCCCTGGCTCTTCCCAAGGCAGCTATATGGGATTGAGAGCCTTTGAGAAACTTTTAGACTTGAAGGGGTAAGAGGACCTTGGAAATGAGTATCAGAGGGGTACGAAGGAAAAGGGGAGAAACAAAACAACACTAGGTCTAAATCTTTAGAAATATTTAAAAGTAAATGTTTTTGAATCATCCTCATTAGCAGAAGGATCCTCATAACGTTGTCAGGGCAGTAACTGTAAATCCTGTATTTCAGAAGGAAAGTTGAAGCCTCTACTGAAAGGCTAATACGATGACCAGCACTAGTTTCCAAAGTCCTACTTTAACAGGTAGACAAAAGTACCTGGGAAAAGAGGGGGATGCCCATACATCAGTTGTTCTAGCTACTTCTAGCCTTTTTTTGTCAAGAAAAGCGTATTTAATCTGGAAACATACAGAGATATAAACAGTGATAATTGCAACTGATGAATCAATACAGTATCAAGCAGGCATTAAAGGCAGCTGGTCAGCTGAGTCTCGCTACGGGAAACAAAAAGCCCTTTCTTTCCAGCAGTTGTGGTTGCTCTGATAGTTTTGTCTTTATTAGAGACACTGAGGTTTAAAGGCTTCCAGAGATAATGGGAATAAACCAGGAATACAAAAAGAGTGCTCTTCCAGAAGGTGCGTTTGTAACAACAACCCACAAGTTGTTCCACTCCTCAAATGGACAGCTTGTCCATTAGTGAAAAGACTGTTTCATTAGATTTGAATTTTTGAACTCTTTGCTCATGAGTAATTCCTAGCAAATGCTAGCTGAATTTAGGAAAAAACCAGCTTTCTCGTTCTTACTTCCATTTATTGCTCTGTCTGGATTTCAAGCCTTCTCAGCAATAACAGAAACTGTAGTAGATCTGGTTTTCTGTCTGCCATGAACTCTGTTGCCTTAGACCTTAGCAGCAGAGCAGTTAAGTCACAAGGACCACATTTAAATGGCACTTTCACTGTTACTAGCCCCTTTTCCTTAGTAACTGCTGCATACCTCCAGTCCCCAATTCCTCAGTGTCTTAAATTCAATTTAGGAAACAGCACAGCCAGCACTGTTCATTAGAAAGAACCTCTGCAGAAGGTCTAGTTGTGTCTGTCTCATTGGGGGCTGTAGTGAGTTCATACAAAGTTTCTGCTGTTGCCAGTCTACTGGCCATTTCTAGCTAGGGTATCAGAACCCAAACTGTGGGTGAACCTCAGGATCATTTGCTCCAAAACCACATAGAGCTGATTCTCTTCTCCCTACGAATCAAGAGTACTGAAATCATTTTGACCATATACAGTTAAACTTGCGCAATGGAATGAGTGGATTACAGCAGCCCCTGTGGTTGCAAAATAGGGTGAGCCATTTGGGCATGTACATCAGCTGTGAAAACAGAGGGTTGGTATGACACTGGTCTCAGTAGAATCAATCTGTGGGCTCCAGAATAATATCTAGGGATGTGGTAGTGCTACGAAACACAAAAAATCTAAGTTGCAAAAGCTGTGGTTTAAGTTTCATGACGCCTGGACCCTGTAAGAGCATGCTAAACAAGTAAGGAGCTAAGCTCACAAGACCAAGGTTAGGGTACAGGAAGCTAAGGGAAAGTGCAGCACAGATGTTTGTGAAAACAGCATTAGATATGGATCTGCAAACAGGCTTGGCATCACCCGATGCGCAAGGATGACCAAAGTGAATACCGCAGATGAGTTGCATGTCAGGCTTTCAACTGACCACAGGCAGGTGGGAAAAGCATTTACAGTATTGCAAAAACAAGGTGCAAGGGGTAACACAGCAATACAAGATGACCAGAAAAGATTACTAGTTGTAGCTCAGCAAGTGAAAATAACACTTTCAGAGTCTGTTAGACAAAGCGCAGTTTTCAACATTTGAGCTTAAAGGACTCAAATTTGCTATAACCAAAGAAGATTGAGACTGAAACCTGAAAAGTTGGCATGGGGCATACTGAAAAGACAGGAAACCTGGAAAAATTTTGGAGGAAAAAGATTAAAAATTAAATGAGCAGAGTTTTACACCATACAATAAGAGATGGAAATACTTGCAAATAGGTAAATCTACTGCCAGCACCTCTAATCCACCTTACTAGAATTAAACATTTTTTACAAAGTTTGGTGCATTTTTTTAAGCTGGCTGGTTTGCTTTAGCACAAGCGCAAAGCAGGGGATGGCATAAAAATAAGAATACTTCAACTTGCTGTTCTCACCATGTTCTTTATGCTATGAAATCTTGCCTTCAGTTTTCCAGTGAAGAACTAATTGCTTCTGAAGGAAAAATCGCTCCAGTGGTTAGTGCCTCTGTGTTCTGTCTGCGTCTAACATATCATTCAAGTACTGTGTAGTAGTTCCCTGTTTATCTTTCCTACTGTTATCACTCCAATTTTGCACCTTTTTCTCATGGAAAACAATCTAGTGTTCCATAGGCTTCTGCCACAACCATCTTTTTTAGATGGGTTTGTAACAGGATAAATTGAAAGAGACCTGAAACAAATTGTTGCTGGAAAAAAAGATGGTGGTGGAAAAAAAGATGGTGCTTAGTGGGTTTCTTTACCAAGGATATGACCTGTCTTGTCTCGTTGGTGAAGGGTGGGTGGTTTTTTTTAGTGGATGGTGCTGATGAGAAAAAGGAGATGGGAACAGACTTGTATGGAACTTTGACTGCTTTATTTTTTTTCTAAAATCCTGGAGGGATTTTAGAATATCACAAATCTCTAGTCTGCTCCCACCCTATTTGATTTGTCAGCTTTTTAATTCAAGTGTTTCAATCTATAGAACTTGGATAAGGTTAATGATACTACATACAACTTGCAACAAGGGCCAGTTGCAAGTGCTTAGAACAGTGCTGCAAGACCAGGGATGTGTAAGATGGCCATTCCCAAAGAAAACCTTCCTGCCTTCCCACAATCGGTAGGGGTTTTTATAATGCTACCTCCTGCCTACCACCATACTGTAAAGGTATATCAGCCTTCACTGAAGCTTGTATTTATTTACATATATATAGACACGCCACATCCTGCACACGCACTCTTGCTGGATGACATGAGGTGGGTATACAATACCTACACATCAGACCGGTACTTTTCAGACTTGAGCTGCAAAATATATAGGGTTTACTGCTTATGTCAGGATTTCTGCATTTACAAATCAGGATTTCTAAATTTCCATTCCAACAATTATCGCTCTTCCTTTCTCCCCTGCCCATCCCAACAAACATATTATATATGTCATGTACGTGAATGAGTTAATACCTTGGGTTTCTTGCAGGAGTGCAGGCTGTATATTTGTTGAAATGATCCAGGGCCAGCCAATATTTGCAGGAGCTTCTGGTACTCGTGAACAGCTGGCGAAGATCTGGGCGGTGAGTAAAATATACCATGAAATGGGAGAGAAAAAGAATCAGTTGCTCTAACCCCCTACTTAATTTTGAAGTCCTAAGCATAGGTCCTGTGAATAGCAGAAATAATTTGGTCCAATCTGCCGAGTTCATAGGAGACTTTGCAACCCACTTTATATTTGGCAACTTTCTTACAGACACAGGAGTAAATCAAATGACTTTCCTTTGATGTTTGTCATCTCATCAAAAATTTAAAGCCAATTAAAGTGACATCAAATTGAAGAAGGCATAAAAGGTGTGCAGGTACTGCAAATTCTATTCCTTCTTGTTAAATCCTTTACTTACTGTAGGATACAGCACACCATATTCTCACAAAGGAGCTCTAATACTGCTCTTAAACTGCCTTGAAAATGGCAAGACCCTGAGGTTTTTCAGAGATCCTTCTTCATTTTAACTTGGAACAGTTTGTGTCATCCAGTTTATGGTGCAGCCCTAGAGACTGCTTTGGCATAATGGAAAGCGTGAGATTACTTTATAAAGGCAGCAGTGAGTGAGAGCAGACATATTCAGGAACCTCTTAAGCTGTTTTTTCTGCTGGGGAAAACTGAAACAGAGCCACATCCTTAGTGCGGCTTGGTAGAATTGAGGCAGTTACCAGCACTAGCGGATTCTGTATGTTCCTTACTGCTCGTTGCTGACCCTGTTACTGACTCTTCAGGAAGGTCAGCCTATAGATTCCTATTGGGTTTTGCTGTATGTGTCTGCCCTTTCACATCTCCACCCAGGGATTTACTCTTCTGCAGAGTGTTTCCCAAACACGGATTTTCAAAGGAGAAAGGAGAGAAAACTGAAATTTGGAAAGTGGTGAGAAAGGACTTTATAGCCTCAAGACTGTGTAACTCAGATTTTTCCTTCTTAATCCCTTCATCCAGAAACACTCCTGCCTAGTAACGTTTTCCTCTCTGCTTTTAGCTAGAATGTGATAAAAAGACAGACAAGTGGGTCCAGTTCTTAGACTTGAGTTCAGTCCATTTAAATAAATGCTGAATTTCTCTTTCATAGAGAGTGAAAAAAAAAAAAAGAATTATTGTGGAAAAAAAAATAATCCCTACTTGGCCAATTAACAGGGTTCAAAGCTAGGGCAGGGCCCGCTTTCCCAGAGTGTGAATGAAGGGTATCCTTCCACTTACGGCTCTGAAATCTCTGGATATGTTTCCTGTGGTTTTGCAGTTGGAGGGTTATAGCCCTATCTTCATTTCTCTGGTATTATAACTAATACTGTGATTAATAGGATTTGTGCTATAGAAGGCAAAAAAAACCCCCTTATTTAAAAATCATGAGGAAGCTTTAAGAGCCATGAAATAATTAGTGCCTTTCACAGAAGGTTTTATGTTATTATACAGCCTGGAATGAGGCTCTGTGTTAGGCCAAGATTTCAAAGCTCCTTAGAGGCTGTCGTTGCCTAACTTGAGGTATTTTGCCAAGTGTGAGGTTCAGAACGGGGATTCCTACTGTTTTCTAATAGTCAGTTCCTTTCATGTACTAATAATAGAGGCACCCTGCACTGGTTTAGAGACCATCTGCATTTGTGTGCACGGGTCTATATTACTCAGCATGCTTATCTCCACATAGAACTGTTGGTTCAAACACCACATAGATATATAGCTGGAAAATCCCCATTCTGTGAAATGTGTTTGTCCTGTTGAATCATCAGGACTGACCGACTGTCATTTCACCAACATTTCTTCTAGAGGCAAGTGTCACCTTAAGCAGTCTCCATCCCCTATCTCTATCCCTGGCTGCTCATTCCTGCCTCTGTGTTACCTCTCACATGTGGGGCTGTGTGAACTGGGGAACCTATAACTTGGTTTTCTCCCTGAGTTACTCTAAACGAGAACAGTTTATTTACCCAGTTCATCATCTGGCTGCACAAACAGTAGCACTAATGACCAGTAGTTCTCATGAAGGGATGACACAGGAGCAGGACCAAATGGAAAAGGGGCGAAGAGGAAGGAGCTACTTAGGCCGGCAGTGCTGGTTATGGAAGTACGGCCTAAGTGAGTGCGAACCGCAGTGTCTCCAGTTCTCTCATGGCATGGAGAATAAGCAAACCTGACAAACTTAAGATCCATCATTCAAATTTCAAGAGATCAGGCATAGGTTTTGCATTCAAAAACTCCATCTTATTGATTAACATTGTGCTGAGAAGGACTTCACGTGGACTGGATTAGGCTGCAGCATGCCACCAGCATGCTTCTGTGGCTGAGCCGAACACGTGACAAGTGCCAAATGAATGACTACAAGGCTTTTCTCTACATAAAACATAACTTCCCAACAAAACTAAGCAAAATCAGCTACATTGATTCCTTCAGCTGGTTCATCACAGGATAAGCAGGCAGTTAGAGAGCAGAGAGAGCTGCTAATAAGTATACTCCCCAGAGTATATTTATTTAATTGAAATTAATTATAACTCATTTTCTCATTTGGCAAGGAAGCTCATTAATGGTCCGGGGGGGNNGGGGGGGGGGGGGGGGGGGGGGGGGATTCACCTGCCCCATTACCTTGGAAATTCAAAAATAGATCCAAATTCATGGTTTGGAATAGTATCTTTTGTAAAGAAAAGACTCAGAAAAGATAAATACAAATCCATATTCATATGGCATTCAGTGATTGGTGCTCTGAATGCTTTCACACCTCAACTCAAGAAAATTTAAGCATTTGCTAAAAACCTTATGTAGCAAAGTACGAGCATGCACAAATAACTATTTTCTTAAACTCTTCACCAAGGAAAGGCCAAGTGCTGAGCTGACCCTGGAGAGTATGATTTTACTATGTACCAAACTTCCTCAGCTCCCTCTGATGCCTTTAGGACTGATGCCTGAAGGCTCATAAGAAACCTTGAAGAATGAGGGCCCAGACGAACGCAGACACGGCAGTTCAGAACACACACCTGGATTTTCAGCGCAGAATATTTTAGAGGTTTTGCTGTGGCTTCCTGGAAAGCTAAGAGGATAGCAAAAGAGAGCAAATTCTGGATTCAGATTCCAACTCTCTCTTTCCTGTGCACACAGATTTTGCTTTGGGCAGACCTGCCCTACTTATATCATACACACACCAGTAAAGAATGCATCCTCATCCAGAGCTGTCAAATTACCCTGAGCGCAAGCCGCCTTCCGCCATCCTCACATGGCTGAACGCCACAAGACACCTTCTCTTTGGGGAGTTTTCAAGCTTCCAAGACTGATTTGGGGCAGCTTTCAAGACTGATTTTACAGGTGAGCAGAGACAAGGGTCCTACCCCTTGGTCTTTGCTGTGGCAGGCTGAATAAATAAGCAGTTTGGAAACATGGACTACAGCAAGCCACCCTAGCTTGCTTCCCCCCACAGACCACCACACTAATACGTGCCAGCCATGAGATGCAGTCCCTGCTTGTGGCTGTCTTCTCCAGGTAGCTGTAATTGTCCTCACAGCTGTTTCCCAACTGTGCATGAGAAAAGCAATCAGCTACCAGATGCATAACAACTGCAACAACCAGGCTTTGTATTTCTTCCTTCTTTAATGTATTTATTTACTGATGCCTGTTCTCTTGCAATCTTATCACAAGTTTCTGAGGCCGAGTTCCCCATATCATAGATCTCAGCTTTCATTTTAAGGAAAAGGAATTGTCTATCATATGCAAAGCGTGACTAATGTGAGACAAATCTAATGTCAGAGAAGAGAAAGTGAATAAAAAACCCTGACATTTTTCATGTTAAAATTTCACCGATTTTTAGGGAAATCTGATAATTTTGGGGGTTGTCTAGATGATAAGCTTTGAATGTTTGGAGTTAGCAGTACTGATTTATAATACCATATCACATGCTGCGAACTCTTCTTAAATATGTGGCTTTACCTCTTTAACACAACTCATCCATATCAATAGGCACAAGGCATTTTGCATGTGGCAAGTAATAATAATAACACTAAATATCTGCAACTGCAGCCGGCACAGAAATCTGGGTATGTTTGATCTCACACATTTCAGCAACTAAAATGAGGCTGGAGGAGGCTTTCCTGGCCCAAACTTTGCTCAGTGAGGATCTACTTCTGAAGCCCACAATTCACAATAAAGTCCAAAGACACTGCTGAAGCTCTGGACCTTTCACGATGAGACACTGGACTGCTTTCTAGCACCTGCCAGTAGACCCGTCTGCCAGTTTTTCTTTTGTACCTCAGAATGGCAGGGGTTTCTATCACAGCTCACAGCCTGTGCTGCCACTGAGTTTATCGGCTACTGCCAGCGCAAGTGGGCAGAGTAAGTCCCCAGTGCAGCTCTGGCACAGGAGGACACCTTCAGCGGTGAAAAGGGGCTGAACAATGTGACCCCTGGGCTGGCAAACACAGGCAGGAGTGGCACCTGGCAGTGAAGCTGTATACGCCTTCACTGATGTTCGCAGCAGCAGCAACATTCAATCTCAGCAGGACCCTTTCTGCTATAAAATCAAGTGCTACAATGGCAGTGTCCTTTATGCTCAGTGGTAGATCCAGCACCAGCCAGGGCAGTGTGAATCTGCGCCGGTTTACAGTAAAGGCCACAGTCTCTCTCCATTGAGACCAATTCCTCCAGCTACACACCAAGGCAGGGTATTGGCAGACAGAGGTTATTGCTCTTCTTGTTCTCCTCCTTCTTTTCACAGGTATTGGGAGTCCCAACTGAGGAGACCTGGCCAGGACTTTCCAAGCTCCCCAGCTATAACCCAGGTAGGATTTAACTCACAAGAATGCCATCTTTTTCTCTGAGCCAGCAGTCACTTAATTTTTGGGTCAGTAATTCTCATTAGGAAATATCCTGTGCTTCAGTGTAACTAAATCCCTTGAGCTAGTTAACGATAGTAGTGTTGTAGGACCTACAACACTGGGATTGGCCTAGCATACAAGCAAAGTTACATGCGTGGCAAAGTTGCCTCACTGAGTATTGGGTATGTGTTAAGCTGATGGAGGATTTCATTGCTGCAAGTGCTGACAATGTAGTTAGTCTCCACTCCTCAGTGCAAAGGACTGATGTCTCCTGGTTTAGACTGGAAAAGCTGACAGGTACCCGGAGACACAGTTTATCTGAACTCTCCTTATTTTTATGGAGATTGGTTTGGGGGCCTTTAAACCTCAGTTTTAAAGGTCACTGTCCCTGATTTTGATGTGGGCAAGGTGAGAAATCTGTGTGATTTATAAAGCTGGCTTCTTTTATTTCCACATGGGCTGGTAGAGAAGTCTGTGTCCTGGACTTCAAAGGGCCAGTTGTCTCTTATTTTGATGTGGGCAGGTTGAGAAGTATGCTTTGAAAAGCTAGCTCAGTCACTCTCCCTCTCCCCTCCCCTCTCTCCCTTTCTCTCTCTCTCTCTTTCTTTTTATTTAATGTTTTCTCTTGGGAAAATATATTCAAGTGTCAGTGAGGGGGAAATGATGAGCACTGATTCTCAGCCTCTCAGCAGGATCATTCTCTAAGAGAAATATAAAAGTGAAATATTAAAAACCCTAGAATGTGAAATCCACCCATCTACAATCTAGCCATTCTCTCTCACTTGTACCCTAAGAGAGTGGTGGGGGGAGCCTGTCTATCCAGAAGGGGGGAAAAAGAGCAGGGGGGAGAGGAGGAGGAGGGAGAAGACGTGCTTTGAGCAAAAGGTTTACAGGTTTAGTAGAGCATAGTAACATCTTTTCAAAGAAGTGGGTGTTGCTCTGTGACCCAGTCCAAGATGCCCCTCCTTTGATTCTGGTGCATGAACACTAAACAGCCTCCATTTTCACATGGTAGCCACGATTGGCTGAACAATAACCTGGTCTCACAGCCGAAAGGACTGGAATCTTTCACACAATTAGCTGAGACACATTAATCAAACCAGCGTGAAATGGGAATGTGTCGCTGTCCACAGCAAGTTTAATTTGGATAGGGAGCAAGCACAGAGCAGACAGCTGGAGGAAGCACTTTCTTCTCTAAGTTGTTGAAGGCTTGGCTGGGTAGTCTACAAGTTGGGAAGGGTAGTCTGGGAGGAAAGAAATGCTCATGTGTGGGACAAACTGGTCACAAAGAATTTTTTTTATGCCAGTCATCTGCTCATACAAGGCCAAAAACTCTCAGCGATGATTAGGTATCCCAATGCTATACAGAGGGACAATCTAAAAGTGCAAGCATTAAGGCTATGCTAGCAAAGAAACTAGTACAGACAACTGAGAATGTGTGAGTGCCCAGAACTGCCCTGAGTGGTGACTCTGGCTTAGCTCTGTTTTGTCTGAGTAGCAGTGCTGTCCTCTGCTGCTGTGGAGGGTGCCAGTGGCAGGGCTGGGAGGGAGAGGACAGGCAGCTAGGCAGCATGGAAATAGCCCGAGTAAAGACAAGTCCAGTCATTGTAAGCAGTTTTCAAGTCTGAGTTGTTTTCAGGCTTGATAGAAAGTTTCCCTAACAGACTGCAGCAGGGCAGAACTGACCTGTGCTGTGCTGTGATCCTGTGATGCTGGTGCCTTTTTGTGGCTGGAGCAGACAAAAATGCAGGAGTTAGAGGACACCTTCCTGTGGGAGCATCCCACCATGCTAGCAAAGACATGGGAGAGGGGTGCTGAGCCAGTGTTCGAGTCAATAGCTGTGCCAGCTGGAGAGGCAGCATCCCTTTCGCCTCCTCAGAGCCTGCCTAAGGGGCTCCAAGCTGCTCCAGCCACCTACTGGAACCAAGCACTTAGCTCACACCTGGATTACACAAACTAGTCTGGATAGAAGGTGGTTAGTCATGTAAGGTTGGACTATTTGCCCTAGTCATGAACTAAATCAAGTCAGTTTTTGATGGAGCTGCTGGTAAGAAGGCAAATTAATCTCTTTGTTTAAAGCTATTTGCCATTCACATGCTTCTGTGCACTTCCCCTCTCTTCCCTGAAGCTCAAGTGCCATTTCCCCCCCCCAGGACATGCTCAGCCCGAGTGGAAGCTGTGGAGTCTGCCTGAGAAAACCTTCTCTCTTGAGGTTATTTCCAGCCCAGTTGTGCGAATCTGAGCGCCTGGGATGGTTCAGATAAGCAAACAAACTTTGGAGCACTTCCCCAAATCTGATGGCTTGAATGCTTTTAGCTAGTCCTATTGATGTTCCAAGTGAGCGCAGGCAGCAAACAAACAAACAGGTTCCTGCCCGAGGCAAGGAACGAACACGGGCAAAACAAAGCACTGAGGTGTGATCCTATTCTCATTGAAGTTGATGGCAAAACTCCCACTGGATTCAGCAGTGTAGGCTCTGCCCGACTGAGGTTGTTACTGGAAGGGTTCCTGGGCCAGGTGGGTTAGTAGGAATCTTTGAAATGAAAGCTGGAAACCTTTAGATGTTTTCCTGTCACTACTGTGGGCTTGAGCACATCCTGCTGCAGAGTCTGAAGAGGAGATATACAGCATGGGCTGTAGGGTCTGTGAGCCACACACACACAGGGCAGCTCCCCTGGCACCGCTATGGATAACTGGCAAGGGGTGAAAGGGGCAAAGGAGTATTTGTCCACCCTATGCCCCTGTGCCTTCTTCCACAACAAAGTTCAGAAATGGGCATTATGCCCATTGCCTACAGTTTGCCAAAATCCCAACCTGTGCCTGACCCCAGGTGAACAGGAAGGGTGGGTAAGCAACTCTTCCCCAGCCGGCCCTGCAGCTTGCTTTCTCCCCTTCCCTCTGCAGGAGGGACCGTTAGGGTAGGGAATTACACGCAGCCATGGGGCCTGAAAGCACGGTTTTACCTCAGCCCTGGCTTGAGAACTGGTTCCTGCAGAACATGAAGGGTTGGAAGAGCTCCTGCCCCACGTCTCAGCGCGCTCGCTGGCCCTCTCCCTGGCTCCCCAGGCTTAGGAGCCCTGCCCATAGCGACAAGGCTTTGCCCTGTGTTTGTTCATTTGTTCTGTTCCCCTCATTTTGCTTCCCCTGAAAGAGGCAGTTGTAGCTCTGTTAACACTATTTTTGAAAGCTCTCATGCTGTGTGAGCTCAAATCCTTGCATTAATCTACTGCTGTGTTCATTTCACTGCGCTGAAAAGCAGGGAGTTTAAATCCCCTCTAAACACCATTGGTGACACCAGAAGGCCAGTGTTTTGATCCAGCCCCATTAATGGTTACAAGTTTGAATCTAGACAGCAGGGGTCAAGGGCAGGAAAGGATTAGGAATCACAGCCCATGACATTAAGCTCGTGCTTTTGCCAAACTGGGAACACTGGTGCGCCCAATGTACCGAGTTGGTTTTTGTTTCCTTTTTCTGACATTTGGGTTCCAAAGAGCGGGGAATAGTGCTTATTTGTTTATAACATGATGAACTCGCTACGAGTGAGCTTTACTCCTTGATTTATCACACAGGCTGACTAATGAATTTTCCAATGGTATCATCTTACTTAGCAGACACAGGTTTTACACTGGGCTTTTTCAGATGCAGCAATCACTTTTAAATTAAGCCTGGTTTTTCACATATCTGCAGGCTTTGCTATGCTGAGTGAGATTTAGAAGCTTTCCAGAGTCAACTTCTGTTCCAGAGTACAGATTTTTAATCTCTGTTGCGCTTCCAAAATGTCACCAGCAGGTGGAGGCAACAAGCAGTAGGCTCTGAACCGCAAACTCCAAACGACATTTTTGAGAATGCAGATGAAGTCTGCACGCTGAGTGCTTTTTTTTTTTATCTCACTTTTTATGCTGATGCTTCATTTAAAAAATGGGATGGTTTGAAACTGAATTCTAAAACGATGAAATTTTTATTGTCATAATAAACTGCATGTGGCTTTGATCCCACAGGGAAGAGCAGCACTGTAACTAATGCGCAGTATACACTGGCCAGGCTGCAGGGAAACTTCCTATCTATCTGGCACTGGGCACAGACTGCAGTTTCCAGCCTGCCACACAGACAGAGCTCTGCTTCTGTCCTGCAGCCACAGAGATTTCACTAATGAGAGAAATTTTCTCTGCAAGCCTGCAACCCCAGTGCCTTCATCCAGCAGCACTTGGCATCCTCTTTCTCTCCCTTCATCAATTAGGAAAGTTTAACTTTTGTCCTCTGGCTTGCTTGCCTCATTATCAGTTCATTAGCCACTTCCACCTGGGTTTTCATATAGGAAGGTATTTCCTCATTAACACACACTGCCTTGCATACTGATAGAAAATAACAAACCCAAGTGCTTCCTTGCAGATCTACTGGTATTGTTAAAAAAGCCAATCAGCTCTACACAATCCCATCATTTTATGTCTATATCATCATTGTAAAATGATTAAATCAGTAGTTCATCCACTTTTTGGAATGATATCCAAATATTCTTTATCTCTCACCTTTAAGAAGTAGCCGTTTACGTTGTTTTACAATTTTAGATTGGTCTTAATTTTTACAGTAGGGAAAATATTTACTGCTCTGTTCTTACCCTGCTCAACACAATGGGGCCTCGACATTCTCTAAGGGTTTGTCTATATGGGGTCAATCAGGAGACTAATCTGAACTGATTTAAAGTGGATTAGTTAACTGCATTAAATCCTTGAGCAGAGACACACTGTTTTCTTACCCATATCTTCCATTTATAATCAAAGCTCTGTATACTCAAAGTGGCAAGTTTGGCAGTCCTCACTCAAGCAGAATTCTCCACTGAGATATGTGTTTGGACAGGGACAGCAGTACACTACCTCTTCTAGATAATTATTAATCTTCATGTTATATAAATGATAAAGTTAAGTCAAGAGGCTTGCTCGAGACAGCAAAGACTATAATTCAGGTATTCCTCCCAGTTACCAGTAAGCAAGTTGATATTTCTATCTGTAATGTAAAGAAAATCCTATTTCCTCTTTGGAATGTTAATCCTGAAAATGCACTCCATAAAAACAAAGTGGCATTTCAGTTAGATATCATTGAAACACTTTGCCCTGCTGTTATCACCTGAATGTGCATTTTTTAACTTTTATGTTAAACTCATTAAAGAATATTAATGTTAAAAGATTTCAGTACAGTTGAAGTACAATATTTAAGTCATCTTGACATTTTTATTAAATATTAAAGGAAATTGAATGGAATGTTTCCATCTCACAAATCAAAATTTTCTGGCAGAGTGTTACAACATCTGAAAGTTTTTGGCCAGCTCTATGAAGAGGTAAAAATTTCTACCTCATGCAAAAAAATCTTATGCCTTTCCAAACTATTTTTTAAATTGTTTTTCTTCTATTCTGCTTGGAAACTTTACATGTCTACTCAATATGGACATTTATTTCTACACTTTTATTGCAGTCGAGGGGGCAAAATGAAGGAAAGAGGATCCAGAGAGAATGTTATTAGTGATCCAAGAGAAATGTTCTGCCAGAGTTAATCTCGGTGACTGATTTGGGAACGGGCTATTCAAGATACTAATATATAACCTCTATATATTGGTGATAATGACAGCGCTCTGGCACCTAAACAGTCATGAATCCCATCCCAGATTATATTGCTATTTACTGCTTTAGCAATTACCTTAGTATTTGGGTGTAGGGCAATGCTTCAATTGTGAACTGTTACTTACCCTGTGATAGACAGGTTTAACAACCTGCTTGCCTGGCTTAATGGTGAAAGATTGCTGTTGGAAAGGTTAAGTGCTGAAAGTTCAGTCATTTGCACTTTTTCAAATTGCCTGTGCATCAAGTCAGATACTGAGTGACTGAGCCCCTGGTCCTGGCACTCTGGAAATGGCCGCACAGGTGAAGGCAGTGGGGACTCCTACTTTGCCCGCAGCTGGCAGCTTCTGTCCCTGAATGACATGAGGGGTGGTCCAGGACAGGAAGACAGCAGATGCTCTCAGATGGTGCAGCATAAGCCCCAGCCATGTTCTGAGACTACTGGCAATAGACCAGTGGCACTTGCCTCCTGGTCTTGCTGCTGCGGGGAATGCTTGTCCAGACTGGGCTGGAAGAGAGGTCTACACCATGTTTCCTGCTCTCCTTTCCATGGCTAGAGCACTGTTCATCTCTGCTGTCAGAAATGGTGCTTAGGAAAATGTAGCTGCGTAGAAATTACAGCCTTTCTGATGCAAGAAAATGTCTCCGTTGATCAGCTCTAAGGAGAAATCTTCCAGACTTATGCCATTCATTCATATCTAAGCCTGACAAAATTCATGCTTCATAAGAAAACATTTAAGGAATGTATTCCTCTACATTTTCCACAATGTTTCGAAATGTGTCCTTGACAAATGGCAACAACAACACAGCCTTCCCAAAACTGCAAACTCTGCAAAGTTCCAGTCTGGTAGAGATGTTTGAATCACTGAGTACAAAGGGTGCATGAAAATGGTTAACTTGATAAACGACAAACTTAGTGAGGGATTGACAGCAAGAGCAGTGGGCAAGAAGAGAGTAGGACCCACGTGCCTTTGCTCCGTCACCAGTCTTCCTGCCAGATCCATGCAGAAAAGCCCCACGTGCCCGCAGGGCAATACATGAGGCTTAGCAGCCCCTTGGTAAGCCAAGACAATTGCTGGGGATTCAGGCCCACCAACCTCTTTCTGCTTCCTTCGTGTAAAGGCTTCAGGGACTGATGCTGCTTTTATTGAAGTCAAAGTGAAGACTCATGCTGTAACAGAAGGAGGCCCAAGGCCAATATTCACAGATGCATGAAAGGAAAGGGTTACAGAACTGGAACAGCCTTATTAACATCAATGCTGGTACTGAAGTCCTATAGGAATAATGTATATTTATAAATACTAAGATGACAGATTCTATAGGGCCCTTTGAAATTCTGAGCACACGTTTTTTGTAAGGGCTCAAAGAATGAGTTTTGGCTTGATTTTCATTTAATCCTGTGATTGCATATTACACTTTCTAGAACTGGTTCCTTCCAGAAGACCTCAGAGACTCCGAGTCATCTGTGACAGGTAAGCTACCTATAACGGCAACGTCAAAATTGCCTCTGGGTTTATTTGTTTCTTTATGCAATCATTTAACTTGAAATGAGCTCTTTTGGCAAGCTCAGGAAGAGCCGGGTGGCTCTGTAGTAACAAGCAGATCTAACATCAGTTAAGCAACTGATTTCGAGAGATTGCAGCAGAGGTAGGCACATAGTGGGTTTATTATTATTCTCAGAGGAGTAGTGATTATTCTCAGATAAGCAGTGATTCAATGACATTATGAGCAGCTTTTTGCGGGGCACAGTTCAATTCAGAAGGTCGTAATTTCCCAGGCCCTCTTGCCCAGACTGAAGACAGACTTTGCACTGTCACAATTTTCATTTCTAGAAACAGGAACGTTGCTCAACAGTGGTAAGGAAGACGTGCTAGGACAGCATTTTTACGGGACAATGAAATAATCTTGTGATTAGTTAGGCGGGGAAAATTCACATTCTTCAGTGGCCAAAAGCTATGAGACTAAGGTCACGGTCACATACCTCAGCTTGACCAGGCTCACCAACACCACCCAATCACCCCCTAGTGTGCTAAGAGAAGGGAGTATTTTTCAAGCATATATATGTACACACACACACACACACACACACACACATAATGTATATATGTATCAGTGAAAGAAATTTATAATCAGGCAAAGTGCCCTAACCTACCTCAGAGAGTCATTAAAATCAAATCCCCCCCCCAGTACTGATTTTGAGGTACACAACAGGCTTTATAGTTACGCAGGAAAAGACTAGACAGGATTTGTCCTCAGGATTGTGTTCACGCACAATCAAATATTCTTTTGAGGACATCATAACCACATTTTTCATTGCTGCTGTTCAGCTCATTGATCGGGATCCAGCCCTGCTCGGAGGGAAGGGAAGTGTGCTGCCCTTCAGAGCTGGGTTTGCCAGACACTGTTCTGAATGGCTGAACAAACATGCTGAAGTTTTCAGCAAAGCACAGGTTGCTGAAATGCCAGCCATTGTCGTGCACATCTTCAGAAACACACAAAGCTCGGCACATCCCAAACCCTGATAACACAGGTCCTGGAAGAGAACAAATCCTCTCTCAGCCTGAACAAAGAAATAACTATATTTCTCGCAACTCTGCTGTATTGCACTTCTGCTTTTTGGTCATAATCCCTTGACGGGCCCCGTTACAGCCCCATACTGACAGGCTCATCCAGCACCACTGCAGCTGAGCTCTGGGCTGCATGTGGGCCAGCTCCAGCTCCGTCTCTAGACTACAGAGTCCTTATGCCGGCATGGCCAAATGGCCGCCTTGGCATGCTCAGTTCTTGAGAAGGAAAGAGCTGCTTCATACAGACCACTCAGCCATGACTGTCCATGGCCAATTAAGAAATCAAAGGGGAGCTCTGTGTAGAGCTCAGCCACCACCAGGAAGTCTGAGCCATGGTGGGAAAGCACTGAACCATGTTGCTGCCCAGTGTGGGAGCCTGCAGCAGCAGGGACCGAGGGGGCAGAGGGTCTCCAGTAAGACCCTGCCGTGGCAGGGGCAGCCTGTGGTGCAACTCTAGCAGGCAGCCTCAGGCTGGTCCTGTCCCTGCTCCCCAAGGCAGCAGGGGCTCGAACTGTTTTGCTGGAGGTGAGAATTCAGCAGTTACCTACCACAGTGAGGCCAGATACCTTTTATAAATCTGTTTCTCAGGATATCTATCTCTCTCTGTCTTTTCTATTCTTTTTTTTTTACATTTTACCTCCTCAAAACAAATATGTCAGCCTGTCAAATGTCCTGTGTAGGGAGGGGGAGTGCGGGGGCAGGGGGATTCTGGTGCCTGATGTCACTTGGAGGGGAAGCAGTGGCAGGGGCCAAGGGAGGAAGCACAACAGGCCATGCTCTGATGGGCCTCCTGATGCTGAAACATGATCAGAACAAACAAACAAACAAAAAGCTGTAAAACTAAATGACTATTTTTATTTGTTTCCCTGTTGGTTTGTTTTCTCTCTTCTACTTCCTTGTCCCCAGCTGTGTGCTCCTCTAGAAAGCAGCCACTTGGCATTGGTATTTGCTGGGCATGGAGCATGTGTGTATTACACCTATTTTAAGCACTCATCCTGAGAAACAGATTAATCTCCGTGAATCCCCAACACATTTTACAACCAGCTGCACTACTGGTACGAGGGTAGGAAAAGGGGAAATGGTATTTTCTTTAGTTTTTTTTGTTTTGACCTCTGGTCTGCTCAGAGGGCCAGTCAGGTTATTTTGTGCACTTGGATTGTCACTGTAAACTGGTAACACCAACCTCTGATATTCCAGTTATGACATGTAAAATACAGTCTCCCCAGCAGCATTTTCCCTTTTACTTACAACCTTCTTTTTACAAAACAACAATGTATTTTGAAAATTTCTCTGAAAACATGAGTTTGAGCTGAAATCCTGGATGCATATACTCCAACATAATCAAACTCACATGGAAAAGCAAATGTCCTGGAAAGCTATACAGCTGGGGTGGGTTTATCCATCTCCCCTGTGTCCCTCCATTATCTCTGCCTCAAGCTCTGAGAAGGGCTGGGTCAAGTTCTGGTTCCAGCTTTCTGGCTTGTGCTCATCTCCTACGCTATTTTTTCTCCCGTTTTCCTAGGCTGAGCAGGGTGCCAGCAGCAGAGGATTTGGCCTCCAGGATGCTTACAGCCTTCCCTCGAGGCCGGATCTCTGCACAAGATGCACTTCTTCATGGCTTCTTCAGCCCTCTGCCTCCTCAGCTCTATCAGGTTTCTGCTGGTAAGTTAACTCTTGATTTCATCTCACCAAGAGAGAGCTACTTCACATGCCATTTATTATGAGTTTCTTCTGTACTTTGAAAGTCTCTGTAATTTATCCGGACACGTCTTTCTTTTCTGCCTGCCCTCCCTCCTCACTCCCATATGCTGCAAAGTTTACATCCCATTGCAAATTTCACAGCTTGTTTTTCTGTTTTCTTCCATTTGACCAGTGTTAATACTAGAAGGGTGCCTGGATGGGCTGCCGCCATGGTACATTTACAAAGCGGAGGTATATATGCTTTGAGAGGTCGTTTCTCCCCCATTCTGTAACCCCAGGGGCGCAGAGCTTTCCCTCAGGCTGGCTCACGCTGTGTATTCAGTGTAAGTCACATGCCAGTCCCTCCTGATGTCCTGAATTCCCAGCTGCTCAGCATGATGTCCTAGCCCCAATTCCCTTGGACCGCTCCTCTCGCTCCCTTTTGATGTTCAGAGACAACAGCTGTTCCTCATACCCTGTCGCACCAGTTCTCCTTCAGTTTTACCTGCTTTATTTTCTTCTTCCCTTGCTCCCTTCTCTTAAGCACACAGCTGCATACACACAGATCTGCCTCTCCTGCCCTGAGCTGACAATAGATACAGGGTCTCTCAAGCTACAGGTTCTGTTCCTTACCAGGAAAAGCTCCCTCCCGTCCGGCAACAGGCCAGAGAGCATTCCCCATTGCCTCCTGGGCACCCACTGCACTAGTTAGTTTGGTGGGTTTTTTTAAGATAGGGGCAATTAAGAAGAAGTCTTCTTGCACTGTGTTGTCAAGCTATTTGAAAACTTAATTTCTGCATCCTGCGACACATCCCAAGTGAAGGAGCAGCCAGCTAGCGTCTCTCCCAAACCGCCGCCCTTCAGAAGGTGCTCTCTGTGTGTATGTGCATGAGTGAGAGACATCTGCATTCCTTTTCTGTTCACCCAGCCACAGAGCACAAATCTACTTTGACACTTTTAGAAAAATGAAAAGATGGAATCTCGCAGGAGCCTGCCTGTGCCGGGGGGGGAGGAGGGGAGCACGCACAGCAGGAGGGAAGTTGACTTTTCTTTATACATATAGGGTTTTTTCCATGCAGAGTTTAAATTATGCCTGATAAAAGGAGTTTCGTGGATGTTTCAGTTCTTTCAAACCCTCCTGGCTTCCTCCCAATTAAATGAGGTTTGTCAAAGCCACAGGGCTCTGCTGCTGCCGGAGAGGCGGACAAGCACTTCCCGCAGTGACATCTCCAATCCCCAAGGGAGAAGATGAAAGTGTCAGTGCCAAGAGAGAGAGAGAGAGTGTGGAAAAAAACAGGTACAGAGACAGACAATGTGAGAGAAAGGGAGAGAGTGAGGAGAAACAGACAGAATGAGAAAACAGATTGGCATAATGTGTCAATCTCTCCAACACGCTGCCAGAGAGGGGATAGATTCATTTCACCTGGGTTTATACCACCATCCCATATTTATTGTCCCCCATATTGTGGCAAGAAGTACCTTGTGGACAGGAAACTGTATGGTGTTATCATAGCAACCAGTGTGTTGGGAACAGAATCAAAGTGCACAGGGCTGAAACAAGTACAGTATGATCATGCAAGGCCATATTCATGAGTGATTCATTAAGCCTGTAAAAATTAGGCAATTCTGAATAATGACCTATGTAGCCATCCCTATTTCCATAATTGTGTAAGGCATTTGTTCTCTTGTGTCATTTTGGCAACACACTATTTTGGAATTTACCTGTATAATTTTAAAATTCTGGTTGCTATGATAACACAGAGCAGATTTTAAATATATTCTGTTCCCACTTTGTTCTGGAGGATGCTGGCTATTAGTCCCCATCCTCTGAAGGAGAAAGTTAAAGCAGAAGGGCAAAGAATGAGCTGGAGATGAAAGGTGAAAGGAGGAGGGGGTTGATCCCAAGGTATGTGAGAGAGTAAACGGGAAACAACATTTGAAAAAATAAAAGGTTCCCGTAAGAATTTATTTTCTATTTTTATGAAATAATTATAGCATAACTGTCCTTTTTATAAGTTGCTATGACAAGCTGGAAGCCAGAGGATGTTTTTCAAAGGTCAATTCCTGGGAAAAAATAATTGGAGAAATCAGTGTTTCAAAGATAAGTACCCCTCCAAATAGCATGTTTCTGATTACTGAGGGGAATGCGAATGACTAGAGGCTGGCTACTGTCCCTGGGAAGGGGGAGAGGGAACAAGGGGCTTTTTGCTTCCTGGTGGTCAGCTCCTGCAGAGGGGAACAGGTTGCTGTTGCTTATGCCCATCTGGATGCAAAGTGCTAGAAAAAAAGAGTACCCCATGCTGTAAGAGGAAGACTTTCTGTCCTTGAGTGCGGCTGGTCCACAGATGGGCCTCTCCTGCAACTGCTCCTGTGCCTCTAGTGCTAGAAGGGACTGCTAAGGGCCAGGTTCAGTGCCCACTCATCGTCTTGGTGGCCTTAATGCTATACATGTCACCAGCCTCTCTGGATGTGGCAACGAAGGAGAGGAGCATGGGATTCTCCAGTTTCCTTCCACTGTGGCTAGTAGCCTAAGGGGTGGCAGCGATGACCTTTCGTAAAACTGGAGCATTTGATGTCCTTTTTCTGGCCTGAGCCAATCCCGAGACAATTATCTTTGTGCAGTGCAGCCCTGCACTACAGCAGCTCTGATAAAACTTCAGTCTAACCCTTTGCCACCAGCTAAAGCAGAATGTTTTCTGTCCAATTAATCACTCCTGGAAGAAAGATGAGATCCTTGAATCAAGAAAGCATGAGCTGTGCTCTCAACTCAGTGTCAGTCCTGAAGTGCAAAGGGCCTTCTGAGAAGGTATCTCACTCTGCTGTCAGACAGGTCAGACACAGTAACAATTGCAGCTTATTATTCTTAGTTATGGATTTGGTTTATTTTCCCTCTCTTTTGCCCTCGAATGCTTTAGAGCAGGCTCACAAGCAGGGAGGGTGAGCAGTGGGATTTGGGATTAGTACCAGTGTGCTCCCAAGAAAACATATTGCAAGAAGAGCTCTGGCCAAACAACCCAGGCGCACGGGCCAGGGAGGCCTGAGCTGGCACCTCAGATCCTGTCCCCACCGGACCGATGTCCAGGCTCAGTATAGACCTTTCTCACAGTTCAGGAGACATTCGACCCTGGGCATACCATCGGCACAACAGTTAGTCATCAAGTCCCATTTGTGCTCCATGAGGAGAATTGAGTGTTGAGTGGATGTGATCCTGGCTTTGACTTGGAGGGACTTGCTCCTTTTGGGTACGGTTGGTCTCTGGTTGCTACCTCCACCCAGCAATTCAAAACCAGTGTGCCAGGTGGTGATGAAACTGTACTATTTCTCCTGAAACAGCCTGCTGTTCAGCTTTTCAGAGACAAGGAGAAGGAGGGAGGATTGACATTTACAGAGCACTGTCATTTTAATGTCTGTTGCATCTAAACTAGTGCAAAGCAAGCGTAGGCAATGAGGAGGTTAAGGCTGCAAGTCATTGCCTACCAAAAATCCCATAGCTGTTGGGATTAGCCAGTGCTGGTAGATGTTATCACAGGGCACGTATAAAAAAGAGCTGGCTTTCATGGACATCTTGTTTGGGTTGGCTGCTTTCCCTAGGTTCTCCTACATAGCTAAAAGGTTTATATAGTCACTTACATTTTTTTACCTCTGTGCTTTGCCGCCTCTGTATACAGCAAATGGATATCCTTCACTGCAAATCAGATACAGACACCGAGAAAGTGAAGTTCCCACCAGATGTATGAATCTGGTTTATAATGTGTCTTAATAAGGGAATAAACCAAAGTTGGTGTTGAGCAGCAAATCAGCTGTCACTCCTGAACCAGAAGCAGTCTTTTTTGTGAGGTGATAAAGCACATCTTCACTTAACTCAGGAAAAACACCCCTCACTTCAGCTGGCCCAAACTCCACAGTGGTAGAAGGTCTGCTTGTGTAAATACTGACAGGACACTGAGGTTTTGTATTAGTGTCATTAAGCCACCACCCTGGGAAAGAGCCATTGCAACATCACAGCAGATGCGGGTCAAGGGCACAGGCCTCTGGAGATGTTTCCTTGCTTAAGCTCTTCCCTGGTCGCTGGCCTGGAGCAGACATCGTGCTGGCAGGTGCTGGGCCCTGTTTAAGAGCACAGGGCGAAGGGGAAGATGGGAAAAGAAGGAAGGTTTCCTTTGCTCACTCCCCAGCTTATGCTCTTGCAAAAGCACAACTGGCGCAAAGTTTGGCCCACATGACTTGTGGAAACAAAGTCCTACAGACATGGATCAAATGCTCTGACTCCCATTGATCTCAGGCCAGAGAATCTCTATAAAGGTCTTATTGTTCAGGGAGATGAACTGCTCTTGGGGGGAGCGCTGTTAATACCCTTCATGGAGGCAGACGTTATTGCATCAGAGGTTAGCAGACATTTTTCTGTATTTTGTTTAATTGCAAGTTATATCTGAGGTTTCTTTAACTTCCATTTTCCCTTTAACACTCTTAAATGCAAATCTGAGAAGATTTAGTTGTCTTGTTTGCTGTGAAAGACATCCAGACTGAAACTCCCGTGTAGTTGTTTCCCATCCTCAGGTGCACTTCTGCCTTCACCCAGTTATCAGCAGAAAAGAGCAAATGGGGATGTAGTGATCAGATTTCTAAGGCACAAAAGTTAAAGCTAAGTTTGAGATTGTGACAGCAAGCAACCATAAGCTTAGGAACTCAATTAGCCTGAAAGACAACTATCTCATTATCTTTCCTAAAATGATATAAATACATAAGAATATAAAAATTTAAAATAAACTCTCTCTCTATTGACTGTCTAGATGACTGAATTTCACTGCTCAATTTCTTTAAACACCCACTTTAGTATTTATTTATTCTAAGCGTGAAGCAGCTACGATAATTAGACTGTCAGATTTGGTAAGTTAATGAGGAGTCACTGGAGTGGAAGGTTTTGCATTTGTGAGATTGCTGAAGGAGAGAAGCTCTGTGCCTTCGCTCTATCTCTTTTTTCTTTTTCTTTTTTTCCCCCTCCGCTGGGTGGGAAGGAGAGAGCTTGGCAGTGCGTAGATCCATTTGAATCCTTTTGATTAGTGGGTTGCATTCCCACCACTGTTCTACCAAATAATATTTTGCTGGTTGCTCCAAGAAAAAGAAAAAGAAAAAAGAAAAGAAACTGTAGATGAGATTTCTAGAGAAGGGTGCCTAGATTAAAGAAATCATTTTCCAAAAAAAAATCAGAAGGAACAGAGCTGTGAGAAATAGGATCGTGAATTAGTTTATATTGTGGCTAATGTCACAGGAGAGCATGTGGAAAGTAGCACAGTGAAGGAAAAGGACCATTTCACAGCTTTTTCTTTGACCTGATTTTCCCACAGGACAATCAGTGCTCACAGTTCCAGGAGTGAGACTGCAACCTGAAATCTGTGACCTGTTTGCTTCTTATCAAAAAGGCCATCTCTCAGGATGTTCAAGCAAGTTTTGGTAGAAAGCAGGGATGATTGACTAATTCTCAGGTAAGCGTGTAGTAGCCACTGTCAAAGCTGCTGCCGTCATCTTTAGCACACAAATTCCTTGTGTATTGAAGGTGGAAGAACAGAACTGATACCCAGGGCTGGATGACCACATCCCAGGCTGAGGACAATGTGGAAAATCTCACATTCAGAGAGAATATATCAGCAAGCCAATGGCTGCCAATGCACAGCGCTCAGTGGTATCATGGGAGGTTTGGGTTTGTTTCGTCATGCTCCCAAGTCTCAGACCAGTGCCCTTTCCTCTGATGCCTCCCCATTCAAAATATTGCTTCATTTCCCCATTGCGTAAACCCACCAAATTGCTTTGTTTGACTTTGTCCTTGTCAATTGAGTTCACATTTTATAGCTTACTTGTTTTGGTTTCACATGCCATGGAACCTGAGCAGAGCTAGGCAAAATTTCTTTAGCTCATAACATCCTTGGCTTAATTAATCAGTATTTTAATATGACACACCTCAAAATGATGCTTCAGAGTCAACATTTTTCATCTCCTTTTTGTTGCTGAAGACCAAAAGATCACTTAAAATCACTGTTATTGAAATAAATTACCAGAAAATACCCTTTTATTATATCCTGTCTCTTTGTTTACTTTGTCCATTTGTTAACAGCATGTGTCCAGTCAGTGTCACCGGCTGGGTCTGTGCTTGCAGGGCAGACCTGGAAACTGATCTTGAGGCCAAATTAGTTTGACTGTCTTATTGTGTGCCAAGCTAAGAGGCAACCTAGCTGTGATAGCAGGGCAAACCTCAGCTTCCCGTCTGTGCTTTCAAATGGATGTAGACGGCATGTACCTGCTATAGGATCAGCTCCCAGCACTCAGTGCCTGGTCTCACAGCCTCTCTCTACCCCATCTGTCCTCATCATGTAGACAACAGCAGGCAGACAGGACAGCCTCGAGTCCTTTCTAGAAGGGCCTGACATTGCCAGCCCTGTGGCCAGATTGGGTTTTGGAGGCAGCCTGAATACATTCCCTGCTCACCTGCTCAGCTAAGTGCAGACAGGGTGGCTGTTCCCTCTCTGTGATCAGAGAGGAACTAATCCTGCCAAAAAAGCTGGTTGTCAGTTCCACTCAGGCTTCTGGGACAACTCAGTTGAGGAGGGCACTCATGCTTCAGTGTTCAATGAACTTTGATTTGGCCAGTTTTAACTGATTTTAAGAGTACTTCACAAATACCTAATTTAAAAGAATGAAACCATGGAAATAGCAGGAGATACTCTTAAACACTTTCTTTTTCTTTTTAATATTAACCTGGCCTCAAAGTGATTGTGTCCCTTTGTTTAAGCTGCTCACAAAACATACTGAAGCTTAAATGTCAACTTAAGTTTTCTTCTACTCTTCATTACAGGAAAATATTCTATAAATGATGGTGTTCATATTATTAATTCTCTTTAAAAAAGGCATCTGGATTCAGACATGCAAGCAAGGTTATAAAGGAAACAGTATTTTTTTTTTGTCATTTTAATAGGCTACCAATGGAAAGCAGGGGGTTCTGTATGCTTTTTCAAATCTAATCAGAGGTAGATAGGCATCTAAAGCACAACAGCCTCACGCTGGCACATGAGAGAATGGAATTTCCTGGGAACATAATGAAACTGGCCAGCCTTCCTTCATTGGCCAACCTGAGTTTAGTTACAAAAATAGACAAGACCAAAAAACTAAACATACCAGGCTCAGTCATGAATCCGTGGGCCCTGAGTGACACAGCAAGGGAGAAAACATCACCACAGTCTCCTCCTTGTTCTCCTTCTGGTTTCAGGAAGGGAAGAGATAGTGCCAGGCGTCTATTCCAGGATGATATACACTCCATGCCAATACTCCATCCATTTTCTACCATATTTCACCTTCTTCCCTCTACCTCCTGAGGAGGAACGTATGGATCATTGGAATCTGCTTCTGTTCTCCTGCTGCCTCTCAAAATGTGGATAAATAATACAGTGCCTCTTATATGTATGTGCTGCTGTACTAGCTAAGTGTAGTTGAATCTACAGGAAGATTAGAGCTTGTTTTAAACCAACTGTTAACAAGCACAGTAACTGAAGTCACTAGCTCTGCAGAATATTTGGAATTAGGATTTATTTTTCCTTTTGATTCAGGATTGAGGCCATCCATTTTTATCCTAACAATTCCTTTCAACAGGGGCAGATTCTACCCTCAATTACAGCAAGGACTTTCGAAATAACTCTGGATATTGACAAAATGAAGCAAAATCTTTGGGAGTATAAAACAAGGGCAGAATTGGGGGCGGGGGGCGATATTTTTAAAAATCGTCTTTCAGTAGAAGAGAATGAAATTGTGCAGATGTCCTGCCTTTTGTTTTTCATAAAGCAATGTCAGAAAGATTGACTTGGCAACGAAGATGTAATAGCACAGTCTGGACACTGGACTTGCAGAATAAACTCAACCATGTGTCACTTAATAGAGAGATCCCTGGACCAGAAGATCGATGTACAAACAGGACAGATGGGGACTGACAATTGAAAGAATGTAGAGGCTGATCCAAGGCTTACAGAGACCTGTCATTCCTGGGGTTTGCCTACAATCTCCTTCAACAAAAGAGCTCCTGAGGGAAGGAGGGGATTAGTCAAAAGTTGAGTGAAGTCTCCAGGGAAGATGGTTTCTTGGATAAAGTTGTCAACAAAAGGAATTGTTTAAGACTATTTGTTATAATTTCCTAGAGGGAGCTTCTGCCATTACTAACAGGATTACCAGCATACTGGTTCCACACCAGCAGAGCATTAGACATGTGCATTGCAGACTGGTTGCTTAGAGCTGAATTCAGGGGTCTTCTTATACTGGGTCCCAAATGTGTGCAGGTGTTGATGAGCAGAGGGGAGATGGCAAAGAATTAAGATGCAGACAAACATGGGCCATTTTTAGTCCAGCTGTTGCAGACAGTCCTGGCTCATTAATGAGTTACCAGGGTGTTTTAATCTCCTTGATCTCAGCGCTGCTGACAGACTATGAGAAGGAAAGCTAATCTGAGGTGAGAGCTGATCAGGATACATGGGGAAATCAGGGAGCTCTTCCCACCTACAGTTACTGTGAAATTTCTCATTGAATTCTTCCTTGATTGGGAAAGCAAGTAACTTACTGTGTTCATGTACTAGTCTGCTTGGTTTCAGTTATCTGTAATACTTTTTCTGAGCTCTGGGACATCAGAAACCAGAAGCCTGGGTGTAACCTCACAGTAGATCTGTGAAGAAAAGAAAGACAAAGATAAATCATTAAGGAGCAGGCATGCAAACCTTGAATACTCCTTATTCATCTGAGTAGTGTCACTGGCATGACTGGGAGAACTTCTCTGACCAAGAATTATGCAGAGCATTGAGGCATTGGAACAAAACCAGTCATGGAGCTATGGGGAAACACCAGAGTGGGTGGCAGCCATAGAAAGAGCTGGAAGGTGAGATTTTAGTGTAAGGGAACTACATCTTCAGGCTCACCCCAGTCCATTGTTTGCTAACCAAACACTGCAGATCTGGGCAGGAAGCAGCACAACTGTTTATGTTCCCCTTTGCCCTTGCTATAGACATAATTGCAGGAATGTATAGCTTAGCTATGTAAAAGAGCGCCCAGACTATCTGCAGGCACTGTTCAGTTAAGAGGACAAGAGGTATTCCTTATGTTATGTGACAGTCCTTAAAAAAGGCAAGCTGTGTCCCAAAAGGCTTTCTACCTCTAGACTGCTTGGACCTAGATCTCCCAAACACCAGCCACTGTCAAACTGAGTGTAAATGCCTGACCTCCCTTTGCAATCCCGAACAGAAATTTGTCTCAATATTAGGACCTTCTGCCTTTCATTTATTCTGCAATGAATCTGGAATAATATTACAGTGACCTCACAGCAGTAAAAGCAAGATGAGAGTAAAGTATCCTATAGAGTTCTACTTAGGCATGTATCTCTGTGTCAGCTTCCCATGTGCAGGTTTATTTGTGCAGAGCAGGGCATTTGGAACCTTTTTAGAAGGAAAACAATAGTTCTTAAGCACGCTGGCGCTGGCTGTTAAATTGCAAAAGCTTCTAAGAACTGGTACAAATAAGAAGCTTTTCTAAAGTGGATGGCTGGCTGCATAGGTAGAAGATAGCTCTCCACTTCTGAGTAATGGTGCATTGTCATATGCATGTTCAGAGTATGATGCCCCAGTTAGGATAGGGGCGTTCTGCATTCTTTTTGCACTCTTAGAGATGGCTGCACTAAGAGCAGTGAAGAAGCAGGATCTCTAATGCCTGCCATGGGATGGTTATGGCTGGATGTCTGCTCCTAATTGCGAGCCACTAAATGCTCAAGACATGTTAAATGAAAGGATTTGTTATGCCTGGGCAGTGAGGGATCTAATGATGGGAACTGAATCACTTTCCTCATGGTGTCTATCCAGAACATCAGTCGTAAATTTCTTCTGCCCTGGAGCAGCAGAGAACATGGCTTTGCTCTTTTACATAGCTGCTAACCCATAATGGCCAAAGCTCTTATGCTAAATTGCCAAAGGGCCAAATGATACTTTCTAGCTCTGTATCTGGAGGGGCAGAAAGCCAGGAAGACCCTGGCAAAGGGATGTGCTGCAACCCAGCACACTTCTGTTCATTAACTTAACATTGGAGGCCTGATGCCTTAAATATGCCAGATCAGAGACAGAAATTGCCCCAGAGCTACTCGTCTCCCAAACTAAAGGGAATACTATTTATATCAGGAGTACTGATGTCAGTAGATTTTCCATCCCCTGGCCTGCACAATCTCAGGGGCAACAGCTGTCAGGGAAAATGGACATAGTGGTGTAATGAGTCAGGAAGAGCAGGTAACAAGAAACACATCTGAATTCATGTACCAAGTTAGTGCCACCCAAAAAAGTGGTCCTGCTTCTCCATTTCCCTTCCTGCTTCAAGCTTCACAGTCTCTCTTTTGCTCTCTGGCATTTTTCTAAGCCCTTGATGAGCTGATTTAACTCACTAAACAGGTGGAAAACTGTTAAGTCTTTTGCTGGGTTGGTTTTTCGTTGCTTTAGTAAGCTGAATCAGATTATGAAGGGGTCAGAGAAGTACCAGACTTCATGCATAGCTGAGTGTGGAGTGGGAAGCGAGAAGCAGTAAAAAGCAGTGAAGTTCAGACTCTCCTATCTCCAACCTGCTCACATCTAGTTTGTATGGGTGGTCATCCCCTGTCACATCTGGATGTTTGATGTTCTGTTTTGAGGTAATAACTGAAGAGGTTCTGGTGAAAAAGTGCTCAGTACTGCTATCGTGTATGTGGGCCCATCTCAAATCTAGGTGTTTGCTGCTGAAGACCTCACAAAAAATCCCAGACATTGGCAGAGAATTGCAGGACTGACCTTTCCTTTTTTCCAGAAAAGACTTTCTCTTGGCAGGAGTAGGTAAAGCAGGTGAGAGTTTATGAAGTGCATGTAAATGGAGATCATTGTGCTTGAGGGTCATCAAACTGTTTCTTCTCACCACCTAATAAAAAAATAAAAACAAGTCTGAGATTTTCGAGAAATCCCTTAACATCCTCTTTTATGTAAAGAGAGTTTAACAGCAGACTTAAATATTTGCTTTAAAAACATCTTGAAGTAAATGAAATAACTTCTTTCCCAGGCCAAGATTCTCTGTTTTACTTCAGCCCAGAGCAAGTTTGTTGGCCAAATTACATATCCCCAAGAAAAAATCCAAGCACTTTTAATAATTGTAAACCCCTGTCTGTAACGGCGCAAGCGGGCAACGCTCTTTAAAGGGGGAAAAAAGCGCCAGGAAAATCCCCCTCACAAGCCAGAACTGCATTTGGGGAGCCCAGATGAAAGCCCTGATGCGGGTCATGTGACAGGTGTCACTTCAGTAATGATATTGGGGCAGAGATAAAAGTCCTCGCCGGCTGGTCATGTGACACCGCTTCATTACCGGCACAGCAGGTGGTCGGAGAGTCTCAATGCCTTTATTTTTTTATTATTTTTTAATTTTTTTTTATTCTGTGATAATGAGAAAATGTTTAAACTTCCATCCGTGTGTTTAAACACTTCTTCATGCTGACAGCAGCAGGAGATCCCTTGATCAGCTGTCAGATGGGAAAGTGCAATTTTTCTGGAAAGTAAACAGCGTGTTTGCCAGTTGGAAATCATTTTCTGTTTGTTGGGACTGCTAGTCGTGGCGTGATGGAGCCATGTCACAGCATCTGACAACTCGGGAGTGGGGAATAGAAAACAGGCTGAGAAGTGGGTTTTAGACTCTGCCTCTGATAACAGGAGCTTGAGATTTTTGACACTTCGCTATTGTTATTGTGAGGAAAAAAAACACCACTTACGGATTGCTTATGAAACTTTTAAAGCAGTGGCTCAGTGTCAGTGTGGATATGTGGGACCTTCTAAAAGAAGCTCCTGCATTTTAATAGAAACTTGCCTAGGAGAAAAACAAAAGGGACACACAAAGGAACTGAATGGGTGTGGAGATACGTGGGGGTGAAGGTGGCCAGATCTCGTTCCTGGCTAGCAAGAAAAAACAACAAAAAAGTCTTCTTGTAATTATATTAGAAAACTTTTCGTGGCTCTGATGTCACACAAGCTTGGGGAACCCACTGGGAGTTTCAGGTGAGACAAGGAAGGCAAATGTGGTCACAGGGTCATGTGAGAGAGCTCAACCCCGTCCTGGGTCACCCAGGGCCTGGCTGAAATCAAAGCTGTTACGCTTTCCTTCGGAAGTACCCTAGAACCCAACTAAGTTCACTTTAAATGCTAACCACATTTTTTTGTTTTCCTATTAGGCAAATACGTTCTCAAAGTCAATTCCCATAAAGAACAAGAGATACAGATGTAACGCACATAATTTTAATTAAAATTAAGGTTTGGATGTGCTTATGCAGAGGCATACACAGCATTTTTCCTATGCAGACACAGACAACATCTTATATGCAGAATCAACAAATCAACCTGATTTCAACACTGGGAAAGTTAATTACTCAGAGCACAGCTTGGATCGCGTATTAGATATTTGCAGCAATTATGTTACACGGACTCCTTGGTAGTCTCCCAACAAATGCTTTCCTCTGCGGGCTGCACTGCAGCCTTCTCCCTCTTCCTAAACATCCCCGTTCAAAGTTTCCTGCCTGTCATACTTCATGAAGTATTGGCCCATTAAGACAGAAGTTTTGATGCCTGGTTGGTATCTCACTTGCACCAGCAAAGCCCCAGAGCTGTTGAGGCCGGGCTGCCGGGAGGACGGTGGAGCTGGGGAGGCGGCTGCCTCCCTCCCACCCCACACGGCTGCAATTAGGGGCAGGACCGGACCATCAGCAAAAATGATCCCAAGCGAAAAGATCAGATCAGAATCTGGCCCTTTGTTAGCAGTCATTAAAAAACATTGCACTTTTAATAGGAGCTTATTCAATTAGCAGACTAACAGGCTCCATCAGATAAGCTGGGGATTTCCCTGGGAATCTGAGTCACATACTGCCTAAGCGGCTCTGCACCCTATGTTTAACCCTCTCCGCACAGAACCGGAATGAAGAGGCCAGATCCCAGGAAAAAGTTTCTTTTTGGATTCTTAAGGAAGAAGGAAAAGCCCTCCACTGTGCCTTGAAGTCCCTGGAGGTGCCAGAGTTGAGTGTGAGTCGCGCACGCTGGAAGGACCCAGGAGGATCATGGCACCAAACTGTAGCTGCTGGAGATTCGCCTGATCTCTGATAAACACGCTGACATTTGGCAGCCTGACAGCTTCACAGTCCCATAAGAGGCTTCCTAATTAGAGCCTGGGTGAGAAATAATCCACAAGTTTGTCCCTAGCTTCCTTGCTGTACTTTTTTTCCCCCCTCCCTTTTTGTGCCTTTTCTCCCTTTTCAGTGTTTTCTCTCACACGTTCTCAACACATCCCCTCCCCGCCAGCGGAAGCTGTTTGAAACACCAAGCAGGAGGAAGGGTCATTTTTGCCTGTCCTCTCAGCTCAGAACAGCTCCCAGCAAAAGCACCCCTCTCGCATTCCGGCATTGCCCTTGAAGGAGACGCAGAGATAAGGCAGGGGAAAGGACAGTACATGGTGAAGTTTATAATGAGGCAAAGTACAACCGGTCTGGAAGAAAACCAATCCAGTCCCATTCATTCCTAGTCAAACAAGTAGGTCAAACCTAGTGCTCCCAGCAGCGCAAGAATGGGGACTCTGGGTCTGGATCCAGCCCTGAATTTTGCTTTCCTCTACAGCAAGCTGGCCCCGGACAGCACATCATGACATTCTGAGGAGCCAGGGTCTGAATTTAGCATTGCCTTCAAGACGTACTGTACTGTGATGCTGCCGTGTCATAGCAAGATATTCATCCAGCTGGTCATAAAATGAAATATAATTTTTAGAGATACGTACTGTTACAGAGCCAGATCTTTTAAAGCTAAATCATATTCCACCCATTTACACCATCACATGCATATTCTCTGAATAGTTCCAGAAAAACTCTTCAAATGCAATAACCTCTGAATTTGAGATTGTATCAACAAGCAACATCGTCTAAGACAAGGATAACTCTTTTACTGTATTTATTTCCTAGAGGGTTATTTGCTGATAGTGGGATTGATTGTTCTCTATTTAATATCCCAAAGTCTTTTCCAGGGTAATGAGACCAGTAGCAAAACTCTTCAAAGGCAATAGCCATTGTATACTCTGCAACAGCTTGGATACAGATACAAACATCAGAATCCATTTTATGTTAGAGGATTGTTCCCCTTTACCATCCTCCTCAGTGAATACCATATTCTCTGGATAGCCACCAGCAAAAGGCAGAAACTTGGGATTCTCTAGTCTTGGCCATACATTACATCGGACAGCTCTGTATGTTACCACCATTCAGCAGGATCCCAGATGATGACATGGGACCAATACCTACAGATATCTGACCATTAGCTCTCTCCAAAGTAAAGAGATTTCATTCAAAATATGCAGTTGAAGCTATTTCCAGGGCAAACATATTTATTGCTGAGGTATACTAGAGAGGTATACTCCATCTAACGCCTCTAGGGTTTGATAAGAGTCTTATCCAGAGGACTGCAGGTCCTTGAGGAGTGAACTTTTTTGAAGTTTCACTTTGGGGGATTAACTATGATTGCTGCTGCCCAAGTGTTTCATGTGCTACAGATGTCTATGTATTGTGCAGCTGTGAGAAAAAAACTGTGGACCTACACCTTTGTCCTGGGGAGAACGACCCTGCATTAGGACTGGGAAGGCCTGTAACATCATCCTCATCTGTAATGCCTGTACTGCTAAGATACTAAGGCTGAGAAAATTGTTTATTGAACTGATATTTCCAACAAACAGATGTCTATGAAGTAAGCAGATCTGCTCCCTGAGGTTCTAATATTAACAAATTCCCTGAATAGATTGTAGCTGTGTGTTTTCTACCATCCCTCTCTATAAACTGGAGTATGGATTAGTACATGCTATTTATAGAGTCCAGCCCACCCATTTGCCTTAAGCACCCCTGAAGCTGGGGGAGATGTAGCTGCATTCGTAGCCAGACACCACCTCCAGGGTCCACGTAGCATCATATCAAAATTATGCCTCTCAGCATAGTAGAAACCTTGGAAAAAATTAGATGTTGTTCTGGACCTAAAATATCTGGCTCCATCCCTGCCCTGATTTTTTTGCATGATAAATGAGCATAGACATGAAGAAGGAGGAGAGCATAGACGTGGGGAAAGCTCTCCTGGAGGACTGACTGGGGAGGAGATGAGGCAGAGCTAGCTCTGGTGACGCACTCCTCAGGCATCTGCGTTCCCTGTCACTGCAAAGTAGGCACAAAGGTCAGAAGAGCAGCATTTTATACACATGTGCATGTTTGATATGAACCGTTATAAAATTCAGGTTAATCAGACGCCATGAACAGGTGCAACACCACAGGAGAAAAGAAAAACACTGATTCTTTTCAATTAAACTCCATTTTTTCAGGGTTTAGAATTTCAGTCATTTAAGTCCATTTCAGACTAAGTCTTAGAAATAGAAGTGGCAGCCTGGAGGAATTAATTTTTTCATTATTTTATTTTAAGGGGTTAACTCAAGTTGATAGATTTAGAGCATTTTTTAAGTTTGTTGGTTTCAGATGTTTAAAAAGAAATTTAAAATAAACAAACAAAATCCAGTTGAAAATTTGGCAAGGGCTGAATCCTTTGGGCAAAATTTTCCCAGGAGAAGCATAGATGTCTGATAAGCAACAGAGGAGATGCTGTATTTCACAGCTGCAATGCAGATCTGTGGCGTCTCCAGAGACTCCCACACACTAAACAGGGATTTCTTTAGTTTAAATGCCAGATCTGCTTTGGTCCCAGTGAAACTCCAGAGGGGCATTATCTAGGAAAACGGGGCACGTTTAATCCACTTTATCATTAATGCAAAGAATAGGCTCGGTATTTGTGAAAATCAAAACCATACGTTATGAAAGGTCCTTCGTATCTTGGGGAGATTAAACTCTGCTCATCAGCCTCCCCTAGGCGGTTGGGCCATAGTTTGTTTGTAACATCTCTATTTATGACATACAGGTCTTTCTGGGTCTGTGATGAAGCAAGCATGAGTTAGACCGCTGGCCTGACTGGGCACTTCCCTGAAGGATATGCTGGAAAGTTTAGTTTGGTGACTAAGGCTGGAAGTGCCAAAGGTGCCAAAGGAAAAAACAGCTCTGAGCAACACAGTCTGACTTTGGCTTTGACCTTCTCATCAGGAATGGTTGTTGCATTTTCTCTGCAGAACCTTCCCTGCTAGTGAAATGTCAAGCCGTTTGATATTTTGACTGGATTTAAAATAAAAAGGATTAAAAGATTCTACGCCACTGAACATGGCTCTTGAGTTTATCACCATGTGACAGTACTGCCAAGGCCAACTGTCCTCATGATGAAGTCTGGGAACAATTCTTGTGAGCTAAACACGATGCTGTTGCACAGGTCTCCTCCTAGGTAAGTAGTCCCTGTGCCGATGCTGGTGAGCTGTGGGCTAAGCTGCATGAACCCGTATCCAAGTTGGTGAAAAGCTGCGAGGCAAACCACACCATGCTTTGCTGGGTGGGTGCTGAAAGCTTCTCACCTGATTATATGTCTGTTGTATACAAAACCCTCTCAGAAGCCATTCTGCTGCACACTGACCTGAAAGAAGACTGTCTGCAAGGGACCTGGGAGTAGGGATGCTAATCATCCCACTGTGGATCCTGTGCAGAAAGAGCCAGGAGAAGACAAGCTTGGAGATAGCTATGAGGCCCCAAGCTCAGGACCTTGTTTGAGGCTCCTGCTAAATGAGGCTGCCTTGGGAACTGAGTGAGGAGGCAACCGGAGAATCATAAACTCTTTGAAGGTAACAGAGAAACCTGGGAAAGCAGCTGCCCAACCAGCACAGAAGGGACTGTTATCATCTGGGCATGAGGAATGAAAGCAGACAGGTTGCTAGCTGTCCCTATGTTTTCAGGGAGCTGCCTGCATGCACCAGGCTGCACCACAGCTGCTGCCGGGGCAGATTCTGCTCCACTTAGTACAAGTAAGGAAAAAATGGTCAGGCCTGGAAGGAAGCATGCTGTGAGCAGTGAGGGCCAGCCACTCCATGCCAGACAGCGCCTGAGGCAACTGTGGAGGAGATGTCCCTGAAGGGGCTGCCCTGGGACACTGGCCCCTGAACACGACCTCCTCTTGTTCTGCCCCTTCCTAGCAGGCAGGCAGGCAGAGAAGCTCGTCCCCAGTTGCGGGGGTCTCTGGGCGATGCCCATTTCAGCGAGGAGCACAGCGCTTACGCGAGCCGCACCGCCTTCAGAATGAACAGCTGTATCATCCCCTTAAGTTGTACTGGGGGTCTCTGTTTCCTTTAGGCAGATCCTCCAGCTGGCACTGAGGAGGAAAGGCAAGCCTTGGGCAGATGTTTGAACCCCCCAGCATAATTGCCACATTTACAAAGCATCCAAAGCGCTTTCAAGGGTCTGAAGATATCTTCCATTGCTAGTATGATTACAGCTCTAATGAGATTTGAAGCAAGCCATTTCTTCTAAACAATGGTGCTATCTCATTCTAACCCATTTAGACGATAATCTGCTCTTCCAGATATTAATATTTTCGTATTAATGTAGATCCTTTTATCCCTGTAGCTTAGGACTGGGTTCTGATTTATTAATAGCTGGCTCCCTCTGGACTAGGGGAGCAGGATGCTGCGTTGTGATGAGCTTAATAACTTACTGCTCCCCATTAGTAAATCACAGACTAGCACTTCAAATTTGCAGAGAGAATTGGGTTGACTTTCCCTCATCCCTTGAAGCATCTTAGTCCTGTTGTGCAAAACTACCTGCTAACAATCTTTCTTAAACAAGCCAGGTGCTCTAATAGGGGTTCAGCCCCCTCAACTGAACTTTTAACAGCATTTCAGGGAGCAAGGGCAAGAACAGAGTTAACAGATTTCACTGACTTTTCCCATCAAATGGTGCCAGGGCACTTTTCTGGAGGCACCAGCAATCTAACATCCAGCAGAATTAATGTATTTATTATTTTAGAAGAGCTCATGTTTCTTTAATGTCTCCTGGTTTGAAGGAAGGGTTGAAAGTAAGGGCAGCCTATTTGCATTGTGAATAAAGTTATCTGCCTCCTCCGCCCCCCGGAATATGCAGAAATAAATGCCTTCTAATGAACCCTGGGGGGCTGAAGCTTTGATATGGATCTTGCCGGTGGTATAATGGTCGGGAGAAGTTCTCGCCAGACTGAAACCCAGCATGGCGTGGGGGGGTAGGCAGTCTTCCTCAGAGTGTGAGAGAAGGGAAATTGGATTATCTTGCTAGCAGTTGGTGTTTTTCTGTCTGCAAGAACTTACAGATGAGAGGCCCCAGTTGGGAAGTTAAATTCAGCCCTCTGCAAACAGTAATGTCTTTTTTTCCTCATCTAAATGAAAGAGATGATCCTGTTCAAGTTCTGGAAACATTATTCTCTTGCTCTGGCTTGGTGCAGGGCAGGTGGGTAGAGAAGCAAAACTGCAGGATTTGAATTTTTAGTTTGGTGGCTGCTGAAAGTGTTGAGTATGTGTGGCCATGTGTTTGTAAACACAGATTACTCTTTGAATGTGACATCTGGCTTTCAAGGAGCTCCCACAGCAGGCAGAATCACAGCAGTACACACTTCAGTTCCCTCAGACAAATCTATTGTAGGACACTGTTTTGCAGTTTACAGCACACCGAATAAGCTCAAAAAACAACAAATGCAGCTGAAGCCCCTTAATAGAGAAAATCTGGTTAAATGGGTTGCTTTCTGGGAACAAGTTGTTGAATAAAAAGAACACCCTGGCAATGGGAAAGTTTACTGCACTGCCAAGAGATTCCATAAAGAGACCATTTTATAGTGTTAACCCATTCCCTGTAGAAGCCAGAGGACACCGCAGAGGATCACATGCTGCCTGGGAAGCAGCAGCACAGAGAGATGAAATACAGCAGCCATTGACAGGAAGGGCGTGCAACATCCAGGGCGGCTGCGCTCGATCCCTGAGCAGCGGTTGGCACAGAACGGTGTCGTGAGGATTCCACTAATGACGCCAGACCAAGCAGCTCTACCCTGGGGTGCAAACACAACGCTGTCCTAACAGAGAGGGCAATATCAGGAGCATTGAGCAAGCTCCCTGGCACCCAGGATGTGCCAAGGAAGGAGTGAAGGGAATCACTAGATTTTTCTCCTCTCCCAGAGGAGAAGGATAAGAGAAGAATTGATTCTGCAAGAGAGCTGGGATAGACAGAAGGAACCAAGTGCTGCTGTTGTTTTTCAGGATCTGGATGCCATATCAGTAAGTTTCACAAGGTTGCAGCATCCTTATGCATCAACTACAGAGTTCCAGTGGCAGTATTTTGGGATGATTTGCCCTGATTACTTGAGAATTTCTGCGGCTTTTTTGAGGGAGGCATTTGTCCCCCTCCTCCCTTCTGTGCAAACTGCAGGCCAGCCCTGACACCAAGGAAAGCACTGGTATCAGGCTGTGGTTGCCTTTTTGAAAACAGTGCTGCTTACGTCAGTTTAAGCAATCCTGCTCCCTTTCCCCTCCCCATTGCTTCCTCGCCCATACCCCGCACATCAGCTATACCAGCATGCCGTCTGTGTAGCACATGGTGAATGAGACCAGAGAACTGATCCAGATAAAAAACAACCCGAGGAAAAAAAATGTTTATTTTTCAGCTGGATTGGCTCCTGCCCTGGGTCACTGCACAGCAGGGCAACTCAGGGATGAGATCAAGTGCTGAGGACAGTAAGCTGTCAGTCAGTAAAGGTCCTTGCCACCACCACCCCTTTCTACCAACCTTTACATGTTGGTTTAGACTTCATTTTCTGTAGGGCCTTTACTTTACTTTAGATTTCTCCGCAGAGATGTGATCCAACCTACAACAAGAGCTTAAGACCCTTCCAACTTCACAGAATAGCCTTGGAGTGTCAGGCTATGTTTCCAAGTGCAGCTCACTGCAAGGATCCTCAGGATCTCCTGCAAATAGACTTGTCTGTGCATGTGGCACCATCCAGCACCACCAAGTGAGAGCAAATCCGGTCGCAGGAACAACAGAGCTGTGTTATTAGCATGCCGCACACTGCATACTTAGCTCTTTCCTTCTCAGCATGTTTTCTGGTCACAAGGATTGTAGCCACTCTGCTCCTGGCTCAGGGATTAGTGACTTTTGGGCAGGCAGAGCCCAATGCTCCACCGCAGGCTGAAAACACACCCAGCAAACCTCACGAGGCAGGCAGCAGGGTCTCTTTGGGCTGCACGAGGCTTGTCTGATGTATTGCAAGTGAGCTAGTTTTAGGACCAACCACTTCAGTACCAAAAGGTGTCATGGAATTTTAATGACCACAGATGGCCACCACTTCTGTTTTATGTCTAATCTGAGCCCCCCCTAGCCCCCAAAGCCCCACTACAACATCACCGTGCTCCCCTCCCGACAGGCTGGGGAGAGGGCGGACTCAGGTGAGTGAGTGCTGCCAGTTCTACACCTCTGCTACCTGCCGCTCAGCCTGGATTTTCCTTACCTAATACAGAATGTGTTAACTATATGTAAATATGATGGAGTCGGGCAACAGAAAACTGTAGGTGAATGTCGAGTAAAATACTTTTGATCCACCTCCTCTAAAACATTCCAAATCCATGTCCTCGGGGTCTTCGAGACACGTATTAGCTGGAACACCTTGTTTTTGTACTGGATGATTAGATTCCCACATTTTTCCACAGGCAAAGGAAGCATGCCCAGATACAGTTCATAGCAACAGTGCAAATTCATTGTACGTAGTGGCCAGATGTTGGCAAGAAGAGACTGAAGAAAAGCGCATGCTATTTTCTCATTTAAGTATTTAGGAAAATGGATCCTCTTATCCAGCTGTGAGCCTTTCCAGAATACATCCCGGAGTACAGCTGATGGATGTGCCTCCCACAGCCCATAGGGTTTGATGCCGTTCCAGGCATGCTTCATGGGGAGTATTCCATTCAAAATAATTATCAACTTGAATAGAGTAAGTACCAATCTATGCAAAAGCCACTTTGGCTGCTGCCTGGGAATAGATTACAAAGCACATTTGGCTATTGTGTGCATGCTTGTAAATTTTAAAGTGCTGGGTGAGATCTCTGAGTCTGGAGAGCATCAGAGGATCCTGAGAGCAGTAATGAATTGTGGAACCCAAATCTTTCTGCTTCTTCCTCCCAAAGGAGTTCCACACTGTATTTGCTAAAAGTCACCACAGCTTCAGTAACTCCTAATAAATCTTACACTAGCTTCAGATTTGGGGAACCCACACAGGAAAAACCTGCTCCCAAACTCTCATCTCCCATCTTGGTTACATTAATTTCTCCTTGCAGTCTTTCCCTGACATCCATAATGCTCCACCTCCAGCCCAGACAGATCAGAGTAGTGCAGATCTGACTCACGCAGAATTGCCACCACATTGCTCTCTCTCAATTCCTCCACTGGGGCACCCTTTCCATCACACCATGGAACAGGGCATTCACGCTCCTCTCTGATCCTGTTCTTTTTTTATTCACCCACCAGATCTTCTGTTACGCTGCCTATAATAGCATTTGGCTACACACTTTGCTCCTCCAGCGCTAGCTGCTTATTTTCCTCACTGGTCTGCATTTCCAGCAACTGCCTTCTTGTTTCCGTCTGCAATGCCTCCCCTCAGCAGTGGCCTGCTTCTGAAGGTCTGCACAATACCACCTCATTTAGACCCCTCCTGGATACTAGGATACTAGTATCCTTTGCAGTGGCCATAATAATCTGCCTAAATCAGTCCCAGGCTTCTATACTTCACTTCTCCATGTGCTTTCCTTAAGAGAACGAGGACATTGGCTTCTGAGGTACGTCTCAGTGTTAAAGACCCTGAAGGCAGATGAGACAACCTTATGTGTAACATAAGCGCACAACAGACTCACTGAAGAGAGAGTAGATTAGAAAAGTCCCCACTGTGCCCCGAACATGCAGCCAGTTGAGGTGCAAGTATAGATTCCCCACATCTGATTTAGGTGTGCAGTCTGGGCCACAAAGTTTTGAGACTTAGGCTGCGGTTTGATCATAAAATAAATCTGACTTTGTGGTTCCCAGTATTAGATCAAAAATGCCGCAGCCATATGACATGAAGCATGGATCCAGCATAACCTCACTCCACCAAGTTAAACGCATTTAGAAAATTTAGACAAGTCAGTTTTACATGGCAAGGTACCCCAGGTAGAGTCTGCCTATGCCACCCTACTTTCCTGCCAAATCAGTTATAAACTGTCCACCATATCCAGCCCAAAGCTGACATAACAGCATGAAGTTGCATAAACTCTGTGTTGTGTGCTCGGGCTAGTTTGACAGAAACGCAGTTGTGTGTACAGGACTGATCCGGGTTAAATGGGGACCGCCAGGTGATCTGTCAGTGGCCACATCCACAGCGCTGGTGAAACTTGGGCCTTCAGAGTATTGTGGGTCTCTTTCTTCCAGGACAAGGAAAGATCTTCTGTGTTTGCAGCTGCGTGGTTTATCCTACTGCAAAAACTGAAGCAAAGGAGTTTGTGTGGGCTGTAGGCAACTCTGAGACTCCAATAAGGATATTGGAGAGGGCAGCTGTTAACACTGCCAAACCTCTCTCTGAGATGAAAACTCTTTGCAGGCAAAGACAGGCTGCTCTAAAGCACATCACATATTGTGAGTGAAACTGTACTGCCTGCAATAGAAGCATATTGGTAACCAGTCACAAACACAGCCAAGGGTGAGAGTAAAAAAGCCCTGCACCAGGAAACAAGCAAAGGCAGCAGGAGGGGATGCATTCTAAGTATGGGAAGACGGGTGGGATGGGGTGCCCAGGGGCCAGGGGCATTGGGGCAGCCAGAGGAAACGGCAGCCAGGGGGATCAGGCACTCAGGTGGGATGGGATGCCTGGGGGTATGGGGCTCCAGGGTGCGATGGAGCACCCAGGAGGAATGGGGTGCCCAGGAGGGATGTGGTGCCCCTTCTCCATCCCCCGCAGCCTGTGAGAGGGCTGCAGAGCTGCAGAGAGGCTGCAGAGTAAGGAAGGGGTTAATTGGATTCGGGTACCCCCCTCTCTGCTGAACTCATTGATTCATTTTCTCTGTTCCTATTTCTTTCTCTCACTTTCTTCTTCTCTCTCTTGCAGACTGATTAAAAACTCTTTGAGTTTGAAGGTTTTTGTGTCAAAACAGCTCAGCTGCCAGCTGGGTGCCAAGCAGTGAATATTCATGGTATTTAAATGTGACAGTGCGGTGGGGGCTAAAGGACGGGCTAGTTAGCTCTTTTTAGATGGAGATTAGCTGCCTCTTTGCTCCTAATCACCACTGTTGTTGAAATATTACAGCTTCTGTTACAACTATTAATGTCCTAAATGAAGAACAGGCTCCTCTGAATAACATCAAACACGAAATGGTCACTTCCAATTTCAGCCTGTTTCTCTCCTCTTTGCTAATGCGTGTTTTCATTTTTAGCTGGAGACTTGCCTTGGTACCACACAGTTCAGCTTCAAGCCCTGCAGGAATAGAGGACCTAGGCTGGCTCGAGGGAGCCGAAGGAGCATTTGCCTCTGGGTCACTGCTTCAAGAGAGGTCAGTAGCTGGACAGAGGTTGTTATTTACCTCAAGAGGATGGTGGCTGCTTGGAGTCAGGAGTGGGTACCCAGCTGCAAGTCGATCCTTCATGGGCGAGCTTTCAGAATCTGCTACTGTAGGTGAAGCCCTTATTACCAGCACAGGATGGAGACAAGTAAGTTATTTTCTTGCGCCTAGCAAAGGTTCAGGCAAGTGTGAGCTGAGGCCCACCACCAGAGTGATGTGCAGGAAGGCACAGTGCTCCATTGCTCTCTGGGCTGGTATTTGACAGGGACAAAATGAAAACCGCAGCCCTGGGTTCCACCAGGAACATTATAAATGGTGAGGTAAGCTGACAGGCTCCTATTTGAGCGTTACTCAGATAAAACTCCCACTGAAGTCAGAGCCTGGATAAAATCTGTGACAGGGTGGTGTGAGTTGGTCCTTTCACGGCAATATCTGGAGGGAAGCCTGACGGAAAATACTTTGCAGAAAAAACTGCCCAGATGTCCAATGCGTGTTTGGCCATTTGGAACCTCTCCGCACTAATCCACAAGAACTGCCCGCCGTTATCCGACAGCATGCCTGGCAGTGTGATGAAGAGGAGGGAAAACCCATGTGTGGTCCTTAGGCTCTGGCAAGAAATAGCAGAGCAGAACACCAGGCTATTGATTTCATGTTTGCTTTAAAAACAACCTAAGTGCATTCCTGGAGCAAGGCTGGTCTGGAAGCCTAAATAAAATAATATTCTTCAGCCTTGAAAACTGACACTAGACTTCAATGACTGCTTTAAAGTCCTGTCCCCCAGACTAAGACCTGCACATTTCCTAAGCTCTTGTCTACACACAAAAATGGTGCTACTTTAACGAGACCAGTGTAGCTAAAGCAACATATCTCTCCCCTCTTCCATCCCTTTCTCCTTCCTTGTGTGAAAACTTTTTAAAAGGACCCTTATTTTGACAAAACCTTCCTTATTGGAGGAAAATATGTTTTTACCAATACAAGGCTTATTAGTATCAGCACATCTAAGTAGGACTAGTGACAGCATTACTGTTTTGGTAGCAAAAAATCACATCCATAAACAGCATATTTAGACTGTCTCAGAAGGGATGCACAGAGCAAACCTATGGAAAAAAGGCAAGCAGGGAGGTCTGATGCATCTTCCTGCTGGCAGGACTTATGTGCTGCACTCGGCAGAACACGAATGATCCCATCTGAGATAGTCAGGGACTTCTCCAACTCTCACCAGGCAGCACAGTATCTGGTTAAAATGTGCGCACATTACTTATAATGTACAGGCAACAGCACAGAATTCAGACCTTCCACAGCCTAAGAAAGAAGGTCAATAGAAACTACATGTTAGCTAAGTTTACTAGAAAACAAACAAAACCACCCCTAACAGCCAAACAGAAGCCACAATGCATTCACAGATAAAAATAACAGATTTGAGCACTGGTCTGTTAGAAATGGTAGTTTCCACAGATGGTATCAGAAATATGTGGGCCTGGCCCTTTAAAATTCTTGTCTCTCAAGAAGAATTGCATTGGCTAACACTGGGCTCCTGAAGAAAAAGGGAAAAAAAAATTATATAGGATATACATATATTGCCTTCTGGCAGAACATCAGAACTATAGATTTCGACAGATTGCATTTGATATTCAAGATGCTTGTGGGCAATGCAGTTGTACAGGAAAACCGATATGATTTCTTATTGGTACCTTTGTAAAGGCATCCTGGTGGTGGTAGTAGTAGTAGTAGTAGTAATAAATAATAATAATAATAATAATAATATTACAAAAAACAACTCCTAACTTCTGGCTTGATACTCTCAGGATTTTCCTGCATCAACTCTATTACCACTCAGGCTGAACAAATTCCCAAGGTTCTAAATGCTGTATTTAAAGCATCACCAATTCTAATATTCTCAGTAATAATATCAAAGCCTTCAGGTGTCTTATCCATTGAAGTTAGGATGACCTGAATTGCATTAGATTTTCCCTTGAACAGTGGTTGTTTCATTCTTTCTAAGTAAATCAGATGGTACTTAGTACATACTTCTGGAGGAAGAAAAAACAAAAGACAGATGGATGTGGCTCCCAGCAGGCAGCAGTTTGAAAACATGGCACCAAATACATCAATAGTCCCAGTCTGTTCTTTGACATATTGGAGTGCTTCTTGCCTTCCTCAGATAATTTTCTTCAAAAGTGTTCAGCCCCACAAATTCCGAGCTCCAAAGTTGTATGAAATAGGAATATCCCCAATGCAGCCATAACTGAAGCTGCAAAGTGGCATAGCTGTACAGCCAGAAATGCAAGAATCCCCCTAATGCACTAATGCTGGTGAAAATCAGCGTGCAGGCACTGTTCGCTAGCAAAAATGAAGGTAGCAGCAACCTGGCAAAGTTCTACTGGAATAGCCTCTCCTTGCTGCAGGGTTGGGAGCCCCATGATAAGGGGCTGGGCCACATCAGAGAGCTGCAGGTGTCCAGAGCTCTCTGTCCCCAAAAGGAGCAGGTATGCTGAGGGTTGGTTAGCTAAACAGCAGCAGGACAGGAAAATGGGGGAGCAGCTCTCCAGGCCCAAAGCCGACTTGTCAAACGGGCACACATTTCAAGGGAAGACAGCGCGTCACATTCCAGTTCCCGCTTGTTAGTCAGGAACCAGAAACAAAATGATAACCTGCACTGGCAGAGCATGGGCTACAGAATTCCTAACACCTTTCCTTTCTGACACCAGTGATCACAGAGAAAAAACCATCCAACTCTTTGATCAACTGTCCTGCCTGCCAATAGCCCCACAGAAAGAAAGGACATAGAGCAGTAAGCACTACTTCTCTTGGTCATAAGTGTCTGAAGGCATCCTCTTTCCTTCATAACTCCGTTGTTCTTTTAATCAAGGGTTACTTACACTGTTAAGGAATTGTGATTTCTCAGCTACTGATTGTGAGCAGAATGAACTGAACGGTCATGTCCATCTCCTGCTTTCAGTGCTGCCATATAATCTCATCTCTCCCCACTTTCTAGTTCACCCAAACCTCACCAGTAAAGTTGCCTTCCTCTGCTCCTTTTCAAGTGTCACATCTTCCCTCTCTCCCCTCCATCTGTCCTTCCTCTTCCAAGACTTTAATAGCTGACCCCATGCCGGTTCAGTGCTTCAGTGCCTTCCCCTTCGTGCTCCCTAGCTCCCTTTGTCTCCTTTCAGTTCTTCTGTCTTTATCATGCTGATCTCCCCTCCTCAGCACAGTTGTCCACTTTCAAGCCACAAAGCCTTCCCCAGCTCCTCCAGGGGCACTACTTTTTAAAGCAATCCCTTCTCATCACCACTGTCTCTCCATTATCACATGCCTCTTGTGTGTTTGATTCGCCTGCCTGAATTGATAGGTGCAGACGTTTGCAGACCAACAGCCAAATGTGATTTACGAAATGACTGATAATGAGGATTTTTGTGCATGGATGTACGCTACAACAGACCTTCACAATTAGGAAGTTGTGTCAGGTCCCCACTGTCACCTGGTGGTCCAGGTAACCCAGCTAACAAAGCCTTTCATGTCCTGTTTCACTAGGAGGTAGATATCTTTTCTTTCTGCTCTGAAGCCTGCTTCAGACCGGGTAACTGCCCTGCACACTTCAAGCCCACCAGGGTGTTGGCTGAAGCAAAATCCAGCTCAGCCAGGAGAACTCACGCAGAGGTCCCTGAGCTCACGAGGAGCATGATGTTCCTGCACTGGCCGAGCTGCAAATGGGCTCTGACGAATACCTCAAGATTTATCTCATTAAGTTCTATTTGATTTAGATCTTGCTCTCTCTGAAACCATCTCCTTTCTTTTCCAGCTTTCAGAAGTAAAAACCATGTGGGTGACTTTGTTAACAACCGCTGGGATACTTTCACATCTGACTGAGACAAGTTAAAGTAAGGACTGAGAGCACCTGATACAGGAAAGTTTTCCATGAGAAAAGCTGGAGATAACCAATCTCCTCCTAAAAATGAGAGCAGGCTGAGAATGGGTGGTAAAAATACAAGCACCTCTCCCCTTTCCCTACAGCTCAAAGCATCCAGTTGCCTACATCCCTGCTAATCCTGGCACTATGCCTTCTCCATGTGCATCTCCAACGTCCCTGCTTCCAAGGATATTACTCCAAAGTGACCTACTTTCCATGAACTCATTTTTAGAATTTGTTACATGAGAAATCAGTAGATAGAGGCTACACAAATGAATGTTTCCAATCATTCGCCTCCACCATGTTTTAATTTTCTTGCCTTAATCACTTTGTGCATATCTCCTGTTGGCTGCCTGGCACACACCCTGGCACACCACAGCCTGGGCAAGGCCGAGGTGGATGCTTCCTCAGTTACAGCTTATCTGAGAACCGAGAAAGGACTTTTTAAGATTAAAGTACATAAAATCTGCACTTCTGTCTTGTCCATTCACCAGGACAAACAAGGGTACACTTTACCCCCAAAAGCCCATCAGGTAGCCTGTGGCAGGAGGCACAACAGTGACAGAAGTGACAGACCTCCCTGGCCACCAGCTGCCCATTTGCTGTCTCTGCCAGTGTCTGCTCTTCCCTGTGCATGAACACTCAAGCCTGGCCCTTCCCATCAAGCCAGTGTCCAGCTGGAGAGTGATTCTCCATCTTAATTTTCCTCTTGCTCTTTCTTTCTGTTGATCAGATCTCTGTTTGGCTACTTTCTGAACCTATTATTTCCACTTTTTAGCATAGACCATTATATGTCATAATGGTTTTGTTTATTAAAATTATCTGCATTTGGATGGGGGGGGTTGAACTTCTCGAGGCACTGCCTTGCTGCTGATCTGTCATGCAGCATCAAGCACAAGCACGAAACTGAATACAGGGTCTAGGTTCTTTTCACAAAAGCAAAGGCCGGCTTGCCTCCAGGAAAGCAATGTCTCTGTGTGCCCCCTCTGCCAGCCAGACCCACAGTTGGGCTCTGCAAGGAGCTCTGAGTGAAGCAGCCCTTCTAGTGGAGGAAGCGCTTCATAATGGCACAGTCCCCTAAAGCAGACCCAGCTTCAGGATCTAAACCCTGGACAGGATTAATTACCCAGCAAGCGGCTTGTTAGAAGCTATGTTGGCACGCAGATAAGGGGAACTGTAATGGAATCAGCCAATTAACCAGCCGATGGTGCTGAACTAAATGTGACCCCATCGTTAATTGTGGTTGTTTCTCAGCAGTTTTCTCATCACATTGGGTGCTCGGGAGAGGAGAGAGAGAGGGCTTATCCAGGTGCTTAATTTATTTCTGCTCACAAACAGGAATCATGGGATATAAACTTCATGACAATTACATGGCAGAGCTTTAAATCTTATTACACCTACTCTTCCTGAAAGAGAGGGGAGATGAAAGTCCTGGAAAAGCAGAAAAGAAGGCCTCCTCACACTCTTCAGCAGAGTAAACAGCTGTCCGATATAATGAAGCCTTCTTAACGTAGTTTACCTGAAGGTAAATTTTCTGTGTGAGTGGTGTGTGAGAGGAATTCCTCTCACTCTATCTGCTGCATGGCCTGTGGCCCAGCTGCACTGAGTGGAACGGAGCTGGCGCTCTCAAAGAAAGCTGACATGAAAAGCTCAGGATAGCCTCAAGCTACAGCTGTGGATCTGGCTCCAGACTTCCCCTCAGTTCAGAGGTGTTTGAATCTCAGCGCTTTGCGGAGCTTTTGAGCCAGATGGAAAATCCAGGAATGAGTTTCCTTAAAGTTCAAGAGGGTTCAAGAGGTTTTGCTTTAAATCCATCTCTGGGGATGACCTAAAGCAGTCAGTGATGCAGAACAAAGGTCTACCTTCTTGTGGCTGCTCGCTTAAAGGAAATAGTTGGACAATTCGTTGTTAGGAATTAATCTCACATGCTCCTGAACAGCTAACCCTTCCCTGGAGTAGGACTGTGATGAAAGAGCATCAGTCACAAGAATGAGTACATTAATTGCTAAGTGTGGCCTTGCTTCCTGGAGGACGTGGCGTCTGCACCGATCTAGCCACAGCTAGACCCGTAACACAGCCTCTGCCATACTTGCCTTGGACTTAAAGCCCATCTTCTTCTGCATCCTATCTGGCAGTAGCCAATTATAGAATCATAGAATCGTCTAGGTTGAAGGGACCTTTAAGATCATCAACTCCAACCATCAACCTAACATTACCAAAACCACCACTAAACCATGTCACTGAGCACTACATCTACCCATCTTTTAAATACCTCCAGGGGTGGCAATTCCACCACTTTCCTGGGCAGCCTGTTCCAATGTTTGATAACCCTTTCTGTGAAGAATTTTTTCCTAATATCCAATCTAAACCTCCCCTGGTGTAACTTGAGGCTGTTTCCTCTTGCCCTATAGCTTGTTACTTAGGAGAAGAGACCGACCCCCACCTCTCTACAACCTCCTTTCAGATAGTTGTAGAGAGCCATAAGGTCTCCCCTCAGCCTCCTTTTCTCCAGGCTAAACAACCCCAGTTCCTTCAGCCACTCCTCATAAGACTTGTTCTCCAGACCCCTCACCAGCTTTGTTGCCCTTCTCTGGACACGCTTCAGAATCTCAATGTCTTTCTTGTAGTGAGGAGCCCAAAACTGAACACAGTATTCAATGTGGCAGCTTAGAGCAAAACACAGGAGAGGAACAGGATGGAGATTCTCCCAATTTCCTGCAATCTGGAGCACAGAAACTTCTGAGCTGGAGGTTGCATGAGCATCCCTGAGTTTAGCATCCCTTTTTAGACTTTACTTTCATGAGTTTCCCAAACCCTTTGAACTCATCTATAATCATGTCACTGACTTGCGTCCTGTGGCAATGAGTTCCAGGTTTGGCTATGCATTGGTGAAAAAGCAATTCTTTTCACTTTCCTTTAAAACTTTTGCCTAATAACTTTGATTCCTGCCCCCTAGCTTCCATGCTGTGATAAATAGTGAATACTCATTCGTACTCATGTCTCCGTGCACATCATAACTTGATGGATCTCTAGCGTAACCCCCCCAGCTGTCACCTTTCCAAGGTGAAGAGCCTGGTTGGTCTCCCTTCGTAAGGGAGTAATTTCATACCTGTTGCCTCTATGCTTGTCATTCCTGACCCATGGCTCTTCAAAATTTCACTCTGTGGCTGCTCCCAGCTCTGTCCCTGCCTCTCACTCCCAGCCAGAGCCCCCTGTCACACTGCAGGACTCCTGCCAGCACTGCCACACTTTTTCTCATTCCACTACATCCTCTCTGGGGACCAAGACTGCATGCAGCATTCAAGACACATATGCACCATGGATTTATACAGCAGTATAATGATATTTTCTGTTTTGCTGCCGGCTCCTTTCCCAACCATTCCCTCCCCCCACCTCCAGTTTGACTGACGCTGCACAGTTTTCCTCCCCAGGATGGCTCCACATCTCCCTTCTGGGTGGTAATAGCTAATGTACGTACACATCCACTTATCATTGTTTTTCCCCACATTACTTCTAGGTTTATCAACATGGAATTTCATCTGCCATTCTATCACCCACTCACTCTGTATCCTGCAGCTCTTTGTTCATTACAGCTTATTACAGCAATCTCATGGAAAAACAAGCTCATTACAGTCGAGAAACTCACGCCTTATTCCACTGACTGAGGGGCTGACTGTGTTGGAGGTGGTGCTGACTGCTTGAATTTCTTCCCAGCTACTAACAGAGGGCCCAGTGTGCACTCCCATCCCCTACCCAGAGGGGCAGGACTGATTGAGGCTCCTTCATCAGCCAAAAGGGCAAAGGATCACATGCACAACACACCATTATTTCCCTACTCCTGGCAACTTTCTCCCAACAGACTGCTAACAGCAGTCACCTACCCACATTCCCCTCCAATGCTACCCTTTCCCAGCACCACTGCTTCTCAATAGAAGGGGGGGAGATCAGATGAAGCTAGACCCTTCCCAGCACAGCCCAAACTTGTACACTAAGGATCCAAGCAGAGCAAGGAGAAGGGAAGTACTCTGGGCAAGGCTATCAATATCTATCATAACAGAGAGGTAAAAAACAGAGCAGGGAAATCCAAAACCTTACTGCAGCAGTTACTTGGACACATTACCATGGAAGGGATCAAGGCCAAGGATGTTTTTTCCAGCTATGTATGTCATGCAAAAGTACTTCCCTCCCCATCTCCCCAGAGGAGACTTGTCTGTGTGGTAGTCTAGGGAGGAATGACCTAATATTAGCATCAATACTGTTTTATAATTTTATCTCATTATTCCTGGTTATAGCTTGTTATAGCCACTTAAATTACTCCACTGCCTTGTGGAACTCACACCTGGCAAGCACATGGACACATGTAATCTCTTTTTCTCAGGCTCTTTGTTATCTATGTTGCATTTGTTTACTTTTTTTCTTTCCTCACCAATCAGCCTCTCTAGTCCTAGAGTAAATCTCAGTGCCTCTCCCTGAATCCTCACAGATTTACCTATACCTTTCTGCTGTGGTACAGCCCAGACCTGAATGCAGTATATTTTGCTTGGGATCTCGTCAGAGGCACTGAGAGGAACCAGTGCCTGCCTCAGCCATGATTTGATGCCTTTCCATACATAGATAAGAATCTCATTAGCTACTTTCTCTTGCTACCATAACACACTGTAGTCACACATGATATTCAATTTGCTGTCTACTATCAGACTTCCATCTCCTTTGGCATAACAGCTTTTCAAGTCCCTCTTCCACTAAATCACCATGGGCCAGGTGACCTAAATGGAGCACACTGATTTGTACCAGTTAAAGATTTGCCCTTTTGTTTCGCATAAGTCCTCTTTAGACTAAGCAGCCTTCTTTAATCCAGGTCAAATCTCACATCATTTCTTGCTCGTATTGCTAATCTTTGCAGTTTCTGGGGGATTTTTCTCCAAGAGAACAGTCATAACTCTTTATTCTCTGGTATCACTTGTGCATTTCCACCCACGCAGCCCACAACATGACTGAGTACTGTGCACCTTTAGATACTTTCCCCCTTAGAATACTGCGTTTCATTTCCAACTGTGTATACGTAGTCTATACATGGTATACTGCCAGTCAGCAGTCCAGGTATGAGAATTCATTTCCACAATGACTGGAAATGTGTAGTTCAAACAAAGCTGTACCTGATTTTCCACTTCTCTACTTCTGGTTTCAGCGGCAGCCACGCCAGCATGGAGGCAGAGCCCAGGAGTGCCACAGCAAGGTCTGTGAGAGCAGCTGGGCTGCCTGCCCCACAGGCTTTCCAGGTTTTGAATGTCATCCAGCCCCATACAGCAGGGCTAGCTCCTACAAAGCCCTTCCAGAACTTAGCTCCTACAGTGCACATGCCTTTTTTGCCAGCTGCCCAAAATGTTGCACAAGAGTTGTCAGGATTTAGACCAAGATAACAAGACTGATTTTGGCCTGCATGTCCTTACCGGGAATGAGAGGCTTCAGGAAGGTGGGAGACTTGTCTCATTTTGCTGCTAACTGCCTCTTTGTTGCCATTCATGCCACAAAGGATGGGATGTTGTAAGGGTCTTTTGCTTGCTCTTTGGAGAACTGGCATTCACAGCTGCAGGCAAATGTTTGGAAGAGCCTCCTAGCCACACAATACAATGACCAGATGGAGAGCTGGCTGTGGTATGAAAGAATAAGGGGGGAAGACAGAAGGGCAAGTATCTAGCCAGCTTCTTACCATGCTGGCCCTGAGAAGCAATAAGGGAGTCCTTCTTAGCCTGTATCAGTAGCCAAAGATGTGCTTCCTCCTCTATATTAAAGAAACACCCCATCCTGTTCCCACAAGCTCCAAAACTTTGGGCCCATATTGCAAAACAGTCTGTGTGGATTTAACAAAGCATGCGGGTCCTGGGGGTGCTGGACAGGCAGAGGAGTGAAAAGAATCAGTGACCTGCGGGGATGGGAGGGCAGGGCTGAGAGCCCTGGCAGGGTGCCCGCAGGCTCTTCCCCCTGAAAATGCAAGTTGAACGTACTGTGGTCATCGCTTGCGTGGTTCCTGGGGAAAAGGTCAGCTGGCTTTGCAATGAAACACCTAAGGGAGGCAAAATTTCCTTCTCTAGGTCTACTCTTTCTTATTTTCAGAGTAGCTATGTTTAAAAGTGAGTAAAGAAGTCCATACAGATTGGGTTTGCAGTGCTAAGTCTGGCTCTTCATGAACAATTTAAGCCAGAATACGGCAGCACAAGTGGGGATAAAGGTGCCTTTACACAGTCATACACTCCCTGATCAGTTCTCAAGCTGTTAGGAACTTTCTTGGTCCTCTTTGAGAGTTAGGGCCTGCAGGAATTGATCTCATTGATTTTTGACCTGCCAAAGTCTCCATGAGCTCTTGTAAACTAAGTAGCACCTCAGCTATGCTTGCTATACTGGCAATTTTCAGAGCAAGTCAGCTGTATGTGCTTACCAAGGAATTCCAGAGATTCCTGTTTATAGCAACATTAAAATCCCCTTAACAACAATTAGCACAGATAAGGCAGGTAGTGTGGCACAATAGATTTCCTCCATAGACTTCCTTTATCCTCTGCAAAAAGTCTGGTAGACTTTCACACCTCAGCCTACCTCTTTGGTCTCTTCTCAATATCCATACAAAGACAGCACGCAGTGTCACTGCTGTTTGCAGTGGCTGGGGGAAGGCCCCTGCAGTCTGTGCCACGAAGCTGTTTCAGGATCCAGACACATCACGCTCAGCCCATTCGGACTGTGGCAGGCCCAGCTGGAGGGAGCTCAGTGCCAGTTCTGTATGAAGAAGGACTACATATATATCAAACACATGAGAAGTCACTTGCCAGCTCAAATTTACTCAAAAAAATGGTAAGGAGGGAACTTTGTCCTTGCAGAGTTGGTGCCGGATTAGGTATCACATTGTTTTCCAAACATCCTCCTCCTCCCTTGCAGCTGACGGAGGCCAGCGCCATGAGCTATGCAATTCAGCTACCTAGTCAGAAAATAATTTGGGCTCCCTCCTGATGCAGACAAAAGTCATGCAGCCTCGACAGGCTGCAGAAGAGTACAGATCTGGAATTAAAGAAGGTACAGCCACACTCTTAAACTAAGCACCTACATGTTATGCAGCTGCACTGGGCAGCTTCCTCCCCACGCTCCCTAATGTCCCCAGCATGTGTGATTGCTTGGCAGCAATAAGGGGCTTCATGCCCTCCGCGATCTGGCTCCTGCCCCCCAGGGGTTTAGGAGAACATATTTTAAAGACCCTCCCGGGAGCTCTCTCAAGCTCTCTGTTTACACAGCAGATTGGTGGCTTCTCGTTTGAAGTCAGGATTTAAGCTGTTCTTTCTAATTACAGAGAGACTCTGAAACCTGAGAGATCTCTGCTGTTGAAGACTAAGCACAGAGAAAAAAACAACCAAAAACAGTTGCATAGGTGGAATAATACTACATCCAAACCCTAGAGTTTGCTTTAAACAGAAGGCCCCTGCAGCAAAATAGGACATATGCTGTTATTTGTCCCCTATAGTCTCTTTTCATCACGCTATTTTCTGCTCATCACCTCTGTTCCTTGCAAGTTATCACCAGCACTCAAGGACATTTGTTCCACTTTGTCTACTACAGAGGATGAGGGATAGTAGAAAATATCTGAATCCCAGTGAACTTCCCTAGACAGACGAATGAAAGCCAGGGTATTTCCATCCTCTCTAAACCGACAGCTGCCATGGGATATAACTACATTAACAGATTATACATTGAAATTCATTTGAACTGATCAGTCACTAATGTTTCCATTAGGAGAATAAAAGGGAATATAATACCACACCATTTCAAAAAGGCAGGTACACTTTTGAAATTATTCTTTAGTAGCTCTTGTGTTTCTAAGAGCCAGAGAATGCTGCCCCCATGCCCCAGTCCCTCTGCGGGTGTCAAAGCTTTTGAAGCACTCATGCCTGCAAGGACAGGATGGAAGAGGAGATTTGGGGCAAGGTGGGACAGCAATGTTTGCTGCCTCCCAGAGTGCCTTGTCTCTGAACAGTATAAGGTTTCCCATGAGTATGGCTGGTTCTTGCAGCCCTTCACATGACAGTGTCTTGAGCCTGCCTGCAACTTCCAGACACCACTATCAGCTGTGTAAGATGGGATGCTACATTGAGTCCTTTGCTGTCACTAGCAAGTGTGATGTTTTGGCAGTTGACAGAGGAGGCAGGAGGCGGAGGAGGCAAGGTGAGAAAAGCCTTTGGGAACTTTCCCAGCACATCAGAAATACTCTTCCAGCAGCACAAACCCACAGTTGACTGGTTCCCAGTTCACCTCGGGTGTGTGAGCCAAGCCGGGAATACATTAAATCGAAGGTAGAAAGTAGCCCGAATGAAAGAAGCTGAAGCACGTGGGTCTAATCACAACCTGGAAGCAAGTCCAGTCCTTTCCTCACCTGAGTTTTCTTTGCAAAAGAGCATTGCGCTCTGTTGGCTCAGGGCAGTGCCTGTCCCCTTGGCTCACTCTGGCCTGAAATGCTAGCACTTCAGTAATCAGATTAAGAGCCTCAAACAACAGCTGTGTTTGTTCTCCGAATTAAAGGCAAAATAATTATAAAGGATTGTTTTCCTGCAAATTAAAATACTAACTGTCTCCTCTTGATTTCCAATTTTTGCCCTGAATAAATACATTGCAGCATTAACACCAATGAATTACTGCTGCTCGGATCACACTGATCTGTGCAGGCTTCATAACATTTACAATGTCTTATCTGAAAATTACTTAAGGGAAGGGGGCCATAAATCCCATTGAAAGTGAATTCCTTCCAGTATTATCCACTATTCAAATGGATATAGGCTGAATAATTGGACCTGATTAATTAAAAGCTGCAAGGCACCAGTAGGAGAGACTAATGTAGGTCTTCACTGAACAATCCCCCCAAGTTTTCTGCATTACTTTAAAAGGCACAACCCCCACTGCCACGGCTTCATTTGTTCCAGACCAAGTGACACCAGAGTAGGATACCTGTGAGCTGTGTTGCGGCTGCCATGTTCCCTTTGTCCTGCAGAACAAGCACAGCTATCCTCACACCACTATGCTAGCACAATGTCCTAGCATGGGCTCATTTAGGCAATTTAAGGGACTCCTTGCACATATAGCAATGTGCTACAGCTTAAACGCTTCTCTTCCTTGGAGTTTCTAACCAAAAATCATTACATTAGCAAAAAAAAAAATAAAAAATTACAGGAGCTTACGTTCAATGCCCTGGAACACAGAGGAAGGTAATCCCTGTCTGAAGGTAACTAAGTTGTGGCTGACCTAGGGATCCAATCCAGATCCCACGATGGACACAGCTGCAACACCATCTTCCTGCCCACTGATACAGCCTGGGATGCGTGTGTGCTGCAGAGAAAACACCACAAAAGTGTAATGGTATTTATGTGGCTGAACCACAGTGTGATGTTGAGATTTTGATGCAAATTTTATGCCCTGTGTTCCCAGCTTCAATGATATTTGGGCACCAAAAACCTCAGTGAAACAAGACAGTGCCAGAGACAGCCTCTACAAGCAAGATAAATATGATTTGATGGGAAGCAAATGAAAATTACTCCAGTTCCATACTCAGGATGTTATTTACTTCCATAATCACTCTCCCCTCTTTCCCTTTCACCCACTGGACCAAATCTCAGCCAAATCTCCCATGGGTGTTCTATGACTTGGCAACAACTTCAGGAGCTGAACCCTTCAGGATTTGATATTAGGAGCAGAAATTACCACTGTGAAATCTGAGACAGTTTTCATGCACATAGCAGGAGGAGAGGAGGGCAGGCAGAGAGAAGCTTTACCAAATCTGCAGTGTAAGTCATTCTTCTCCTGTTTCTAAGTTAAAATCACCAGCTTTTCGGCTTGAATATTAAGCATGGAGCAGCAGAGCAGCAGTGAGACAGCTGCGGTGATGAATTTTTATTCCTTTGTTAATGGGAGGATACAGACTCTGAAGGGAAAATAGGGGATACGGGAGGCAGGGGAGAGAGAGGGAAGAAAAAGCTAGTGGATGTTTCTGGTGCTGGGAAAACTGCTCATACTGAAGTTAACAGTGTGAATTTTATTTCAGAGGAGAAAAAGCAAAATTACACCCATTCATAACACCTACACACTTCACCACAGCCACCCTCTCCCTTGCACTGACTCTGCCCACACAGAGGGAAATCCTGAGGCAGGGGACCTGCCGAAGAGAGCAAATAGCACTGACAGCGCTGATGCTGGGCAGCTTCTCCATGGACTCCTGACTCACACACCATAGTGCAATAACTTCTGCTGGGGTAAAAGAGGCTTGTTCCCTTGCTAGGGGCTTCTCTGCTCCCCCTTATACATATATATATTTATTTTTTTTCTTCAGTCTCCAGAGAGTCTTTCTCTAAAGTGCCAGACAGAAGCAACAGCTGGTTATTCTTCTGCACTTGAGCAGAAAACAGCACTCAAAATGACCCTCAGCTCTTTGGGTTTCCTGAGGTTTTTCTCTTTAATTATCTGTCACAGAAAAGGATCCCCTTTATTAAAGTTAAAGCAAGGCCAGTGTCAACACCTCTGTTGGAGTACCACCTGTGTCCCATCCCTGGCTAGCTTGGCTTTAGCTCTCTGAGAGCTCCTGAGGGTCTGTGTTTTCTCCACCTGCATGTATTTCTGGTGTTGAACAGAATAAATCCTCTGCAGTGGCACCATGGTGAAATCCCCAAAGCTAATGATCTTCGTGTTCCTGGGAATTACTGATTGAAATCCACAGTTTAGTAACGCCCTCTGCAACTCTTGCTTGTTTAAAATCTCCTAAAACCCGTTTCTGCCTCTCTCTGCCACCAAATTAAAGAATTTAGGATGTACTCACATAATATACTGGCTTGGCAACTACACAGATTAAGAAGTTCCTGCCCCTGTACCTCTTGCTGTTTCTTCCCAGACCATGTTGCCTGGCCCTGCCTCCTCAGTTGTGCTAGAAGAGAAGAGTTCATAGGCACTGATGCAAATTGAGCACAGAATGATCTGGGCAAAAAATAACCCTTTTTTTCTTCAGTTATTTTTCCACAATGAAGTGTGTACTAGAAGATGAAAGTGACTTTTTCCTTTGGGATAATACAGTTTCCCTACACTACTGTTAGCTTGACACAATATCAAACTGAAAAAAAAAATCCACTGATTATTTGAAACTGTTCTCAAGTCTAGAGAGTAGGAGGGACAGGTAGACCATCAGAAAATACCAGCTACACAGTAGACTCAGTGACAGTCTTCTTCGCGTAAGGACTCCAGAGCTGGATTCCCAGTCTTGGATGACTGATCCCAACATCTGTTTTCACCCAGACCTGCTACAAATTGAATATTAGCCCCTTAAAATGATAAAAAAGATGCAAAGCTTCAAGCTTAGGTTCCTTGGGACCCTAATGGTGATGGTTTTCATTGCACAAACTAAAAACCAGTGAAGGACTGGTCTGACTCCAGTGTCAGGCAGGTGTTCCGAAGGTTTGTACCAGGTGAGTGCTTATAATCAGGTGTGGTCTCACACAGACGGACTCCACACTAGCAAGCCCTGTGCCATGACCAGGGCCAGTTTCCCCCTCCCGGGCGCTTCAGAAGGGAGCCATGGGCTGGATGGCAAGCATGGAGCAGACAGAGCTGCTCTTCCCCAGACAGTCTCAGACCATATGTGAGGAACAGCATAGACTTCAGATGCCATGAAGAAATCCTGATTCCCCAGAGTATGAATGGGTTGAGGCAGGGGGGCTTTATATAAACACTAAAACAAGGTCACCTGCAGTTTAGGGAAAGGTAAAGCCACATCAGAGCTGAAGGATGGAGAACTATTGGTCAGAAGAGGATCAAACAGAAGCAAAGGAGGAGTGCTCCACTCCCCCTTGAGAAAGTCTAAGGCAAGACAGTACGTTGAGGACAGGGCTGGTTTCCAGAAGTGTTCAGAATAGCACTCCTTCCTTGTTAGAACAAGCACTCCTTGCCTTTCTAACAGTGTTCAGGTCACAAAAAGTTGATATAGTAAAATATATTCATTGTACCTGCACTGTTAAAGTTCATGGACTGCACAGACTGACCAATCTGGAGATTTTGACCATCCCTTAAATCCCACTATGTGTCCCAGGAAAGAAAGCTCTCGAGCAGAAAAGTTTGAGGCCACCAACAGGAAAATGAAGAGGTATGCCATTTTCTGAAGGTGATAATAAAAAGTCAGGAGTTTCACAGGCACTGAATTTTGTCACAGTTAAAACCAAGAAGCCTTGTAAAATGAAAATGAGTCACGTAGCTGTGTGCTGTGTGGCACTTGCTGAAATAAGGACTCCAGTTATTTGTGTGGGGGAAGGGAAGGCACAGTTACTCTATTCTCCTGCTGTGTTTGCTTAAAAAGTCCAGGGCACGTGATGAGTTGATCCTTTCCTATTTAATGACTCTGAATTTCCCTCTTTTCTAACACTGTAACCAGCCTCCTTGCAAGGGGAGTCCACTTCCAGCTCAGGTATTTATCAATTTGTTCTTCCGAGGCTTGCAGTGAAGCGCCCCCCTATCTGTTGGAGGAATATAGAGTTGTATAGATGGTTTTGCAACTGTTACAGGTACAACAGGGCCCTGCCACCCAGCTTTCTGGCTTGTCAGCTTCCACTAGGTCTGTCACAGTCTACTGACCAAAGACAGAGCTTTGGGAGGGGAGAGCATGGAGACTATACAGAGCCTTTTCTTGTGGAGTAAGAGACCATATGAAGCACTGACAGAGGGAAGCGGAGCAGGATGAGTAACCCTGATATAGGGGGGAAATAGAGGGAGATGGGAAAACAGCGTACAAGACCTCATGGAAGGATACAAAAAGCTGGAAAGTGTTAAAAATCTCAGCAAGGAGAAGTTCTGAAGCAGACATTGCCCCATTTTACTCCAGAGGGACCCAAAGACAAGCCAGGATACAGACACCTATGTGTGGACCCAGAAAGGAAAGGTGAGCCCTTTCTGGCAGGTGTGTGATGCAGACGATAAGGATGATGTGCTGCCATAAAGACGGATAGGTGCCACAGGCTTCAGGGCACACGGTGCTCTCATTCCCAAGTACACCTCTTCAACTCTGTTGTAGATCTATAAAAACACCTTAAATGAAGCCAGGAAAGCTACTCCCATTTAGGTAGATCTCTGACTCTCCTCCCTGAGGAATACAGGTCTCAGTAACCTGACTTTAGCCTGGGAACACTACGTTCACCTCCTTCACAAATGCCAGAGGGGCTTTTTCAGCATAGTGCAAGAAACCTATGCTCTTAAACTGCCAAATGGAAAAACGTTAGGAGCTTTGTAATGAGCTCCCATACAACAGCAGAAAAACATCCTGATCATATTCTTGTGAATCATCTGCAGTCATCTGCAATCCCTGTGCTGTGCCCCTGTGCAGGTACAACCAACCCATGCAAGAAGCAAGCAGTGCCCAAGTATGAAGCTGTGCCAGGACAAAGCCCCTGACCCCAGAACTGACCCTCCAGGGCCCATGCTGAGGGCCAGGCAGAGAGATGCTGGGGTACAGGGACCACACTGTGACCAGGCGTTGTGGTTTGGGCTGGGCTGGCTACTAAACGAACAACAGATTTATTGGTACCCAATGCTGGGCAAGGCTGGAGCGCAGCAGAGAACAGGGAGGCTTTCAGAGCACACAGGAGAGAGAGGTTGAGGGAGGCAAGGCAAAACGTGAGTTAAGGTAATGCATCTTGAACCCGCTCTCCAGAAGCAGTTATCAACAATAAAGCGACTGAGGATATGGGGGATTTGAGTGTAATTTGCAACAGTGAGGTAAGGCTAACCTAGCATCCTGAATCTGCACACCTGGGGCATGTGGAGACTGATGGGATCAATTTACGCAGAAACAATTGCTTTCTCACTCCTCTTTTTAGGAATGAGCTTTTCTGCCTCTCTGAAACTGTAGATAAATTCCCATCAGCAACAACAATATCAGGAATTAACACTGCAACATATCCGAGTCCCTGGATCTCATTGTGCTAAACATGACTCTGCCTCTTCAGCACGTTGGTTGCTCAGCAGACTTGGCATAAACAATTGGCATTGGTGGGGTGTCACAGTAGGGCAGCTTGTTACTGCTCATCAAATATCAGCAGCTTCCACTGTGCGCTGCAGAAGCGGGGAGAAAAGTGTCTCATCTCATCCAGTTCTCGTGTGTGATTGTATCAGCATTTTTCTGAGATGCAGTTAGTTGGGTTCTAGTACAAAACTGTCACTCCACCTTTGAACAGATGATAGTAGCATTTCACCTACCCCCAACGAAAGAGACACTTGCTAGAGATTAAATCATAAACCCTGTCACCCTCTGCCAGTTTTAAAGTGCATGAAGTAATAAACCCAGCATCTCTCTGGCAGTAAACAGCATGGCAATTAGCACAGAAAATTCTCCCTGAAATACTTCTTGTAAATGAAATACCTGGGACCTCCCCTCAGACTAAAAAACATAACAGCAACAGACAAGAAGGACCAAGGACTTTCCAATGACACTATCCCACCCTCTCCGCACAGCCCTTTCCCTACCAACATGGGAGCTGGAAGAAGAGTACCGGGGCCCTGCCATAGAAACCCTTTGCAGTGCTCTGTGCCCCAAGCAGAGGAGAACAAACCTCCTGTGAGCTACCAAGGGACCAAGACATCTTTGATTTTGCTGAGGGAAATGTACTACCTTGCCAGCTCCCATGCATGCTACAAGTGCTGCGCTGATTTTCCGTCAATCAGATAAATAAACACCAAAACCAGGCATAGCCCATTGCTTCCCCCTGCCCCGGGCTCTCACAGACCAGCACAGGCACAGCTCACTTTGTTTCCCCTCACAGTGCACATGGGGTGCTGGATGGTATCTAGTTCCTATTTCCTCTCTTTTTATTCTTTTCAGTGAATGATTTTTTCTTTTTTCTTTTTTTTTTAAATCAGCGTGAACCCATACTAGACTTCATGCTTAACACTGAATGACCATTGGGGTTTCTCCGTGTTGCCTTGACATGAGCTACGTCACCTTGGTGGACTATTTCTTCTACCCCTATTATTTCCAAATCTCAGTATAATTGTCAGCTGCTGAACATACTCCACGTGCTTAGTAGCTTCAGAGAGAGACAGGAGAGAAGTTTCTAAATATGGGTTTTGAAGCCACCTGGAAAACTGCGTAGCTACTTTGCAAACCAGCCTGAGCTTCTGTAAGTCCATAGACTTTTGCCTTCACACTAAAAATATGCAAAGAAACAAAAAGCATTAGCAGTAGTGACCAGGCTTATGAAGCAAATTCCAGAAGCTGGAAGCAGGCTACTTGCTGTGCTGAAGTAGAGTATTCACCCTTTGAGGACACTATTTCTGACTTATAACACTTACCTTTGACACTGCAATAAATTTTAGCTCCAAAAAATTGTGGCTAGTATCTGAGAAGCCCAAGTCTGGCAGCAAACAGACAGAGCAGAAAAATATTCCTACAGTGTGTGTCATACAAATGAAACAACTGGGAGTTCCCCAAACTAGAAAATACATCAGCAACATGTATGAAGGATCAGGGGCCTTTCAATGCCACTGTCACATGGCATCTAAACCCCCTTGCCTTCAGACACAGAAATGGTGGTTCGGCCCTGGGGTGCTGAGGGAGCTGAGAAAATAATCAGCAAGGCAAGGCTGGCTCCCAAACATCCCTTTGAGCAACTTCCAAGAAGATGAGAATCAATTAGATAGATGACAGGTGCTGTAGGAATCTGCTGCAGACAAAAAGAGAGAAGGCTACACTACACACAGATGTGGTCTCAGTAGTAAAGCACTCGTCAATGAGAATGGTTTCCCCTCTCCTCATCTGCTACTCTCTACTTTTATTCCTGCTCCCATTTCCCAGCTCATCCTTTCACAGCTAGCCATAGCTAGCCCTCAGGCTACCTGCCAGCAGACCATTCTCATTCACAAGGAGCTAAAGAGAAGGCACAAAGCCAGCCAGTCAGAAGCATATTAACCAGGCCTCACAGGCAGCAAGTCCCTTTCTGCTTTGGCTGAGTCCATTCAGGGCATGGATTCTTGCTATGCAGAGAAAGACCTTGGATATTTCAAAGCAGGAAAGGCATCTGTGCTTGCTTTTGTCTGGGGATTTAAGCACCAGTTATGTGTTTGTCCCAGAAGCTTTAGTCAACAAGAGCTTTAGTGAACAAAGAAATGCAAGTCAACCTGGACTGGAATAGGGCTGGAAGGAAAGCAGATCAGGTTTCCATGGCGGTTATGTAGGAAGCCATCATTAGATGCTGAAAAGCGCTCTCAGAGTTTCATGTTGGAGCTGAACTCAGTATAATCAATGCCAGCTGTTCCATCAGTTTCAATAAGATGTTTGTCAGGCCCTTTGAGAGCAAACCATAAATTGGTATCAGTTCTCCCTTCCTGAAAGCAGCTGATGCTCTTTTTGCCTTCTAACAACATGGGTTCTCACTTTCTGATGGATGTTCTGCTCGTTGCAGTATTCTGATGGCAACTGGTCTGTAGGAAAACCTAACAAGAAACAAAATAGGAAAACCTTTCTTTCCACGCTTACTCACAAGTGAGTTGCTGAGACTCAGGACTTCCAGCAACTCATTTGGTGCTCAGCTTTCAAGAAGCTGGGTGCAATTCCCTCTGCCACACAACAGCACTTACAGTACCATTGAGGGTACTGAAGATGAGAAGGGTGGTATCAGCAAACTATCCAACAAAAACTGGTTTGTTTTGAGCATCCTTTCCAGGACACTTAAGCTATACTGCCTTTGTTATACATGTCATGGAGTGGCCCTCGTCCTTGCTAAGTAGGGCAGGCTGCCTGGACAGTGCAGAGCTTCCATGCCCTACACTCTGTTTGATTTCCCTGCTGGGAGAAATGCCTGGTACCAGAATACGGGTTAAAACTAATGTGTATGCAGTGCGACTGTTTGGGGCTGAGAAGTTGGAGGGGAATAGTATGGATGCACCAAGTCACCCAGGATACAGAGAGGTAAAAGCAATGTTCTTTGCTTAAGCTGCAGAAGCACAGGGACAGATGCTCAGCCACACTCCAGCTCCCCTAAGGCACACAGAGTTGGAAATGCAGTCAGATCTCCATTCTTGGGGAGAAATCTTTAAGATGGTGCACTGCAACACTGAGCCACTGTAGCAGTGGCTCTAATACAGTGTTTGATGCTGGCAAGAGGTGCTGTGGGGCTGAGGAGAAAGAAGGATACATGGGGTGGCATGGACCAGTCTAAATCACCTCTGTAAAATCCAACCATTACTGGCTTCCCAGAATAGCTTTTTGGACCTGGCTGTGATAAGGAGTGGTTTATAGAGTCATCCTGAGACTGTTAAATGACACTAGGATTCAGGAAAATGCTGCAAACAGAAGCCCTGCCTGTGAAATCTCTCAGCTTCCAATTAGGACGACACTGAGCTCCTACCCCAAGGCATTCTCATTGCAATCCTTTAACAGCTTTTGTGACTGCCTTTCCACACAGTCTCAGGGATTTAGGCACCAGCTCTACTATGGGTGTCCTAATTCCTGTGACTTTTGAAAATCTCAACCACCATGCACATTTGCAATGTTGACACAGCACTGAAAAGCACAAATTATACAGACAACTTAGTTACATATAAAAATGATATTTGATGTTTCAGCCAGGAGGACTGGGCAGTCTGGGTTAGAAAAGCCTCTGAAGAAGACCCTCACACCTATTTATATCCATTCTGCACAGTTAAAGAGGCCTTTGTATTTCATGAGGGAACTATTTCCTCTCACAAGGCTCTGAGTTTCACAGTTCACAATGGGTGTTCATCTGGTGCTCACTGAGTTGGACAGAAGGGTGTATGAAATGGATCAGCCTTCAAGCCAAGGACAAGAGTATTTAATAGGGATTTAACCATATAATTTAAGGCTAGTTTGCTTTTCAAAGCAGTTTTGCCACTATGTAGTTTAGAAGACACCAACTCTTGTTTGTTAATCTCTTAATATGAGCAAGCCTTAAAATCCTTTGCATAAAATACTTTGTGCTGGTCCTGGGTTTCTCAGGGCGCATGTCTGCTGCTGACCCTTGTGCCAGGGAAAAAGAACTAAGAAAAGTAGACTTAGCAGAGTGCCAAGTGCCACAGTCAGAGAAGCTGGTCACCGACAGGCATGAAGCAACTTGTATGAAGCTGGCAGGGCCCAGCTGCTGTGCCAGCTGCTGAACAAACCCTCTTCACTTCCCTCCCCTCTGCCGGGCTGCCTCCCACACGCTGCGCTGACAAGGGCTGCATTGCCGCATCCGACACTTCATCCTGTGCTTTGAAAGTCCAGTCTAATTGAGTGACAAAGTCATTCTGCCTTGCATCTCAGCAGAGCATTTTACTCTAAAGACCCTTTCATCTTCTGACCTTCTCCTCTTTGCCCTTCCTGAAGCCTGGCTAGCCCAAGACCCAAAAGGGCACATGAAGGGGCAGCTGAACCTTTCCAAAGGCACATCGTGTGCTCTCCCAGCCTGAGCCCTGGTCAGGAATCAGGAGAGGGAACCACCAGCATAGCCAGGCTCCTTGGGAAGAGCCCAGCCCCTCCACAAACACAATGCCATGCAAGAGCCATCACTATCCTGCTCATGGCACTCTCCATCAAACGACAAACTCTTCTCATGTTCCACAAGCAGGCTCTGGGTTACAACTGCTTTGACCAGAGCTGTTCCCCAAAGGCTAAAAAGTTAGGATCAGGGCCTTCTTGCACAAACACTGCAAAAACATGACCTGGCAAGGTCCCTGCCCTTGCCTGCTTCCAGACTGAACACAACATAAGACAAGGGTGGAACAAAAAGTGGAGATGGCAAGGATAAGGCTTCCAGGAATCAGATAATGTTACTCAGGCTGGACATACTGATGAGTGTTACATGAATCACCTGTCCAACTGCTTAGTTCTGATGAGGCAATTTCTTAGAAGCAAAAAGAGTAGTAAAAGTTAAACAAGAATTAAAAAATACAGGACCATCATGAAGAATTTAAATAAGGGGAATCTAGTATGGCCCTTAATTATATCACTCCCTGAATTTAGTATTAGTGCCAATCTTGCCAGAAGAACAGTAGATCAATCTCTCTTACACTGCTTTGCTTTCACGAACTTTGTCTTTAAGTTTTACCATTCCTGTCACCTCTGCAGAACTCTCCCTGCAGTCCCTTTTGCCATCTGCTCACATGGAAGAGAGACAATAAGCAGAATTGTATAGTCATCATGATTCCCAGTGATGGCTGCCCAAGTGTTATCTCCTTAGAAGGCATGTGTTTTCCTTCTTATTCTGTCCAAATATCTTTGCATGATCCCCTATTCTCATCAGTTTAGAAGAGTACAGTCTTGTGGTTGCCCACACCAAAGTGCAAGCAAGCAATTTCTGAGACACTTCCCAGTTGGGATGCCACTGATTCAGTACTCATTATTTTCCCTCCGCAATACACAGATAACTTCAGCAAGTGTCTTTTTTTTTAAAAGAACTGTTAAAATGCCCTGTTAAAATTCTCATGCTAATGTGGGCGATTCCTCTCTGACTCCCTGAAAACACCCTGCTATCTTAAACTGATGCTTTCTTTCTCTACCTCTACCCTAACCAGCACAATCCACTCTGTAGACCATCCATCCTCCAAGATGGTCCCATCTGTTCTGCTACCCTTCCAGAGGAGAAGGGGGGAACTGCTGCTTGGGCAGTATAAAGTACATATCACAGGAGTAAAGAACCAGTGTTCCCTGTGCCTGTGAACAGCTCAGCACTTAAACCTTCTCCATAAGGGAGGAAGAAGAGGCTGGTGCCATGTTTCTTCCTGTGCTCAACACAGAAGCCAAGTACTACTATACTATTACAACTTGCACGATGGTCCCAAAGGGAAGGTTGGACTTGCCCAACCTCAGCTGTTAGTCATGATTATGAAGTACTGTAAACACCATGTTAATTCCACACCAGAAGTGGCTTCATTTCCATGGAAGACATTATAGATTTTACCCTTTGCAAATCTCTATGAAGAAAAGCATGGGATAAATGTAAGTATAAATTGCAATATATCTTTATATTTATGTCTTATGCAGCACTGTATTCATTGCCTAATAGGTATGTACGCATATATACATATTTAATATCATATAATAATAAATATTACAGAAAGAACCAACTAATGTGTAGAAATTACTTTTCTCTTGCAATGAAGCTAATTATCATCACGTGAAATGCAAGGGTTCTTTTTATTAGCTTATACCCTTCTGGAATGTGGATTTTAGTCTAAGAAGCAATGGCAGACTCTGTTCTGAGGGTATAAGGGCTACTTTGCTCCTCATACTTTATTCTGTGTAAGCATCCAAAAGGAAACCATCTGGTCTGAAAGATGGCTATGCTATCAATTATCTGTGAGGATGCACTTTCAAGGGAAATGATATCCTTTCAAGGTTTGGCTAGTTTGTTTAGACAACTTTACCAGTGGAGAATTTTCTTTTAGGTGCCTTAAGCGTGTAAAATTTCAAGACTGAATATATGTGAAATAACAAAGTTAAAAAAGTCAAACAGGAATGTGAAAGGCAATCTGGCTATAGACTGTATTATCAATGGCATACATTGTTCTGCCAGAAATCACTAACGGGGAGATATTCAAATCTCTAGATAAGTATAGAGAGAATGCCAGGGAAAGAGATGTCACCTGACAAGTTTATGGAGTGCAGAACCCAATAGGGCAGATAGAGGGACTAACAAAGGAAAAGTAGAAATAAGGATTCTGCTCCTACATGCACCACAGGAAACTAAACATCCATGAAGAATACAAGTGCCAGTACAGCCTAAGGGTGTAGCAGCCCAGAGACAGCCCCTCTCTCCAAAACATGTCCATCCCTGGCTCTGGCATCTACAACCATAGCTGAATGATGTCAGGGAAAAGAGTATTCCATCTATAGTATTGACTGCTGATGATTGACTGCTGATGTCTGAACATCTCTCCTATCCTCTTCTGAAGGACTGGGAGGCTAAGCGCGATGGACAAGTACAGCTGGCTTAGCTGGGCTAGGTAACACTTTTAGAAAAACTAAAAGTCTGAGATCAGGAGTCAACTTTGCATGATCTCCAGGGTGCCATACCTGCCTGTTGGAAATTCTCCATTGGTGTCAGTACACCACAGGCAATATAAGGGTGAGTATCTGCACCTGTTAGTAGAATAAATAAGGCCTCTTGGCCTGAAGATAGAAGGATTCCTGAGAAGTGCTCAGCTGAGAGGAAACAACCAGTTCTCAAGAGGTACTTCTGATCTCTTACAACTTCTACCAGGGTCACATCCATTTCAAAATACATTTCTCAGCTTGCACTTGGGCCTCCCATTTAATGTTTAACTAACTGCTTGATTTTATATCTTTATAAAACACTGTTGTGAGGGGAGTTTCCTGAACAGACAGTTGTTGCATTCTTTCCATACAGTTAGAATAAACTGTTTCAAACTTACAGTAATTCTAATCTGTCATCATGCAACACAGCCTTCAAAACATATCCATAGCCAAACACTTCCATTTTAGCAAATACTTGCATTCTCACGCTCCTCACATCTAAGGAACTCCATTAAAAATAACTGACACTACTGCCATCTTGCTTACCACCAACTAGATTAGTCAGTTGTAGCTCAGTAACTCTGAAGAAGGGTGAAAAGCAAGAGTAAATATCAGTTGCAAGCACTTAATGGAGCCAGGAAACTATTAAGTACCTCTAATTACTGATACGTGTTTTTACCTGCAGCTATTAGTTACAGCTGCTTCTCATTCTTGTGTCCTGGAAGAACTGTACTGCTGCCATCACCTTGGAAAAGTCCTGAACAGGGCGATTGCAGCTTGATAAACCCTCTTAAACCTTCTGTGATCTACCCCGAGTTTTTCTTGAGACCTTGCTGCACAACATACACATCTCTGCACTAGAATCAACCACTACCTCCATCCAGATCTTGCAAGTACAAAGGACAAGTTCTGCCTGAAGATCTCTTCTGAGCGCAGTTGGATACCTACCTCAGCATTATTCCCAGAATATAAAAGGACATGTGGGTTTTGGGCTCTGGACCAAAACCACTGCAGCCACCTAACCTAAGATGCTGATCTCATGTGAGGTTACTGTTCAAGCTCTAAATTGTTCAAAGAATTGTGAAGGCTTATCTTTATGTTAGCAAGCTTTATGCTGGACCAGGTACTTTTGATTCATGGCACTCTGCCTTTACATGAATCAGGTATTATCTGTCCAGAGTAAATCAGGGAAAAAATATCACAAGTTCAGTTGAGTGGCATGGCTGATTTGGATCAAATGCGTAGTCTTAGGTATGGAGTGAGCAAACCAGCAGCAGCAAAACCCACCATATTCCCACCCTCTGCCCTAGATGTCCTCAGACGTTCTTCCCAAAGACTGAGATGTGGTTATTGTCCATGCTTACCCAGAGCCTGTCCTGTGAGCTTTACTGCTATTCTACCACGGGCTTTGTGCCATTAGCTTATGCTAACCAGCAACCGCCAAACACAGGTCTATTTGGGCTGATCAGCTTGAATGTTTCCCATCCCATGCATCAAGTCCCCCATTCATTAACAGTACGCAGCATCTCTCACTCAAAGTCTTCAACCAGTACATCAGATCTGGTCCGTACAGCACCTGGCACTGACCTTTGCAGCATGATGAGATGCGGCATCCACAGCAGGCAGGAACTACGGTATCTTAAACCTGGTCTGACACCAACTCATCAGATCACCTTGGGGAAGCCATGTCAGGCCTCCTCACCTGAGTCTTCCTGGCTGTAAGATATGGATAATAGTGTCCTTTGAAGTCCATCCAGATCCTTTGATAAATGACAAAGATTTTAAAACATTATTCTTGACTGCACACTGCTCATGAATTGCGTCCTTGGCATGGGAAATCCTCTAGCACACCACAAGTGCTAACAATGCCCCAAAGAGAAAACAACAAAACTCTGCATCGGCTTATCATTACAGGCACTGGAAAAACACACGTTGGTTGCTGATACAGTCTTGGATCTTGGCAAGTCTGTGTGTTATTTCTGAACACAATCACAAATTGCTTTGAGTTCAAAGAATTATCCAGCACTGCTCAGGGTTATCTAGGAGGCAAGCCAACCTCCGGCTGTATCACCCTCTGTCCTTGGGAATATTCCTCTGGTTTGATCTGAAGCTGAGTGGATTGTGAAGACGCACAGCTGGGTTTCTGGACATCATCTAGTACTATACATGCTCCAATCAATGTATTCTACTTGCCAGGGAGAGTTTTAATTTTCTTATTTAGAAGAATGAATGGATGTAATGAGTATTTACATTAGCTCTGTGCAATCATTGTTTTGTTTTCTGCCCTTCGCTTAAAGTTCATATAACATTTGTACTAAAGCAGTGATGGCCGAAGGAGCATACACAGCTCCAACTCAGAACGGGGAGGGTCCTTCTTATGTCACTGCTGTCAACTTAGGACAAAAACTGCGATGAATAGGAAAAAATAAATAAATCTTTTGTTTTCAAAGCTAAATAGCCAAAAATGCAGCTAGAAAAGTTCCATAAAGGTTTAGCTTTCAGCAACACATAGCGGAAACAAAGCTGATTCCTCCTCTTGCTGTGCCCCCTGACCTCAGAGTTTTATATGTCACTGCCTAGAAGGCCTCTAGTCACGGCAGCCTCTGTGCATGGCTTTCCCAGGACTTTCAGGGTTTTCCTCAGGGGATGCTTGAGTGGGGGAAAAAAGGGCTTTAGCACTAGCCTTCGATATAAAATAGCAGGGGGAGTTTACTGATTAATATTCATGAGGAGGGAACAGTCTGCTTTTTGTTACCGCAGCCGTTTCCCATGCAAGGTGGGTTGAGAGGGAGGAATACATTAAGGAACATATCCTACTGTCACAAGTACCACCACCTTTAGAGATATAGAAAATCAGGAGCCTAAGCAGAGCTCAGATGGTAAATATTTAACAGGGAAAGGACTTGCCTCCTCTTTCTGCCTGTATATATTAAACTCATTCTTTCATTTTAACAAGGGAACTGTGTTTTCCTGCACTCTCTACCCCCACTCCTGCCCCCCGCTTAAATTCTGGGTCTAAGTGGATAGTTCACAACATGCTATAAATCCCCTCCACCACTAACACAATTGAATGTATTTCCCTGTGTGGTTGGCTTTGAAAGTCACTGCTAGTCCTCCTCTAGTGGGAAATATTACTTCTGTTCACTGGGGCACAAGGAAGAGCAGCACTGGTTCCCTTGCACTTATACCAGAAAATTTCTGGGATAACCCAGCTGAAATCCATGATTCTCATACCCGTCTAAAGCTGGCATATGAAAAAAGCACAAATGAAGCAGTTTTTCACATGCAGGTGCTAATTTGGGGTGCCTCTGAGTTGTGGGCATTCAGCTCAAAATACCCTGCCTCTCATGTACAAAAGCACAAAGCATGGTTCTCCCTTTGACTTCCTCAGTCCTTCTGGCATCCCCATCAGCATCTGAGTTCAGGGATCCCAGAACCAGGAGCAAATTCTGAAAATTATAGTGAATGGTCCAAGGCCTCTCCTGTGAGGATAAGCAAGGAATCCTTAATTTCTGTGCAATCACTGGGAAAAATCACCAGCTCACTTGGCAAAGTCAGCTGTTATTTAATAACGCCTTAGAGATAAGAGATTGTAAAAGCTGCGGTACACCTCCATTTCTGACACCAGAAGTGGATTCGGGGAAGAGCTAATAGACATCTCTAAAAACAAATTTATGTCTGTGCTCATGACCCTTTAATAACAAGGTAGGAGCAAAGTAGCTGAGGGGGCATCTGAAAGAATTACCATTTGACACCTTCTCCTGTGCCGAGTGAAACAAACTGTGCTGGCACAACCACATTTCAGCTGATACAACTGCGTTGACTGACTGAGCACCAGGGTGGCATACATGGGGACTCCGGGACCTTGCAGATAAAATGAGCCCTGTGAGCTCATACACACTTGAAAATGTTGATCTGAGCTGATCAAGAACAGGCTACAGCAGTGCACAACTGAGACCACATCTGGATGCCAAGAGACCATCACCCTGACCATCACCTTTTCTTCTTACCTCCACAGAACAAAAAAGTATTAGTGGATCAAAAATGGCAAAGCACATGGCCTGTGTAGGGGCCCATCTCCCACAGAGGGCAACAAGGGCTATGCTTTGAGATCCAGGATAGCTCTGCCACCAGCTGCTGGCAGAACCTGGGGTCAGGCTGGGGCTGGATGATCCAGATCAGCCTCACTGTTTTGACAGATGTCCTCAGACTAAGTGCAGTTAAATGGATCAATACAGCCAATTCACCTGGGGGAGGGAGGGATGGGGGAAGGAAGGAGAGAAGAGAGAAATAATCGTTTTCACCCCCAGCAGCTGTCCCTGTCCCAAAGGCCCTGCACCAGTGCAATACCCCTCTATTCCTTCAAGATCCAGTTAGAAACTTTTGCCCATGGAAAAACATCCTGGGTTTGCACTCTTACAAAGATAAAACCATGAGGTAGCTGTACCAACAGAAGTAGTTTTGCTTGTATAGCGTCTGTTCCCTGGGAACTGAAACATGTCGCATTGGCAAAGGACATCTGCTACCACGAGAAGCATCATTTCCACTGCTCAGGCAGCAGAGCTGCTCTAGTAGTGCAGATAAAGCAGATGATGAGACACAGAGTTTCTCGCTGAAACCTGAGAAGCAACGTTAGGATTTGGTTTAAGGATGGCATGAAGCATGAATAGACATTGCATGGAGACAAGAGTAGGTTTTATCACCACACCAGCCAAGGCTAAGAAGAAAGGAACTTTCCAAACATGGCTGGGGAGAGGAGGGTACCGTGCCCCTCGCACCATCTCCCTGACCTTGACTGCAGCGCACTCCCAGCCCAAACAGAGCACGCTTCGCCAGAACTCTTCCTTTGAAGAACTGTGCCTGACTCTGAGCTGATTGTGAATGCAGAGCATGACTCATTTTAAACAGGTAGGCCAAGAAAACCTCCATCTCTCTGCCTTTAGGGACCTGTTTCAGAATACAGAGGACTTACCTTGAAAATGTTTTCCATACTGTTTGATGTTGTGGAACCGTCAGTGGGAATACTGAGAGCATTAGATGCCTGGGTGGCTTATTGATTTGTTCTAGTGTTATTAAATTGGCTAAAGTTCATTCAGAAGTTTCCCTTCCCCACGCTCAAATACTTACTCTGAATGCTGCCTTGAGAGTGGCAAATGGGGAAAAAAACAGAAGGGAACTTGAAAGTTGAAAAATTTATCTAAAGAAACCTGTGAGGTGAAAATGGACTTCACAAAAAGTATATATTATTTATATCACTAACATAGTCTTTTAGGTTCAATATTTCTTGCCACTTAAATTCTGGGAAAAGGTGGTCTTGTGTGTGCATGATGTTTCTAATGACCACATGCACACATACATGCGTGTGTCTGCGTACAAAGGGAGAGAGACCTGAAGAGAATAAGAATGAGTCTACCACAGACAGTAATTTTTCTTTTGTCAACCAAAGAAATAAAAGTAAACTTAGACCATTGCCCTTTTTTGTAATTAAGAAAGTTGAGAATTACATTCTTGGTAACCTATACCCATGAAGTAATGACAGACAAATTAAATGGCTGAGGTCACACAAGACCAGTCCGGACCTTTCCCTTCCCCCAACAGTAAGATTAGACACCCTGGGAGATTTCCGAGAAACTTGACAAATTGAAGTAGGAGCTGTGAAAATCGCCAGTGCTCAGCAGCTCAGAGAAGGACCCCAGGATTTCACAAGGGCAGTATGTATGGCTCAGGCCTGGCTGAAGGAGCGCAGAGAAAGAAGAGGGGCAGCACTGGCGCTGTCACGTCCTGGGCACTCTCCCAGTACAGGTGGGACCTGCTGCCAAAGGGGTTTGGGTCAGGCTGGGGAAAACTGAAGATGGGGGAGATAAGGCATAAGTATCTCCTTGGATCTAATTACAGATTTATCCATTCTGATGTGATCCAGAGATAACTGTCAAAAGAATTACATCTGTCAGAACAGGTGGGAGACCTGAATTTGATCCTTCTTTTTGCTTCTTCTATTGCTGAAACAGAAATTCATTTCCATGTTACTAACCCTACTTAAGTTTTGTTATGGTCTCACTGAGAGAACAGGAGAGATATGGAGTGGGTTTTTTCCTCAAAAAAAAACTTTCTCCACCACCCCTGCTTCTTAAGAAAAACACCACAGATTTCATCTGTTACACCTTTACAATTTTTCTCTGAAAAATAATAATAAATAGCTTATTACCCTAGCAGATCACTTAAAGGCACAAGTAGGTTAAAACTGATAATTCTTCCTGCTGTCTAATTCTGGATATATTTTAAGATGCATTTGTGTTTGAATGAGATCTTTTTAAAAAAATCATTAATTGAAGCTGTCTGGCTCTGTCATCCTGCCCTCCCATTCTCCACCCAATGAATCAGTAAATTGTAACAAGAGAATCTGGCTAAACAAGTTCCTAATTCAAACGCCATCTTATGGACAAAGAAGTCTTTGAAAATAGTATCCGTCATCTGGCTCCTTGCGATGGAGTGGAAAGTTGTGTTTTTACTGTTCACAGAATTCATCTCTCCCTTCAGCGCCGTCAAATGTCGAGTGCGGTGCAGTATGAGAAAGCAGAGTTCAGGGAGAGGAGAGGGAAGGGGGAGGCCTCTGCCAGAGGATCCCAGGGCAAGCAATTTCCTGCCAATTAACACACAGCTACTGATATTCTGGTATTTCTCCCAATAATAGAGTTCCAGATAAGAAGACATTTTATATCAGTTGATTCCAGGTTACTGACAGAGCTTCCTTTTCTAAGGTCCAGTCATCTTCTTGCTGAAGTGACCAGCTTCAGTGCGAGCGGTACGGGGTCTCAGATCGTGCACAAGCCAGGCTTGCTTTCATCACAGAAATTAGACAATTGGCAGAAGAGTCCCACTCCCTAACAGGAGGAGATTTCAACAGCAGCTTCTAAAGTTGAGCACACAACTTGTCAGGGCTGTATTTGTGCAGGCGTCGCTAAGCTATATCTCTCCCTGTGAGCCCCGTTTGCAGTCACAGGCAGTCTTGCAAAGTTCACTGTGCAGCGCTACAAAACTAAATTAATTAATCTGTGTAAAGTGGATTCAGAGCCAAGCGCTGTGCTAGCCACAGTAATAAACTAACCAAACAAAATAATCCTGACTGCTAGTAATCTGTAAAGCTGACTTCAAATGTGACCATAAATGTCCTTACAAAGCAACCTGCTCTTAGCATGTGTGGGATTTTCAGGGTTTTTGCTTTTCCTTTTTAGCTGTTGGAGTACCTGAGAGCAACAGAGCACAAGGGAATCAGAATAAAAGACGTTTGTTCTAAGTATAAATGCACAGGGCATTTTGTGCAAGGAGACCGGACCCTTTTCCTTTACTCTTCTGCATCTTGTAGCTTCTTTGAGGAGGCTGGTGGGAAGAGGTTAAAGGTTACCTAGAGCTGCCAGTAAGAGTGAAAAATGGTGGATAGTGCCCCTGTTCTTGACTGCAAGTTCCTTTATTTCCTTTTGTCATGGCAATACCTTCCCAGGGAAGGCCTGAATGTTGCAAATTAGTGTTCCAACTTATCCAACTTATCTTTCTAATTACCTCTTCAGGTGTAACAGTGAGCCAGCGGCTTGCGTGAACAAAGGAAACTGCTCAGTAGTGTCTGTGTATTGGCATCTGCCACAAACTTTTTTTAGGCTTATCAAGTATCTGGCTTGTCATTAAACAAAAACAGCAACAGGATTTTTCCTCTTTTCCTGGGGAAGTAAAGATCTTTCCCTGACAACTTCAGCCTGATACAAAAAATTCTGGGAAGAAATCTCACCTTATACCAATATTTCTGAAAATGACACAATTAGGAGAATATCTGATATAATCAAATATATGAGCTGAGCTTGAAGAAGCAGGAATTGTGCACTGCTAAAAATGAGAGCGACGGAACCAAATCTCTGAACGCAGGGTTGGGGAGGCTGACTTCTGCCAGAGTTGTGTGAACAAGAGCTGCAGCTTTTATTTTCTGCCACATGCTTCTTGGGCACAATGGAAAACTCCCTCTGATGGGAAAGGACGATGACTTTGGTGACCACGCATCAAAGCAGTCTCAGGAGAAACGTTCAATCCTTGTGCTTGTTCAGAACAGAAACCTTGGAAACTGGAAACAAATTCCCAGGAATGCTGTCGTCTGTCAAGCGCTCAGGCTGCCTCCAAGTACACGACTCTTCCTGGGAAAGAGGGTGCTGCCATGGTAGACTCCTTCCAGGTGAAAAAAGCTGTGGTGTTCTGCAAGAATTGTCACCAACAAAGAACTGCAGAGACTCAAAAGACAAGACAAAGAGATAATAGACAATTGTTGAGGAATTTATATGTTATCATAGACAATACAGCTTGAGCAGGATACTGAACCCATCCTGACAGATGATGGTCCAGCCTCTAGCCAGGGAAGAGAGATTAGGTTAACCCAACCAAGGCTGACCTTAGCGAGCTTGTAAATCAGGCAGGCACATGAACTGAGGCATGAGAATCTGATTCAAAGTCTATTGTGGTGGAAAAATCTTTTACTTACCACCATCAAAGCAGACTGAACTCTTACTAACAATATAAATACACACACAAAAAATATATATTTACATGGGTTTGTGGCCAGACAAGGTCATTGTCAAGCTATATGCAAGTATGGAGCGTGAGCTGCAGCAAGGTCAAAGAGCTCAGCGCAATGGACACAATGGGGCTGTCTTGGGTGCATGGCTTTAAGTAAAATCTGAATAGTTGGGTGTTTGTATCTAGCTAGAAATGTTGACATATGCCTCAAGCTTTTTTGTGAATATGGCCATGAGAGTGTATGAATTTTCATTTTCAACACTGACTGGAAAATCCTGTCACTACAGAAGTGTTTTCAGAAATAAAAAAATCTGCAATGGCATGTCAATAAACCCCAACCAACCAACAAACCAAAACAGCTTCTGGGTAACAGATAAATGGAAAAATCTTTTTCTTTATTTTATTTATGTTCCAGTGGGTGGGTCTATATTAGTATGGTGGTCCACAGCAGCAGTCAAGTCTTGAAGCAAATGCAAATCCCCTGAGTATCCCCATTTAGTAGGAACTGGTTTGCTTTGCAGAGTGGTTTTGGTGTGCATCAGCTCGATTCCTTCCAGAGGATGCTAAGCCAGGACTGGTTTGGGTGCGACCCAATGATCTCCAGTCCATAATGGAGCCCTGAGAGTCTGAGTCAACGTGCGGTCCTTTGGAGAGCTTCAAAACACATCTTTGGTGGCAACATTTGGTTCAAGCAACCAGAGCACCTAGTCCAAAGAAAAACTCCCAAGCCACCAACAGGTTAGATGTAGGGGTCTTGACACCAAGTAGCTTCAATGTACTGATCCACCTATGTTCTAGTAAATTACTTTACACACAGCCTAACTGACTCAAAAGATGCCAAGTGTTTACTATTCCCTAATGAAGAGCTGCAGAGCTGTGATTCCACCTCATAGCAAATTATTACAGCCAAACTATAATAAATAAACCAGTGTTTACGCCAAGTCACGGGGAAAAGTGCAGCACATTAGGCACTCATTAGAGATTAATTTCCAAGCTATAGACTGAACAAAGGACAGATGTGATACAAAAGTTTTCACTTAAACAAACCCACAAGGTTCTGGTCATATTATGACAGCAGCTAATGCATTCTTAGTGGCTTTTCATGTTTAGCTAATCCTGAATAATGTTATTAAAATTACAGTTTCCCTGTGTATCTTCTGTTTGATTGATAGTTGAACATTATCATCTTGCCACAGAATAAGAAGGAAAAGGTGAAATTCAAAGTGTTTTCAAAAGTTGATTTCAAAATCACCCATGGAGAGCTCTTTGATGGATGCTGGTGCTGTGGCATCAGAAGCAATTCAGACACCCGATTAGTTCATTCAGGTCCATGCTCAGAGAAAGTGGTGGTTTTTCCTCCCTCTCACACCTTAGACTTAAAAAAGTCACTTGTCAATGTCAGGCTTTGCAGATAAAAAGTAAAACCCTGCACCAGGGGCAGAACTATTATTCTAGAAGGCAGAGAACTTTTTTCCAACTACTACTATATATATGGAATAATAAAGACATCCTGGAAAATTCAGATAGCTTCAGGTATCAATAGCACTTAATACAAAATACTGCAAATATTTATTCAGCTAATATGTAGCTTTTCATCATACACTCACTATTTTGCGTGTTCATACAGTTCAAGCATATATGTTCACATCACGTGAACAGAGCTGATGCCCACACTGGGAATTTTCTTTCCTTTTTTGCATATAGGATTGTTCCACTTGCTAAAAGCTAGACTCTACTAAAGATGACCTATATTTACTGCATTATTATACAGTATCTTCCCTAGCACTTTGCTCTTAGAAGGCTAGGACATTGCATACTATAGGTGGAGGTATGTACGGGTTTATATTATAAATTTCAGCAGCTTAATTTCAGTGACAGAGGGCAATAGAATGGCAGCCAGGTAAGAGTCCTGTTAAAAGCACGTTGCTTGAAGGATAAAAAAATAATTTTCTTCTTTTCTCTCAGTTTCAGGGAGCTAGGGACATGATCGTATTAAGCTACATACAGTTACTTAATTTACATGAGACTGTATGTCTTGATACTGAAGAGCCTCCTCCCTCTCTTTGGTGCAGAAAAGTTGTATGTCCAGCTGATTTCAACAAGCACAGCAGGGACTTTGCACGTAGTGGGCTCACCCAGTGACCAGCAAGACTATGTGAAAATGGACTTCTGGAGACCATAATGCAACTTTTACACAAGGGGCTGCCCTCCCCACGAAATGTAGTTAAGGCAGGTAAATTCTTCGTACCAATTTTGCGCAAAGATGGCAGAGGAATTCAGATCTTGCTTTGTTCCAATTCCATACGCTTCTATAAAAGGGTGGGGATCTGGCTAAGCACTTTGATTGGGAGGCAATCTCCAGTGAACTGCCCACAGTTACCTCCACCCTGCTTACAGAGAGGAAAAGCTGAGAAACAAAAGGCCCTATTTCCATTGTCTTTATGCAATTACTAAGCAGCAGGTTCATGATCCAAGATGAGCCATCAGCCAGGGAAGAAAGACAGAGGGTGAGTGAACAAGGCAGGTACAGAATGAGGTCAGCCAAAACTCCACCAGAAAGTAATGTTTACACCTGAACAGAGCTGCGCAAGGAGAGGAAGCGACATAGGGAAGGCAGAATCCTTTTCCAGCCCAGTCATTAACTAAGTGTGGAAATATGATTTTTACCCGCCTTTGAGAGACTAAGGCTCTGTGTGCCTCTGTGCCATGTTGTCCACAGCCATCGGAGGGGTCCAGGTCAGAGGCCCTTTTTGCAGCACTCTGGTGGGGGATGGAGCTAGGGCACCCCAGCTCTTCCTTCCCTGGCTCTGGGCAGCAGCCACAAAGCCAGGCACTCCCCTTCTGGATGGCAGACCCACAGGTATTCATGCAAGTTACCGTGTTTATTCAAAGCCCCAGCTGCAATCTGTGTTTCTAATGTGGGAGAGTAGCGACTTCCACAGCCGTTTAAAACAGAAGATTCTTCTTTGGCATATTTCCTGGTAGTTTTTTAAATTTTGGTGGGTTTGTATGTCATTGCTTATCTGAGGAGACACTAACGGGCATTCCAGCCCTGGGAAGGTATTCATGCCTCCTAGTTAGCAGTTGAGTTGCTGAGCGGGGCTGCAGGCTGCCTACAGGAGAGAGTGAACTGGAAATGTTGGTTGGGGTTTTGTTTTTTTTTTTTTTTTCAATTTGCAATTTCAGCAGCCACTCTGTAGCTCAATCAGATCCCCTTCAATTCCTTCTGATTGAGTGGCCGCGAGCCCGACCCTAGAGCCCAGGACAGGCAACAGCTTTTTTTCATACCCTTCTCGTTTGGGGAAGTTCAAGAGCAGGACGGTTGGCCTGACCCAGTCTCCTGGCTATTTGTGACGGATCATATTCAGTAAGAGAATTGAGATATTCCCAGATATCATGAAGCTAGAATAAATGCAAATAAATGAAACTGCTACACAGATTTGCCACTAAGCAAACACAGTGACTTAAGAGGAGATTATAAACTGGGAAAGAAGAGAATGTGTAGTGTAAAAAGTACTTCAAACGTTGATTCTGCAGAGAACTTTACACTAATTACTTTTGAGAAACACTGAGAATGAAAGGCTGCATCAATATGCTAACATTACTCACAGCAAAGTGTGGTTTTAGACTGCCACACCATTCATCTTCTGCCTGATCTCTCTGCATCTTGCAGACATCCAGCAGACAGATTAGAGCAAGGCTAACACGTCTGGGTTTAATTGGACATGCCCTCTTCTGCCCACAGATTTTGTCTGGAAGGAAGGGAGAATCTAAGGACTTTCTTTACCTTTATGTGGGATTTCTGGGAGTCCAGTGGCCCAGCTGGAAGTACTATGCAGTAGCAACCCCAGGTTACTCAGTGTCCAGAAACCCCAGACATTTCTACAGCATCTGCACAGATCAGCTGCAGAGAGTCTGCAAGCGAGTCCAACACTTCCCGGAAGTGTCAGAGGAGCTTGCGGTGCATGTTGGAATCAGCTGTGAAGCCCGGGCAGAGTAAATTCAACATTTCCCAAAGCACTGGATTTGTGGTGCATGTGCAGACCATCTGTGCAATGCACAGATGATCTTCTGGCACCACCTTGTTATGTTTTTTCTCAACAATATCTTTGCCAGCATTCTGCAGAAAGAAGTATAGCAGCTCTGGACTAGAAAAGAAGCCCGAGGAAAAAGATCTGATACAAACCCTGACTACCATTTCTGCTGTAATTAGGAATAAATTTCTGAACTTGCCTCCCAACAGCTACGATGCTAATATACGTGGACCCAGAAGTGCTAGGAGCTCCCACGCTGGCACCATGCAAGTGAACTGTTGGTGTGAATCCTTCTGGGAATCTGTTTGGGAGGGGTAGGGGATGTTCAGCTGCTGGATATGAACAGAAAGAAAAGGTTACTAAGTTTTACTTTCGTTAGAAAGTAAAATGCAGCAGAAACTGATTTTTGGTGGACATCAGGGTGAAAAGGAAGATGCAACTAAACCTTTCTAGCCTCTTTCTTGTTTCTGAAATAACTTAAAAAAAAAACTAGAGAGAGAAGAAACTGCAGTACTTTTAATCATCACCAGCAGGTCTTTAACCTCACAGGAAACAGAAAAGGAAGGACAGATTGTAAAATATCCAGACAGACTAAAGGTCATTCTTCTTTCCCTTGGGATGAAACATTGCATCTCGCCTTAAGGACAAATATGCATCTACTATATACATGCTGTCACACAGAACATCCACATCTCTTCATTGTCACTCGATAGTGGCACACCAAGTTTACATTTGGAAACAGAGATAGGCATGGCAGCAGTGAGCAAGCAACATGATACACAATGAAAAAACCCAAGACATTTCCCCACAGTGACAGAAGGATTGACCCAAACCAGACATATTTAGTGGCTGGGTAGTTAGAATTAAGTACATTAATCAAAATGTTATTCCTGTGGAGCCTGATTTGGGAGGTAGGAATTTGGCCTGATGAAGCAGCCCAGGGTAGAATTTGCTTCCCAGTGCTCATGGGCTCTTCCCTTCACGGATTTTGGGCAGCTCATAAAGCCTGCGGGACACACAACAACAGCACAGAGCTAACCAGGCTGGCTGGGATGGTCACAGAAGGCTGAGGGGCAACCAAACACGTGCCACCACTGCCACACCTTTTCACCAGGGTAAAACACCTTGGCTGCAGGACAGCTGGACACTTTGCTGCCTGAACCCATTCCTTCATGCACAGACAATTTCTTTAGGTTCTTGCAGTGAGTTGCTTCATTTTCCAGCATCTAGCCTAAGCCCTGCCAGGGGACACTGGCTGACTGTCTGGCTGCGGAGCTACCACTGTTGATAATTTGCACATTAAGATGGGACCTTTTTTCTCTTGAAAGCGTGAGGGCCAACAAGGGGTGAGTGCTTGTTACCTCAGGGCTCCAGTGCAGAAGGGACCACTTCAGTGATCACTCTACACAGGGCTGTTGGGATCTGCTTGCCCTTCCCAGGCCACTGTGTCATCCAGGGAACCAGCATCGCTCCCAGTTTTCATAGCTAGGAGCACAGAGAGGGAGATTTTAATCTTCAGTTTTTTGTGCCTCCAGAAGGAGGGTGGAGATGGGCCTTCCAGCAACACACCACTGCTTCTAATGAGAAGGCAGAGGGGGAGCTGTGGGCAGAAAGGAGGAGGTTGAACACGTGGCTGGTTCTTGCTGCAGCACTTCAGGACCTCCTGCTTACTCTTATGTGCTGAGAATCTCCTTAAGCAGCAGGAAAAGAGAAGCTTCTGTAAAGCTTCTCTTAAATGGGACATTATCAACACTCTTTGATAATAACATTTAAAGGCAAACAATAAGAAATTATGATTTGGAACCATTAAAGGATCAAACCCAGTCAAGGGTGCTGTGCTCCCTTTTACGGGGCCAACTTTCACACCCTTCGTGCCAAGTCCTGTGCAGAGGTGTGAGGGTAAGTGGGCAGAAGCAGGTCACACCACACTTACACACAGAGAAACAACGAAACTCTGGGTTCCAAAGCCTGCCTAAAAATACTTTAAATCCTTGAGCCTTGCCTTAGCTTAACCACCCAACAGATGAACATTTCAAAATATAAATTATCAGTAATGCCCTTGTCCGAGCTGGAATCTGCATGGTCTTTGCTGTTGCCATGGACAAAGTGCCAGGACTCACCTGCACACTCCAACAGAAGGGAATCACCTGGGAGAGATGCTGACAAAGGCTAACTTGAGCAGCCAAACACAGGGACAGATGTCTTGTCAGGGTGTAAATATCCTGTAAGGAGATGCTGCTCTCTCTGCCAGCGCATATACTACTGTGCAGCTGGGGTCCTTTCCATGAAAGGCATCCACCATTAGGGCAGCTGTGTCAGGTAGTTTGGAGACAGCTGTTAAGGTGAGCCCTAACATCTGGAGAGAATGGTAAAACCCATTCAACACCTCGCTGTCACAGGGTGGAGAGGGCAGCTCCCTCCTCCTGTAGTCCCTCTCCTGCAGGGTTTACAGCGTAGGTAGGTTCCTTTTCTACTGGCTGAGGGAGCTGAACTGCTCACTGAGGGCTGTCAGGGAGGCAGAGCTGGACTACAGGCCAGGATGGGAGGACAGGGCCAGGAGAGGGGATGGAGGCAGCAGGGCTGCCATTCTAGCAGGACTGAGGTGCTGGGGTGGCTCAACACACCCTGCCCCGCTGCACCCTCCCTGGGAGCTGCAGGCTCAGTGGCTATGAGGACAGTGGTGCCACCGGCAGCCAGTGCCTGTCACTTTTGGAGACTGGTGCCACTGTCCCAGAGGAGGCCTTTGGCAAGGACTGGCACCGAAGTTGTTAACTCTCCCTTAGGGGAAAGCAAGCTGGGGATTTCGCATCTTGAGGAGGCTGGGCTTTCAGCAGCCACACTGCAGAGGGTGGGGGGACACAAATCCCTTTAGAGAGCCTGAATTGCAGCAGCACTGAACAGCTTGAGCTGCAGAGGGGCCAGAGGAATCTCTCACTGCTCCACACCCTGTAAATCCTTTGCTAATTGCTTTATTGCCGTTATTTGTGAAGATAAAGGAAAAGGATTAATTAACTAAGAGAGAAGAGCACACATCTCCCTAGATGGGCTTCATTAATTGATATGGGAGGGAGAAAAATCAATTAACAAATTCCTTTGCCTTCCTGATCAGTCTGGAAACAGAGCTGTGGTGCTTTTTGGGGAGGATTGCGAATAGTAGAAACCAGCCCGCTCCCCCAGCCAGCTGCAATTCATTCATTCAGCAGTTTGCAGTTTACACCACTTAACATTGGTAGTGTAAAGGCTGTGCTTTGCAGATATTTTGCAATTCTATGACAACAGGCAGAAACATAACAATGTCCGTGAGGTGAAGCTTCTGGGCACCAACTCTCTTTAATTTTGACGCATCACTCTCAGCAGAGAGCTACTTGATTGTGGCAAGAAAATATAGCTCAAAAAATAATTATAACATGGACACTGGTGTCCCCTGCCATTGTAAGTCAGCGCATGACTTTCTGCAATGTATGAGAAGGAGCAAAAGAAGCAGAATGGACGAGAATACCACATATTGCATATATTCGTATCATTCCTCTGCTTTCTTGAACCTTTATACAAATTCAGAGCTAGACCCAGACACAGGAATCTACCCAAGATTCCTTTCGTGTGGCATATTAGTTGAAGGAAATGAATGGTCCCCTGGGATAAGGCCTCAGAGGAAAGGAAGTGTTTGATGAATGAGGTTAGAAAGGTCTCGGTGTAGCTGTGTCATGCCTCGGTAAGGGCTTCTCCAGACAAGAATGATAGTGGTTTCCATTGCCTACACAAACAAGGGAGGATATTCAGCATGTGTTGCAATGTATAAAAAACAAACAAACAACAACAACCATCAAAAACCCAACTTATCCTATTTCTACAGTTTCATCTAAAGCATTTGGAGTAAACCAGATGTAATTTATTCAATTGTTTAAGCACTATAAATCATTACTTTGTGTTAAAAACACAGATGGGGGGAGAGTTGTAGTTATCAACTGGGAATTACACAATTTGAATCTGATGTCTTGGGCAGTGATTCTTAAGTTTTTCTGTCACTGTCTCCCAGGGATGAAATTAGTGAATAAAAGAGAAAAAGAGAGCACAGGCACTGAAACAGAGAGAAAAAAAACTGCAAAAGAGGGACAGAGCAAGCTAATAAATAAAACAAGAGCCTGAAGGGAAGAGCTGCTTTGTCAGAATATAAATATTTCCCTTCCCCTTTTATCTTTAATGTGGTGCGAGAAGCTTATTAAGGGGAAGTGCAGCTCTGTCCCTGGAGTCCATCCACATAACCATGTAGGGAGCTAGGTCCAACACAACCAGCGCAGCCACTCACACATAAACTCTTCTCTGCTGGAAACAAATGCAATGTACCAAGTAATAAAAGGGAAAGCAGGAACCCACAGTGGTCATTACAACTCTTATCTTGCTGGCCCTGGTGCTGCTTTACATTAACGGGCAGCAGCACTGCCAGGGGCCCCAGCCGGGGAGCTCTGCTCTCCATGGGTCTCAGCCGCAGCCCGGGCTGAACAAACCCTGTCCTCCTGGTGCTGCAACAGCTCTTTTGCAGGGAGAACTAATGTGGCAATTTATAACTAAGCCAAATTTGGGGTTTGGGTGAATAAAAAGAGGGAGTGTGTGAGAGCGTGCGTAAAGAGGGAAATGCTGCCCTGTAAAGAGCCCACGCCGTGCACCAAGCACTGAGGAAGAAGCCCTTCCTTTTAACAACGGCATGGCACAGCCATCCCTGGTGGCCCAGCTAGGTCTCGCCTTTCCACGGTGCCACGCTGAGTCCTGTGCGCAGAGACGACAGTGAAGCAGGAAGCAAAATTCTGTATTAACGGCTCCTCTCTCTCAGAGATCTGGTTTCCAATAATGACTTGGTTTCCCTTCCCCGCGCTGGCACCGGCACCTCTTTGCCAGCCCTTCAAGATGTTCGACCATATGGCTGCACAAAGCTGCACCATCAGTCAAAGCCTCCAAGTCAGGAAGGGGGACAGTTTCAAATTGCTGCCAGCGGATCCTTTCCCACTATTTCCCTTGCCTGAGCTGTCACAGATACAGGTGTCAACCTGGCTCCTTTACTGCCTCGCTCTTTTCATCTACCCTTAAAATAAGAAAGAAAAAAAAAAAAGAAGGAGAAGAGAGAGCAAAAAAGAAGAGCTTTGCATTTCCTCTACTCAGTCCTTAAACTGGAAAAATGAAGGGAATTCATTGTTGGTGTTTGCTGATCCCTCCACCCCTACTGTTGCACCACTGGCCCTTTGAGCATGACAAAATGAGCTCCCCAGGCTTGATTATGCAAGCCACTAATTCCTCCTCCAGTCAAGGGGGTGCCTGGGCTCCGCAGCTATACAATTTGGGTTTACCCAGCTTTTGTTTTTGCTTCTGTTTATAGAGATAAACACTTGGCATTTTTGCATTAAAAATGGACCTGATTTTTCTTTTAACTCTAGGCTCATGAATAGGAAGAGACTGTCTTTTTTCAAGTATTTTTCAGAAAAAAATGTTGGGATGATGTACATCTTGGGTTTTCCCCCATGATGCTTCCACATGAGCTCCTATTCCAGTTGTCATGTTTTCATCATGCTTGAAAAAGAGATGACTTAAAATACTACCAGTAGATTGAATTTTCTTGGAAAACTTTTCAACAAACAATTATTTTCAGAAGTGATTTTGATAAAAATGTAGTGAAAAAATATGTAACTTCAAATCAATACTTTTAAAGATGGGCAAAAGCAATAATAAAGTTTTATACAACCCCCATGCCAGTTCTGGGATTTTTTTAGCTGGCCCTGTTAGGAAACAAGCCCTCAGACCCTAGGGAATTCATCTAACAAAATACCACTTGTGCTGGTTGCGAGCAGCTTCCCTGGGATGGATCAGTGCCTCTGAAGAAGCTCAGAAGCAGCCTGGGTCTCCTCCCCACCCATGGCTGTGGTGGTGGGCACCCAGAATCTGAAAGCATCTTAAAGGGAGACTCAGTCTCACTTTAAAAAACCAAACAAACAAAAAAACCCACCCAAAGCAGCTTTAAGATACGCTTTTGAAACAAATCTAATTTTTAGATCTTTGATGCTACAAGCACAGCTGCCTTAGAAATACTTGGAAAACAGAGCCTTTCTGTGGAAAACTGTTAAGCAAATTCGGAAGCTTGTGAGTAGCCATTACTCAGCTGCTCAGATTGCTTCAGAGAGCCCAAACTCACCATATCTGCATAATATCTAGGGACCAACGCCTATAGACTTTACTCACAAAGAGCTGACCCTTGTGGTCAGGGAGTGTGTTGAGTCACAGACACAGATGAAAATCACATGGCTGCAGCAGCTCCCACCCCCTCGCCCTGCCTTGCCACTCTCCTGCTCACGGCTGCCCCTCACATAGGGATCTCTGGGCCAAAAGTAACGTCGCTCCAGGAATCGCCTCGGTTTGCAGCTCAGAGAAGGGAAGTAAGCCAATGACAAATTTGAACTGCTCTAACAGTGGGCCACCAGTTGCAGCAGCCCTAGAATGGTTTTGAGCCAAGTGCAGATGTCCTTGCCCTGGAGGCAGTGATCCCTGGCACAGGGCAGGGGGACCAGCTGGGGACCTTCAGCTGTCCCACTTTCCACAGGCTTTCGTGAGTCAACACTCTTCTCCACCACAATGAGAATTTGCATGAATAAGATCTCACTGGGCAGAAAATGCCTTTACTGTTATGTCTAGGAAAGCACCAAGGATCACACTGCACTTAGATAATAATAACGATAACAGTAACAACACATTTCAGAGGCCTATTGCCTCCCTAGCCAGGGGCCACTGGCACGATGCTGATTTCACCTAGAGATGGGGCTCTCAAATTCAGGTAAAATCAATTTAAAGCACCTCACAAATGCCCACAGATCACCGACCTTAACAAAATGCTACCAATGTCCACACACAGTTTCCAGGATTAGCACTCCTCCACCATTGACAATACACCAGGTGAGGCAGCTTCTAAGATACTACTGGAGGACTCGTTTGCTTTGCCCAGAAAGTCATTGTTTTCATATTAGATCTCATTTTCCTACATTATCCCCCACCACCCGCAACGGCCTTTACGAAAATAAACCAGTAGGAGTTTGGCAAAGACACCAGCATTAACGTCTCTACTTCTGCAGTTGCACTTTAACAGCTATCAGCAGCTGGAATTTCAGCTTTCACACCCCAGGCAAAACTCTGCACCTACAGCAGCATGGGGCTGGGAAGCAGGGTCAAACAGAGGAATGCCACCTAGTGCGTTCCCAGCATCACTTCCTACACCGCAGGTCTTGCCGTGACGCTCGCTCCTTGCTGCACCGGCGAGACCAGCCCCTGCCCAACTTGCACAACTCCCCTGAGCACGGTCGGAAACAGCACTGTGGGGCAGGCGCACGCTGCGGCCTCACCGAGCCCAGCACATGCCTGCTCGCTCACATCAGAAAGAACACAGGAACCTGCCAACATTTATGATTTCCTTCAAAATCGGATTTTTTTTTCTAGGAGTAACTGCCGCTCCAGGCAAAACCCTCAAACCTGTTCGTAAACAATCTTGAGTAGCACAATCTTTGAACACTTTTAGAGTCCTACAATATTTATGTTTTCAAAGATATTTTGTATCTTTCTAATTTTAAATCACTGTTGCTTTTTAAAATGGCTAGTTGATACCCCATTACATTGTAGTATATGGATCCCTGCCTATTGAAAAATGTAGCATAAAAATGAGTAAGTTCATCATTAAAACCTTTACCATTTACATGTAAATGTAGTCATTTACATCATTACAAGCTTTACTGTACATGTGTAGCAGCTGACCAAAATATGGATTTATGGCTAGCTCTCAGGTCAATAAGTTATAATCATCGAAAGAAAATCAACTCAACATCATGGTTCAACAAAAGCCCCATGGCAAACTGCATCCAGTTGCACTTGCGTGAGCAAAGCAAATGAGAAATGGAGAGTTAAAATTTGAATTGGGTGCTGTACGTCTCCCCTTGAGGTGCTGAGAGTTTTCAGTTACCTCTAAACTCAAGGGGATGATCTGGGGGAGCAAGGAGAGCAGGACATGCTATTTTTAGAAGCCAGGAGTGAAACAGTCTACCACATGAAGCACTTAAGAATTTGGCAGCAAATTGGGATTTGAGAGCTCTGAGTACCTTCCTCAGACTGAGCCTGTGCATTACAAAAGATCGTAACCATGTCCTAAGTCGAGAACATTTCCTCAGCATTTTAAATCCTTTAAAAAAAAACACCATAAAACCCAAACCTAAAACAAAAAACAAGACAAAGATTGAGAAAAAAAATATTAAATACAAACATACACACATTCACAAAAAGAAGCTGAATCTCTATTGTTCCGAGGTCTAGCAAAGAAAAGAAATTGTAACTGTGGTCCAGGCAAACATAGGGGCTGCAAATGCCATGCGGTATTAGACTGAATTCAGAGCAGAATTACAGACGTTACTTTGAATTTCACAGCTTTGGTAGGTGCAAACCAGACATATGATGTTATTTCTTTTTAGCCCATATGAGAAAATGTTACATGCAGCGGAAATCTATTTCAGACAGCAGTGTTTCTTTAGCAGAATGGGATTTCTCTGATGCTTTGCTTTGCTCCATATGCTTCTAATTATTGCTCAATTCAAACAGCTATTTCTGCATTGACTTGCAGGAATCTCAGAAGGCACCTTCTACGTAGGCAAGAAGCATAGCCCATAAATAATTTCAAAAAGTATTAAAGAGTGGAAGCTTCATAGCTTTTCATTCCAATCTGACTATGTGGTATTTAAATAAACCTCTGTGGCTTTCCAGTAACATAGTAGGAACTCCCAGGTGGCAGGGCTGGGGGAAGAGAGGGAGGAGAGCACTAAACATACTAATGAACATGTAATTAAGAAAATGGGCCCTCATTCCCTTCAGAGACTCCATGAGGAGGGAGCTTATTTGAAGTGCTGCTTTCTGGTTCCCCTCCCTCCACGGAAGGAAATCAGCTTAATATCACCAGCGCCATTCAGATACCATTGGTCCCAGCTCCAAGAGAGGCCACTCAATGCAGGCTGACACTGAGGCAGAAATCATAGTTTAAAAATGACCGGTTAAAAAAAGGTAAAGGAGAGCGTGTGATGCTGGTCCGCAAACCTCAAGGCCTTGGTTTCTGAGGAGAGCTGTCTGTAGGGATCGGTGTTAGCCCTCTGCCCATTCTCCTTAACAGCACTGCTTCATCAAAATGCACTTTGGGTCACCGCTGCCTGGGGGCTCATCTGGAAAGGGAAATTCTCCATACAGCAGCGTTGCCCATCTCCAGAGCTTACAGTGATACAGCAGGCAGTAGCCACGCACAGCAAACCTTCATGTGGCCTCGAAGCAAGGAACCACCTTGGCAAGTGGGTCTCCAGGGCATGACTGGGACCAAAGGAAGAAACAATTCTGTTTAAGAGTTTAATTGTAATTGTGGAGTACAAGGGTTAATTTGTGTAAGCCCACCGGGAAGAAGGAAAATAAAAGTAATTAAAATGTTTGTTTCTCTTTCCAATCGAATTTTGGAAGTGGAGTCAGTTAAGGAAATTTCACCCTAAACATAGGATGGTAGCAGTGATTGGTAATTTAAGAATTCATGGGAGGAGAGAGAGGATTTTGTAAACAGAGGCTTAGGAATTCCTTAGCCTCTTTAGACATCTGGCAAATTCTGTATTGAATAACAGCTCTGCTTCCCTTGTTTTCTAAGCTTTGGAAACAACATATTTCTGGAGGCTGCACTCATCTTTAGTGAGTCTTAATCAAGCAAAGATAAACCATTTGTTTGAACATCAGGCAGTGGCTTCCTGCCAATATGATTGTTAGATGGCAGAATCATGTCCCAAGAGAGATGGCAATAGTCCCATTATTCAAGGCATTTAAAATTAGACTAATTATACCACTAGGATACATAATAGCAGGGGCTAAACGATATAATGGGTCTTTCCCATCTCTTATTTTGGGCTAAATCCGGTTCTTCTTCCTACATAAACAGAGTTGGAGGCTTTGATAAGTATCCTGCTCTGTTTCCATTGAAACAAGCAAAACCCTACCCATTAACTCAAACAGGACAAGTGCAAGCCTTCAGTCTGTGCATTAAAGAGGATTTAAGATACAATCTCAAATAGATGAGTCTACAGAGACATAAAATTAAAACAAGATTGGGCATAAATGACAAAAGACATAGCACAATGCATTTAACCATTGCATCCCTCACAATCAAAGGTTATCAACAGGAGAGTGATCAGAGCAACCAGTCACTATGTCCACATTAACCCTGGTGCTGGAAGCAAAACATAATTCAGTGCTCACAAATATTGTGGCACCATCTGCAATGAGATAGGAAATTTATGCACAAACTTGAGAAACTTGGCTGGTTTTCATTAAATTGTTACATACCTCAGTCAGCCTTACGTTGCTAGAGCTGCATGCAGAAATGCTCCAGGATAAGAGATTGAATTCACCTTTAATGGCAGCTACACAAATGGGACAGCTATATAGAATTGGCTGGCAGAAGGAAGGAGAACTAGTTTTCTCTAGCTTTTCTGCAGATGGCTGGGCTTTTAATTGTGCAGTTCCTTCAGGAAGGACCTAGAGATCAGGTGTTAGTACTTGTCTTTGGCCTCAGAAACTGAGGGGGGATTTACAGAAGAGAGAATTACACAGAAGGAACAAAATCACTGGGTTTTGGAGGAAAAGGGATGTCTGACAGACTCCAGACTAGGTCAAGGATCCATGGTGTGAAAGAGAGGTCTCAAGGAATATAGTTCTGGGAAGGGGAACTTGAACCACAAAAAGACACTAGTCAAATTCCTGAAAAATATTCCACGGTGGTGAGAGCAAGCAGGGAAGGGTATATTTGTTTTTGTTTGGATCTGTAATACTTTTAGGGTTATAAAGCAAGGAGTAACTCTGCTAGAGACCTTTGCAGACCTCCAAGTCATTTTCACAGGCCCTGTGAGACGCTCAGGACAAGCTGGAGCACCCATGAGGCTGGGACTCCCGCAGCATCTTAGCGCAGGTGGCTGGCCCAGGAAACCTGGGGCAGCTCCATCCTAAGTGGTTATGCTCACGGTGCTGCCCAGGCTGATATGCCACATATCCCAGTACATATGGAATCACCCAAAATTAGCTACAGCAGTCTGGGAAGCATCCAAGCACCATGCCAGGACAGAAGCACCTTTTAAGATTTAAAGGACCAGAAAGTAAGTTTGCATGTGCCTATGCTACATCTAGATTCTCAGAGTAGGATCTTCCCTACTGATGGAAAGAGAACAGCAGACACAAATGTCATCTTTTCCCACTGTCTCTGGAAGCTTCTCTTCTTCATACAGTGATACTACTGCACCCAGACAGAATGATGACAGGACCCGGCTGATAACACTGCTGCCAGCAGAGAATTTGTCTTGTTAAAAAAGCATCTAATTTAAGAAAGTGAAACAGGGAGGGACTGCCTGCATTTTATAGCAAAGGGCCTGTACAGCCCTAAAATTGTGAGAAAACAGATTAAATTCACTTTAAAGAAACAGGGGAATTCAAGGTGTCATGCAAGGGTTAAAATGTAACTGATGTCCTCACTGAACTGCTGAGTGGGGATGAGCAGATCAACTTCAGGTTTTGTTTTCTTATTCATGGATCTGGGAGATGAAAGCAATCATCAGCCTGATAGCCCATCTTTGTGAATGTTTCCTAATGTTTTCTCCAATTTGATCTTAAACGTGGAAGGCAGTGGAGCTTCTCCTGTATCCTTTGGGATACTACTTCATAAGCTAATAATTATCTTACAAAACCATGATGCAAACAGCTTTTACCTCTCTCACTGTGGGAAACCACATCCCCTCCAGCAGTATCCCCTTCCTTTTGTCACCTGTGCCCTCCCCATATGCTCTTTTCAATCAGTTTCTTATGTCTTCAATCTAATTTCAAATTAAGGCTCCATGGTGGGGGGCAGGGGCTTGTCTTCCCCACTCCCTGCCTGTGAAATACCAGGCTCTCCCACCTCATTACAGAAAGACTAAAGTTCTTTGGTGAGCTCAGACAAGATTCAATTTACAGTAATCTATCAGACTGATAGAAATGCAAGCAGATATAATACTGTAAACTTATTTTATTTCTAATTATGCAAATCCTTATGTAAAATAGGCAAATGCATCATTTCCCCCCAGGCTCCTGGCATTTCCCCACTAAGCTTTAGGGTGTGCAAATTTTGATGTTCTTAGCTCAATAGCCTGCCTGATCATGTAAGACTATATGTAAGTATGCTTCAAAATGTTGAGGTTCAAAGCATCATGGAAGTTATTTACTAAATGTAACTGGGACAAGTCTCACAGTTCAGGTGGTTGCATCCCGGGCGTTGGCAGTGCTGGTTAGCAGGACAGCCAGTGAGGCATGGTAAGCTTCTGCAAGCGGATGGAAGGAGAAGGGGGAAGTGATGGCCTTTGTTCTTCTGAGGGCAACGAGGACTGGAAGCCTTGCAACAGGTAATCTGAAAATGTTCACCCTCCGGCACCTAAAATAAGTGGTGGGGTGGGGAGGGGGTGTTTTGTTTTGATTTCCCTCCCCCCATGGGAAGAGTTCTCTATCAGATGGGATAGGAAACAAGGAAAATTATATTGGCACCATTTAAGGAGGCTTTAAACAGCAGGAAAAGACATCATGTAGGGATGCCGCTCCTCATTCTGACTTAGTTTGGAAGTTGAACTGGATTTATTTTTAAATGTGTAAAAAGACAGATAATTGTTTGTTCCTAACAATTCCTCCCTATGCATGTTAGTCTAGTCACACAGCTTTAGAGTTGGTACCAGTGCCTGAGACTGTAAATTTATTCTGGTATCTTGGACTTGCCAGGACTTTGCTTGTGAACGTTTATTGCTGACAGACCATGCAGCATACTCAGAACACTAGCCGTTAGGAGAATTTTGGAGAAAACCTTTTGAACTGCTATGTGGTAGCAACAGACAATTTCTCAGATGCTGCAAAGTCTTGCGCAGCACATTTATTCTGGGTGGCTGATAACCTGGCTAACGGTAGCTGCCTGTGCTTATGTGCTGATGAGAATCCCTCCTGTTGTGAGGAAATTTTAGTAATTTTGCAAGCTAACACTTGTGAATTTAGATTGAGGTAGAAACAGGAGACAAGCATAAGTTTTGCTGCCTTTTGAAACGTGGCTGATGCTACTTACAGAGGTTCTGGATGCTTTGGGATAACCTGAGTTCCAGAATTAGCAGCCCTGGATTTTCTTAGGCCACAATCTGCCATTTTGAGACTGCCATTGTGTCTCTCAGAGACTGTGTCCTATCTGCCAGTGGGTCTAAATAGGAAAAAAAACCAACCCTGGAATTTGGTAACAGCCCAAGAGACTTTCTTTCTTCATCTTAGTAAATCCTGTTGTACATTCCTGCCACCTGAGATGGCCTAGCAGCATCACTCCATGGGATAAGTTTACTCTCTTCTTATCTCCCTAAGAAATAATCTAGGATACAGCTTTCCTTCCTTCTTCCTTTTTGCCTACTCTTCAACTCTTTTTTTTCTTTTGCTTCACTCTGATTCTACATTATGTTCAGCATAAGTGTAATGGAGTCACACAGCTTTTACAGCATGTACCAGAGCTCCTAGTCATCTTTTCATTTGGACCATGGTTTGGAAGAATGACTCTAACAAATGGGACGAGTAGAAAACAGGGGCAACTACTGATGCCATCTGCCCTGCCTTGTAAATAAATATCTTGATTTGACATTCCTTACTCTGAATAGTTTCTGTCACTGTCTCCCTATTGCTGGAAGATAGTTTCTTGCAATACCATTTTACTAGCTCTGAACTTGTCTCTTGACGTACAGAAATCAGAACAAGCGATGCATGGTGCAGAAAGTTTGTAGTTGCTTTACTTCCTCTGCATTGTCATTGCCTGCCAGTGAAATATCTCCTTTCATCCAATGTTTTTCATAGTGAATATCACAAAATGCTTTGCAGATGAAGTCAGTCATATAAGCCAAAGTGAAAAATAGAGGCTTTAAGGTGATTATTACGGATAGGTGTCTCAATGGCTCACGGAGTGTTACAGAAAGATGGGATGGGAGGGGAAAAAAAAAAACAACTGGAAAGAATAATCTTTTTGAAGGTTACTAACAGCCAAAGAACAAACAATAGACAAGTTCATGTAAGTTTGTAGCATGGGAGGTTATTTAGATGAAGAGTATCACAAAAACCTGCTTAGTCACTAGGTGTAGAAAAGTAAGGAATTCAGATAACAAGCCTTAACAAACTGAAAAACTGAAGTTTCTCTAAGGCACTCTCAAACAGCTATAACTGAGAATGAAGAAAAGACTTATTTCTTTTCCAGAAGCAACTGTTGCAGCCATGAGGAGCTAGTCCTGCCCCTACATATTTTGGAGAGCACAGTATTATTTTTAAAAACACATCCACTTTTAGACGAGTAAATTTATTTTAGTAAGTCTGTTTATAACTGACAACTTCTCTTAACACATGTAAGAAAAGCTGCAGCCCCATGGTCTTACTGGCATGAGGCATGAACTGACATTGTTCATGAGAAGGAGAGGATATGGGAAACATTTGTCCAACAATTGCTGTTGGAGTTCCCTGAGCCAAACCTTCCTCACTTGAACTGCCCTGGAAGACGGTATGGATTGGTATATTTGCTTAGCCACTAATAGGAGCACAATGCTGAGTAAAGGAGGAAAAGTAAGAATTTGAACAGTACAGTTCAGGGGACCTCTGTCCTCAAAGGGAAGGATGGGGTGGGTTGAATAATACTAGACCCCAGCCTGTCTTTAACCACAGGCTCTCCTAGGCCAGTGTGGAGGAAAAGCAGGCGCTGTTGCAGGGCTTTTGTTGAGCACACCCTTTCTGCACTGCCGAGGACAAGCTCTGCCTGCATGTTCCAGAGGCTGGATGGTTCCAGCAACCCGTGTTTCGGTGGTGCACCTCAAAACACAGCTATGCTGCAAAACCCACACTTCTGTCCTTAGCAAATGTACGTTGGTCTAGCTCTAGATCTGCTCAGCATCGCCTGGCAGGCCGGTAACAGCCCTCTCCTGACCTATTGCCATTTTCTCTTGTAGGCAGGCTAGGCGCTTCCACAGAGGCACTGCTGCTTTTTTACAAACTCGAAAAAGTCTCTTAAGGGGTTGCAGCAGTGCAGATGGGGATTTAAAATCTCTCTTCTTTTCTTAGGTAACACTGGACGTTTCAAAAAAAGCTGCCTTCCCCCAGCTAAAGCTTAGATCTGCATGAATAAAGCGTTTATTCTGCCAGCAAAAAGCAACGGTCATGCTGCGATAACAAATCAAACCCCCCACGCTGGGGGAGGCGATGGCGCAGAGACACGAACATCCCGACCACGCAATCAGCTCATTCTGCAAACGTACCCGGGCGCTGCTTTTTCCCCCTCCCCCCCTTTTTTTTTCCTCCTCCCCCCGCTTTTTTTTTCCTCCCTCTTCTTTTTTAATAACTCTGGGCACAGGCAGCTGTTTGCATTTTCAAAGCCTGCTCAGAAAGCAGCCAGTTAATTTTAGTTTGTTCGGGCCACCCTGAGCGAGCTGGCTAGGCCCCCCCCTCCCCGGCTCTGCCCTGCAGCGCGGGGGGGGGGGGGGGGGGG